>JAZKJV010006104.1:0-230487 GCA_037367405.1 Ottelia alismoides
TAATACAGATGCTATTCTTTTATTGCAGTATAAAAAGGGAACTAGAGCCATCAGATACTGCAATTCTCATTTCTGATCTTTGTTTCTCATCACATATTTGTACCTTCTCAGTACCCTCTGTATTATATTTTTCTCCAAATAGTGAAACCGATCGCCGCCGACCAAGGACGTAGCCCATTTACGGGTGAACCTTTTAAATCTTTGTATTTGTGTCTTACTTGTTTGAACGTGTTTGTGTTTGTTTGCTTCCGCGATTCGCAACACATCTCGATATGACAAAAATCATTATTAGCAGCAATGGCTCTCCATCTATTAGTTGTATACCCACTTCCAAAAAAGAGATGTGTGACATATTTACCTTCTTAGCATAAGATACAATGGCAGACACACATGTCAAGATGTTACTCAGTTATGCATGACTAGTCTATTGGCCATGTTCCTCAAAGGCAATTGCGAGTGGCATCTTCATTTAGCGAGGAGCATTAACAAAGCATGTGCATTCATATCCACGATGTGCTTATTCTCTTTCTAATAACGAGGAGTTTCTAATATTAATAATGGCATTAAGTGGAAGGAAACAAAGTACAAGCAGGGTCTCGTTGCAACAAGCACCTAAGGACAGAATCTTTTTCCATATCAGCATGATGGATGGAGTGATTTCTCTTAGCCTAAACACCTAAGAATGTGTTGCTTGTTATACAAAAGAAATCATAAGTATGAATAAAATGAATTTTAAAGCAACCTTTGTCATAGAAAAGACTGCATGAGGTAGCTTATGTATGCAATGGTAATATCATGTGTTGTGATCGATATTCAATTCATTCTCCCCAATAAGTTTGAGTTGAACCACTGCCCAATCTTCTCAAAGTTCCTCGAGTTCATAACTTCATTGGGTTTATTATAAGGATTTTTACACACATAACCCTGAGTAATTCTGCAATTACAATCATAACCTTGCGTAATCGTGAATTACATCCAGAATCTGCAATAGTCTTAACTCTTACACCCATAACCCTCGATCAAATATTCTGTTAACTAAGATGGTATCCGTCAAAACAGTTTACATTTACTACCCCTTAAATTCTATTATTTACATATGAATACACTCTTCCCTACTCCCTCCTCGTCATCGACAAGTACCTCCTCCCTGTAGACCACCCCCTCCTCCCTGTTTACCACCACTCCTCCTCCTCTCCTCTCTCAAAGCCCCCTGGAGCTGATCTTGGGGCTGCCCAGACCCCCCCCCCCCCCCCCCACCCACCGTCCAGCCCAGGCAAAGAAGCGCCCCTCCACCACTTCACAGCCTAGGTCCCTCCCCGTCGAGCCCACCGTAGAAGCCGATCCAGCCCCCCCCCCCCCGCTCCCCGTCACCCCGCAGCCCAGCCCCTCCTCGGATCCCCCACCTCCCCTCGAGCTCACCTCCTCGTCGAGACCTCCTGTGGAAGCCGATCCAGCCCTCCCCTCCCCCCCCCAGCCCAGGCTCCTCCTCCCAACCCCCCGCCCGCTCGTGGAAGCCGATCCAACCCCCCCCCCCCCAGGCCCGTCCTCCCAACCCCCCGCCTCCCCTCGAGCCCACCTCCCCGTCGAGCTCGCCTGTCAAAGCCAACCCCCTGCAGTCCTGGCCCCTCCGCCTCCCCCTGTTCCTGTAAGCCTCGCCCCACCACCACCACCTTTGCCCCTCCTTGTGGTCCGAAGATGCCACTTTTTATTATTTTTTATTTTTTAAAAGCAGTTGGATAGAAGATGGGTTATATTAACCCAATGATATAGTTTATCAGGGTTATGGTTGTAAAAATCTTTATTTATTTGATATTGGTTTAAGTTATTTTGTATGATAATGTGATCGAAATTTAATTATCACCTCTCGCATTCCTTAGATTTTACTCAATTTTCGTGGTAGAAGACTAACTCGTGATCTTAAAAGTAATTTAAATGGCTTGGCTCTGAAGGACCTCGTAAATTGAGGATGAGTATTCTTTGTGCATCATTTGCCTAAAACATATAAGTTATTGCAGTAATTACTTGTTTGTAGTGTAGTGACGAATCTTGAGTTTAGGTTTCATTCTATTAAGTGCGATCTCATTTTGTCACATTAATTCATTGTCAAGGTTGCAAAAAGATGCATGGAATAACCTATGCCACCCTACCTTGTTAAACTTGTAAATTTTTATATGAAGAATCACAACCGTGTTGCTTATAATATTTTACAAAGTTTACAGTGGTTTGGTCATTTGCAAAGAAGACCAGTTGATGTACCAGTTAGGAGATGCGAATTTGGGATATTGAGCCGGCTAAGAGAGGGCGAGGACGACCAAATAAGTGATAGAATGAGATTATACGAAGGATCTTAGTTTTTTGATATAAGCCCGATATTGGTCCAAGATAGATCTGAATGGAGACAAAGAATCCATGTAGCCGATCAAACTTAATTGTGGGAAAGGCTTTGTTGTTGTTGTTGATGGAGAGTTATTCATAATATCATAGCAAGACTTTATTTCATTCCATTATATACTTCACCATGTGTTCTAATCATAACGAAGAAATTCAAATATGTATATATACGGTATATTTACTTAAAAGCAAGGATTAAGAGTTAACTCATCCTCAGGTTTGTGCCACCGTGAACAAGTACATTATTAGAAGCCCAAGTATATATAAAACTAAGCTTATGAATATTTTTTTTAAGTTTCTCATCCTACAAAAGTTCTTGTAAAATGTATGATATTTTTACGGAATTTATTTGACATCTAAACTAAAGATATAGAATTTTCAAGGGATATTTGAACCAGTAACCCACTATACTTTCATATTTGTGTACATAAACCTCGATAACTTATAATTACACCCAGAACCTTGAATAGTCACTTCGTCTCACACACATAACCCTTAATTAAGTTGGCTCATTAACTCAAGCACTCATGTTAGTTAGTCAAACCACATCGTTGCCATTTACTGTTTTTTTTCTTTTATTTTTTTAATCAAGAACACCCCTCCTCTCCTTCTTTCCCCTCGTCCCCTTCTCATTCCATACTTCTCATTCCATACACTCCTCTCCTCTCGTAGTAGTGTAGGTGAAATAATAAGATATAAATATGAATGAATAAAAATATAAGGAGGGTTAGATAATACCGGATTTGATGAGACGAACCAACTTGCCGAGGTATGCAAAATGCACTGACCTTAAGAATAGATTTGTACCCCCACGGAGATTCCGATGGTGCAATCGGTATTGGTACGACTATTCTCCAGGATACAACGACGAGATCTCAATGGGTATGCACGTACCAATATCGAGATCTATTGAGCAACAATAGATCGTTCCTTCGGAATAAACTCACTCAAATGAGAAAAGAGGAGAAGAGGGATAGAATGATTGTGTGTTGTGTGTTCTCAAAGCAATGCTATAGGCCCCTTTATATAGATACATAATAAGAGAACGTTACACATTCAAAACAATCAATAAATCCTCCATTTAATTTGAATATTAATCATTCATAAAATAATGTATTAAAAATATAATAAAGAGGATTCAATATTCTCATAATGTGCACAACACCCATTATTATTATTATAAAGTAAAATGTGTAACATACAACATGCATGCAACGTTACATAAAAGATTTAAATAATATATTAATGAATATATTGATAATAAATCATATCCATGTAAAGACATTAGAAAACATGATAGTGATATAATATCACTAATAAATTGTCATGCAAAAAGCGTACGCTATAAATCACATGCTCATTGATGCTAACCAAATAAGTTCATGCACCAATGAATATAAAATAAATTCACCTTTATGTTTTAACAAAGTAATAAAAGTATTTGGAATATAATAAAATATCAACAATCCCCCACTATTTCAAATATTTTTTTGAACTATCTCTTTTCATCCCCCACAATTTCAAAAAAGAAATTAAGGATAATAAATATTAAAAGATAAATGAGAAACTCGAAGACGACACTTGAAGGAACTCAAAAATGTAATGCATTAGACTTGGTGTCTTATCGACTATGTACCAAGACTTAGAGAATATGAATGTGGTTTCTAAAGGTTGATGGAATAATAATTCCTATGAACCAATCCTTTATTTGTGAAACCATTGACTCATATCTCGCATTACATTTTTAATCTTTGTTGCTCATGCGGGTTGACACGTTTCGACCATGCGTCTACATGGATTTTCATGAGTGCTCTAGAGATTTTGCCCAAAAATCTCATAGGAAGCGGCCTCACCTCCACACCCATATAAGTGGATCATCATCAAGTGTATACAACATTTACACACCACCCAATTTGGGCTATGACGTCCATTAAGAACAAGTATGTTCAACCTCACCACTTATGGTACCATCATATTGTACACCATAGGAATAGGGAATAATTGATAGTTTCCTCTTAGTCGTCTCGTGAATTGTTTATCCCATATGAACCTCCTTCCCGGGATCTCCGTTCATGAAGGTTGGGTTTCCATCACTTCGACTATTGATTTGGGCACAATTCCGTTCCCCTCGATGTACTCTCCACAAGCTTTTTGCTTAGTGGTTTAGTTAGAGGTTCAATCAAATTTAACTCTAACTTCACATAATACATTGATATTATGCCATGAGATATCTCATAATATTGTCTCTCGGACAAATATGCCTGCTTTTTCACATTATAAAATATTTTTAGTAGCATGGCTTTCACAGTAGAAATATTGATGACATTGGCTTCATCCAAATGGAAAGATCTACCTAGAAGTTTCTCAAGCACATCATGAGTGCATGCATTCTCCAACGCATTAAGCTCATGTATATCGAGCAAAGAATGCTTTCTAGATTAATTTCAAAAAATATCTCCTCTTCCAGGATAAGAATATGCCCAGTAGTAATTTTCGATTCATCTGGATAATGGAGTGAATTTGCACCATAATATCCTCCAAGAACTGTAGGATCTCCATAAAATATTAAATAATAACATATCTCTTCTTTGAGATATTAAAGCACTCAAAATAGAGCATCTCATTACTCTCTTCCAGATTTGAAGTATACCTGCATAACTTTCAACAACATATACAATATCTTATCTAATGTATTGTGCATATCTACTTTGAAGCATACGACCACTTTTACTCTTCTTTTTCCTTAAAAAAATTATGCAGTAAAACGAATACTAACTTGCTTGCATTCAAAAGAAGAAAAACTTTTGCAATACTTTTATGATACATTTATTCTCAATATGGTATTTATTTCTCCCACGCCATAGATATCAACTGAGCAATTAAAAAAATGAGGGTTTTTTGTATTGCAATCTCTCCATTCATGTTAAATATACAACCTCAAGGTATGTAACGTTTATAAAATAATAACTTTTCCATTATGATTTGAAATCAAAAGAAATTTTATGTAATTGGCATACAGAAGCAAGTAAATTGCAAACGAATATGATGCTCAAGTTGTAATGAGGAATACTATTATAGGTAACATTGGCATTAGAATGCCTCACGAAGTAAATTATCTTAAAAGACAAAAAAAAGTTTTGAGATAATTGATAAATATCAAAACTCCCAAAGCTGTAAGAAAGCTCGAATCTTTCTCATGCTAGATGATTTCTGAAGGCGGGAAGAGAGAATAGGAAGATCCGTTCACGACTAAAATGGCTGCAGGAGCACCTGTATGCATCTAAAAATGTCCGCCTTTTGAAGACTGTGTATCTAGTTATCATGTTCTCTACCCAGTGCTAAGGGCCTAAGAGTGATTGCTATCGTATAGATACCAACCATGGTGATCGATAAATCGCTTCTTCTGACTTATCTCTACCTTCTCAGCTATATCTTGCTGTCATCGGGAGTGATCATGTATAATAAGGTAATTAATTTTGTCAGTTGTTGTAATACTTATGTTGTAGTCATAGATAAAAATTGTCGTTTTGGGTTATGGAAGATGATGTTTACATGTTCTTTAAAGGAGATTACATAAATAATATAACTCAATTTAGTACTTGTTTTTAATCCAAAGAAGAATCTGTTCAGGAGAATGTGACGAATCATTCTCACCATTGCTTTGTCAGTTATATCAAAATCAGATGCAGATTACGTTTCATTCTCAGTTATAACGGTTACTGAACATAGCTAGTTGTAAGTTTGCTTTTCAGTGCATCGGTTCTACATAAAGTTGCTCAACTACGACTACATCTAAGAGCATGTATTTAGATAAAAGAAATATGAATCTATTCTTAAGATTGTAGGTGAAATAATAAGATATAAATATGAATGCATAAAAATATAAGGAGGGTTAGATAATACCGGATTTGATGAGACGAATCAACTTGCCGAGGCATGCAAAATGCACTGATCTTAAGAATAGATCCGTACCCCCACGGAGATTCCGATGGTGCAATCGGTATTGGTATGACTATTCTCCAAGATACAACGGCGAGATCTCAATGGGTATGCACGTACCAACATCGAGATCTACTGAGCAACAATAGATCGTTCCTTCGGAATAAACTCACTCAAATGAGAAAAGAGGAGAAGAGGATAGCATGATTGTGTGTTGTGTGTTCTCAAAGCAATGCTATAGGCCCCTTTATATAGATACATAATAAGAGAACATTACACATTCAAAACAATCAATTAAATCCTCCATTTAATTTGAATATTAATCATTCATAAAATAATGTATTAAAAATATAATAAAGAGGACTCAATATTCTCATAATGTGCACAACATCCATTATTATTATTATAAAGTAAAATGTGTAACATACAACATGCATGCAACGTTACATAAAAGATTTAAATAATATATTAATGAATATATTGACAATAAATCATATCCATGTAAAGACATTTAGAAAACATGATAGTGATATAATATCACTAATAAATTATCATGCAAAAAAACGTACGATATAAATCACATGCTCATTGATGCTAACCAAATAAAGTTCATGCACCAATGAATATAAAATAAATTCACCTTTATATTTTTAACAAAGTAATAAAAGTATTTGAAATATAATAAAATATCGACACTCATGTAAGTTAGTCAAACCACATCGTTGCCATTTACTGTTTTTTTCTTTTATTTTTTAATCGAGAACATCCCTCCTCTTCCTTCTTCCCCTCCTCCCTTCTCATTCCATATTTCTCACTCCATACACTCCTCTCCTCTCGTAGTAGTAGGTGCAGGCAGTACTCCCGTGCTCCCTCCTCCTCATGTAGTAGGATCAGCCTCCTCCCCTCTCGCAGCAACACCACCTCCATTGTTGCTCCTCAGTCTCATCTCCGCCCCTAGCTCCGTCGCCGCCCCTCCTCCGCCTTGCCATCCAGTGCTGCCCCCTCCTCCAGTCCCATCCTAGCGCATCAACATGTCCTATGTTCTTTCCCACCCATCCAACCCCCGCTGCCCCCTCCGGCAACCCCTTCCGCTGCCTCCTCTACCGCAGCTCTAGCTTCCCCTCATTTTATTTCTTCTGGTCTTTGTATCTGAAACCCCCATTCCAAATAACCCTCGACTTGCAATCACACCCGTCCCTTCCATATTCTATTCTATCTCACATGGTATATCCTCTCTTGTCATCTCTTTAGCTGGAGTTGTAATGCTTCAAACCTTCATCACACTCGGAAGGGAGAAGTTTCCAGTAACCCTCTCCAGGTCTAGCTTAGTGCATGCTCGAACCAACTTGGCTAATTTTGCTGGACCAACAGAGCACCCCCTCAAGTCTGAGAAACCCAATCGAACCAACAATAGGAGTGCTTCCATTTTTCCACCTTTGGATGCGAAACATCGATGAGAACTAATGTTGCCAGAGAATGAGTGTAATCAGCTGCATATTTCACTGCATGATTGGGAGTCATCGACAACTCCAACAGAACGTGGAAGCCACCATCATCTTGAGCTATGCTTCGTCGAGCAAAATCTAACAGTAGATCTTTAGCTCCAATCAAAATCATTTGCAGTGCATATCCAGGCGCTAGGAGCTCAGCCGCATCGTTCTTCATCGTTGAGTTCGCACCTCCAGCAATAACAATAGCTAAGTGTCGTCGAATGTCTACACCATCAGGCCTCAATTCATGGAGGGATCCACAGCACTCTTCTCCACCTAAGGCGATGGCTCGAGGATGAGGGTTCCTTCAATTCACTGCAATATGATGTGAAGGTTTAATGAAGAGTTTGGGAGGTGATGGAGGTGAGAGGGAAGGGAAGGAGGAGTGGTATCAATGGTAAATAAAATGAACTCAAAGGAGGATTATTTGATGGATTCCGTCGTTATTAACGGAGAAACGAATGTAAGTAAAAACATGGCTATGCTATATAAGAGTTATAGATTATTTGAGGTTATGGATGTAATTATGAATTATCGATGGTTATGTACGTAAATATGAAAGTATACATGATTATGAGGATAAAGGGGTCTTAGGATATCTACATTTTGTCTCCAATATGTAAAACTAAAAAATTATGTTTATCAATTATCACCTTAAAAAATTCATGCGTAATTTCCCCTAATTTTAGTATTAGAGCTCTTTTACTATAGTATGATAACATATAAAAAGTGATTTTCTTTAGAGATTTTAAAGGCCGGTGTTGAAATTATAATGACATATTTTTGTCAATTAACTATCATGAAAAGAAGAAAGTATCAACATCTAATGATTTGATCTAGATAAATAATTTTATAGAATTACCAATATATCGAGGACTAAATGCGTGCAAACTTCAAACTTTAATCAAGTTTTGAATTCAGATCCAAAACACAAATAGTGATGAATATTACGAACATAATACAAGTATTACTCTATAATCTAGAGAAAAGAAAATTAAAATCTAATTATAAATATTCAAAAATAAATAATCAAACATATGCATACACACATCAATCTATGCATGTTAATTACTAAATCCATTTTTAATAAGGATTTGGATCCTCATTCAAGTTCAATGATTTTGAGAATTTGGACGCATGTTATAAACAATTTAATCTACTATTTACAGGGGAAAAAATGAATTCAATGGTTTTATATTTGTAATAATTCTATAAGATGTATGTATCATAATAGGACCCAATGAATGTGGATTACAAGGGGGGTCTATAACACAAATCAATTGTAACATCCCAACCCCCAAATATAGTCCCACATCTAAAATTCACGAAGTGCGGGTGTATGTTATAAGTGGTGGAGATAACTACTTGACAACTTGACAAACATAGTCCCACATCATAATTCAGGGCAAGTTTTCTTTGGTAACGGATCAAGGACCTAAGCTCGGGGCATTACACCAATAGAGGGTTGATCTATCATGTCTATCCTAATTTCTTTAAAGATAATTAACTCGTGCCATTTAAGATTAGTCTACTTATGCTCCCTTGAGATCTGAAAATGGTTCAACAATGATAAACAACTTCTTCATTCAAAAAAGATTAACTCGTGCCATTTTTACGTTTATATATATACATAGTTTTCTTGCGGTGGGTCCCAAATTGAGACCCACCCCTTCTTCATTCAAAAAAAAACAATGATAAACAACAAATGATCATCTATAAATCTATTTAACACAACATATGTATATATATATATAATAATGCATGTAGACTTGTAGAAATGCATTAAGATCTGAAACTCTCACATGCAAGATCCCTTCCTTACACAAGAATAATAAAAATAAGATAGGGTTGAAGATATTTGCTTTAGCCTAAAGCCTTCGTATATGTGCTTATGACCTTGGAAACTTCCTTCACTTGAGACACTTAAATGGAAAGTGGAGATGGGGTTTGAGTGGGGAGAAACATGTGATAAAAATGAGAGTGGGAGAAAGACTTAGAAGGAAGGAGTACAACGACTTATCCATGTGTAAATGAATATTAAACCAAGATGTTTCATGTTTAATGGAATTAAACCATATAGTCCAATAACCAAAACCAATCTTAACAAGGGTACATTTAGGGCATGTTTGGTTGCAGGGTTGGGCAGGGTTGGCCCAACCCTGGTTATTATTCACAAGGGTACTTCCTCCTCACAGATTACTATTCACCCAGCCCAACCCAGCTCAACCCAACCCTGCCCAACCCTGCAACCAAATAGGGCCTTAGGAATAGACTTGTTTAGAACATTGAAGAAGAGTTGACAAAGAAAGGGGGAGGTAGGAATTTGACCAACATTCACATGATCCAACATAAAATCATTTTAGAAAGCATAAAGATATGTTCAATCCTAGTGAAAAGAACACAATTTGCAACAATAGCAACGAGGATCCAGTGAATATTCTTTTTGAGATGCATCGAGGTCGGTAGGAAAACACCATGAGAGGTAATACCATGTGAGGATGGCGGTACGAGAAGGAAGATCTAACCTCCAAATAGCTTTTCCTCGAGGAACTATAGGAACCCAATTAGCATGGTGAAAGGAGTGATCAGTGGCTCCTAAGTAATGTCCCAAAGAATGAGGAGTCCAGTAGGAAGTATCGTAAAGAAAAGAATATTAATCTACTTTTGAAAGGAAATGTATAAAGCTTGTCGCTCGTCTCCCATCAATCTCTATGTAATATTAACCATTGAAATGAATAAAAAAAGAGAAATGGATATCATGTAGAAGGGAAAAGCTTCCTATCTTTGATTAAACAAGCTTTTAACAAAAATATGGAGTGGAGAAGGGGACAGGAAGGTAATGTACAAGAGGGAAGTCCCAAAAAGATTTTGAGTGCCAAATATCGTGTATCTAAGTATGGACTAGCCATGTAGTTTTAGGTGGACTATTTATTCATACTATTTCCATAAACCATTAAAGGGATTGAAATTGGGATCATAAAAAGACTTAAAGATATAAGAAAAAGAGAATTGGAGTTATAGAGATTTAAAGCTCTCTTAGTAAAAAGAGTAAGAAGAAAGTGATTAAACAGCACGCAGTCCAATGCATATTTTCACCATTCTCAAAGTAGCTCCATAAGAAATCAGCAAAATATTTTTTTTGATTTTTCTAATAACCAAAGTAGAGGGGTTTGAGAATAAAAAGGATGTGAACATTGATAGAGGAAATGTGTCCTATCGAAAGATTTTCCATCAATGGAGATATTGACACTTTTCCCTACCGTAGTGACCATAATTACTTCTTCCATAGAAGAGAGGACAATCAAATATGTGAAAGTAAAATGACAATGGTGACAATTGCCAATGGAGTTAAGAAACAACACTCTATGTAAAGGAAGCGATTCCCTGCATAAAGGCATAAGAGGATTGATTAAAGATGGCAAAAATGTTGGAAAAAGAGCATTTGCCACATTAGTAAATTATATTAGAGAGACAATTATATGGTAGATTAACTTAAGTCTAGCCACAATTATCCAGGTGAGAGGCCAATAAGAAACATTATAAAAACTAATTGGCATGTAGTTGGTAATGTTGTGGGTTCGTCAAGTTTTATATAATGAGAGATGGTGATAGAATCAAACCCGAGATGACATGAGCAAGATGTAAAGACTTCTTGGATGGCATTAATAACATCATCACATGCAACATCCTAACAAGAAAGAAACAATCATGTGTAAGGCCAATATTACCAAGGCCTTCCTCTAAATCTATTATCGGAATCGATCTTTAAACTTACACTACAATGATATATAAGGTTGCGTAATCATTTTAGTAATAGCATGCTTTTCAAGGATTTCTGATCTTTTTAAAAGCTCGTAGTCGTGCAAGACAAAGCGCACATAATTGTTTATAAACATATGCTAACTTTCATAGTTTCATGCATAAATGAATTCCAATCATACATATTCAAGACACATCCAATAAAATACATTGCACATTTCATGATTTTATTTTTATTTTTTTAAGTCAGTTAACTTTTTCCTATGACAAGTTTATTTTTATCACGATTCTCGAGTTGTTAATTAAAAACATAGTGATGTACGAAAAGTCATTGCAACAAAAACTGTTTCAATCAAAAATTTATCTAAGTGATTTGCTTTTTATTTAGCATGTTATAGAATTAAGGGTCCAACTCAGAGAGGCTACACATAAAGAAGAGTAATTAATTATTTCTAATTAATATAGGTTTTTAATAACTTTTTTTCCAATTTTTTATGTCTTTTAAAATGATTTTTATGGGTTTCTAGGGATTTTAAATGAATTTGGAATTTTTAAATGGTAGTTTAATATTATATATTTTTTATTTTCTAATTTTCTATTTTATTAATTGCTTTCATTTTTAAATTTTTTATGCATTTTAATTTTTAAAATCAATTTATAAATAAGATATATAGAAAAATGAAATAAAAGCCTTTTGATTTTTAAAATAGGTGAAATAAAATCAAAAATCACAAAATAAATTTTTGTGTTTTGTAAATTTTTTACTGTTTTGGTGATTTTTATGTTATTTTTATACTTTATGATTTTTTTACAGAATTAAAGTCAAACACAATTTACAAGTAAAAATAAGATAAATTTTTAGTGATTTTTAAAAATAGTAAACAGAGGTAAAAAATATGGAAACAGATTTCATATAAAAGAATTTTTATTAATATTTAAAACAAGTCCAGATACATTTTTTATTTTCGTATGATTTTATATGATTTTTATAAGTTTTTGCAAATATTCTATGTTTAAGATTTTTTGTTAGTATTTTGTTTGGTTTTCTTTGTATGTGATAAAATACGATAAAATAAGCAACAAAATATTTTTGGAATTTTTCAAACAATATTCAAATATTTATGAATTTTCAATGATCAAATAGTGAAATGTGGTGTTTTTTGTATTTTTAAAATTAAAAACAAAGTTAATTTTTCAAACTACTTTTGTTGGAGCTACATATGGTTATTAGTAGCTTAACTTAATTTTTATGGAAATTATGTTTATTAGAAACTAATTATTCTAAGCAATATAAAGAATAAAAGAAAATACAACATTAAGGGACCTATTTTCCATTATGTGAAACTATTCGAGCATTTATTAACAAATTAACAAAATCCAAGATAGTTTATGTAATATATCCAGCAAAACACATGGAGGACCACATGATCAGCATTTGGTTGGGACTTAATAGTAATTTAACAAATTCCCACACAATTTTATTAGCAAACAAATATTCTAGGAGAAACGCTGCAAATAATCCCCAAGGCACGTGGTTATACTTGTGATGACAACTGAGAAGGACTGATATGCAATTTAACATAACCTTAAGGGATGGTTAGAAATTATTTCAAAGATTTATATATAGGAGCAGGACCTATATGCAATTTGCAAAAATTGAAAAGGATAAAATGCAAAATTCATCGAGGGAGGGTGCCTTGCACAAGCAGGTTCTGGGGCGATGTTCAGCTGAGATCAAACCTTAGGGATCTGATTTGACAGCTTGGTTTGGGTGCAGATGGATGCATCATATCGGATCTAGGGCATCTACTCTCGATCAAACGGAGTTAAAGATCCTTGGATGAACAATGAAGAACGTTTTCTAGAGCGAGCTTCAATCACCCAGTTCTCGCTCGATCTGACTCCAATCTCAGTTACAAGGGCTTCAACTCGTTCCTGCGATGATTCTGATATGTAATCTAAGGCGATTTCGAGGGTCCAGATCTCCTGATTTAAGAACTAGGGGTGTGCTCCAGTAGCATGCTTCAATGCTCCAAATCTCCACTCCAGGTGTCCTGTACGTTATTAGGAGGCTCAAAGATGCAGACGCTTCAGTCTAAATGTTATTCTTTAAGAAAATGAAGGTGAAATGGAGAGAGGATCTCTGTCTATTGTGAGAGACAGACATCAGGGATTTCAGATCTGATCTGATGACCATATCTGGTGATCAGAAGGTACACGAGGATATGGAGAAACGAGCAATCATGATGAGGTGATGCGATGGATTTGGGATCAAGAATCAAAGGGATTGACCTAAGATCAGGAAGATCGAAGGTCTATTTGATACCTACTGCTACTGATATGAAAATCAAACAAAATTGATGAAATTGTGAAGAAATGCAAATGAAATCTAACCTACAATTACCTACAGTGA
The DNA here is from genome assembly GCA_037367405.1 of Ottelia alismoides. NCBI lineage: Eukaryota > Viridiplantae > Streptophyta > Magnoliopsida > Alismatales > Hydrocharitaceae > Ottelia > Ottelia alismoides. The sequence goes on from JAZKJV010006104.1 coordinate 13,993, forward strand.
AATTGGGAAGAAGATCAACTGGTCATCGCCTCGATTCAGCTGCGAATGGCCGAAGAAGCTTCGGCACAACGGTGCTCCGATCGTCGGCCTGGATCTTGTCTCAAACCTCCTCTTCTCATGCTCCTACTTGTTGGGCGTGCTTCCTGTCACAAAGCTCTCGTTTAGGGAATCAAGCTCGGGGAGAAATTAGCATCAAAGACGTATCGGGGAGGCAAGGAGCTATCTAGAACTCGATTTATAGGCAAAGGAGAGGATTTAAAAGGAGAAGGAGCGTGAGAATCGAGTTCGGATTGAGGAAAAAATACACTGATGTGGATCACGGATCCAAGATGGACAATCATGCGAGATTTTTGGGTGAATTGGAGATGTGATCCGAAAGAGAAAATTAAGAGAAAAAGGGCAGGACATCAGTTTAATCGAGATGGAAAGAAAAAAGGGCAGTTGACCCGCATGGTCAACGAACCTGGGTTCGGCCAATGAGGAGCGACTCGAATAAACACAAATAGAAAATAATAAAATAAATTGAAATAATTATAAAATAAATAGAAGTGGCTTTAATTTAAAATTTTATTAAAATAAAAATTACTTATAAATTAATAAACTAAGTTTTAAGAATTTTTAATAAATTAAATAATATAAGTTCATTTACAAGATTAAGTTAGTAAAATACATGTATTCACATGTATAAATTACCTATGTACACAGTATACATTTATTTATTTTAACAAGTATATTGTATATTATATTATTTATTCAAATAATAAATTGAAGTCTATAAATACAGTATTTTATTTATTTTATTTTGTGGGTTTTTAATTGATACAAATAAATAACAATATATACATTATAAGTACCTCATACATATATAATATATTTATTTATTTATTGTTATTTTTAATGTTTATTATTTTTATGTGTATTTATATAAATAATATAAAACATGTATAAACATTAAAAATACAATATATAAAAAATGTACAAAGAATAAAAATAAATACAAATAATAAACATGTATATAGGTACACCGACACACTAAAAACTTGACTTTCACGTCTTAACTCCAAATTTTATGAACTCACTTTCATTTAAAAGATTATTTTATTTTACACACAATGAAAGTTTGTTTGATTCATTGTGAGTTCATATGGAGAAGAAATAAAGCTTTTAATTCTGTTTTTACGGCTTTTCTGAGTATTGTATCTTTTATTCCGCACACGATTTGTTTTTGCAAATAGTTTTATTATTTAAAACAAATTTTACGTACAAGTTTCGTGAAGAAAATATTTTTATTTGATTTGTTATAATGATAAATAAAACAATATAAGATATGTTTATAATGAATACGATGAATATGTACATTATAAATTTGAATTTCTGATCTTTTTATAGGTTAATGATCCTATCTCGTCCTACTTTATTCTTTGTCAATTAGGTCAATACTTGACCTACTATCAAGGTCAGGATCGATCTGTATTTATTACATATACATATAGAGAATTCTTTCATTTCTTTTTCTTTTCTTCTGTATTCATTTACTTCAGGTTAAAATAATGATAACAATACCATATTAACAGATGATGTTACTTTATTAAGAAATGAGACTTAATAATATTACACGTCTTTTATAAGGGATTTTAAGCCAAAATAAAGGAATAAAAATAATGAGTTACCGATTCATCACAAGTCGGACATTACATTGTACAGCATTAATTAATAAACACTCATGCACCTTCAATGCACCTTTGCACAATATATGCTAAGCTTTTAGGTTGCCAAACAACAGTTCTTTGAATTTCCATATGGGATGCATGTCGATTTCTATATGGATATATTACACACATCCTAATATATGATGATCATGGATACCAACCATTAGCACAATTGCAAATACATAACTAAAACCTTACTATTTAACAAATTACTAGGCTAGTAATTTACTTCTTTTAGCCAATATTGGTATTCAGTTGATTGGATCTTTAATTGGTAGTTTTGTTTTTACATCAATCTTTCTTGTTTAGTCAAGTAGTGGATTGATATTATAAATTTATTGACATAAAGGCTCGGTCTCTGAAAAGTTGGTGGATCTTATAAGTTAGGGAGCTCCTAATTAAAGTGCATGTTAACCATTTGTCGGTTGATAACTACTTGATCAGATTTGCTAATATGTGTCAATTGCAGTACTCGAATCAAATAATTAGCAAACAAGAATTATTTCAATACTTAGATTTATAAGGCAAGTCTACCTACATCTAGTACAATGTAGATTTATAAGGTAAATGTACCCGTGTTGAATACAAGGAGGCTAAAACTACATGGTGTGCGTATGTTTGGAAACTTAATTGCTTCTATTTTTTAGGGATTTTAATTTTGGATTATTTTGGGTCATTTTCTTATACCTATATAAGCAGTACAATATATATATATATATATTATTCATTTTCAAAATGTTTATTTTAATTTAAAAAATAAATAAATAATGTAATATAATTTAAAAAGAGAGCATAAAAGATTTTTAAGAGTAAGATAGAATAAAAATAAAAATAAGTAAAAATATTTTAAGGATTTTTATATTTTGCAAAAAGTTTTTGGTTATTTTTCAAATAAAAGAGAAGGAAAACAAAAGAAATTTTAAAAGATAAATAAATGATACTTTAAAAAATAGGCATTTTCCTCAAAAATGAGTGTAAAATCCAAATATATTTTCCCTAAAACTAGATAAAATAGGGAATCCATGATGCACTTTCATTTTGTTATTTTTATTTATGAAATTTTATTGATTTTTCGAAGTTTTTTAAATTCTTACGATTTTAGGAGGTATACACAATATCTCTAAGAGATTTTGAGATATGTTGTACTATTCATCTTTAAAAAAAGAAAAAGATATGCTAGCACTTATATATGTATCCCCATCCAACCGTCCTCGTCCCTAGTGTGTGTCTGTATATATTATCATCGCTGCACTGGCTTGAGTAAGCGTCTAACTATACCATCTTTGGAAGTTTTAAACTTGGTGTTTAATTTGTTTAATCATTTTAGCGAGTCTCGATTAATTAGCTTATTAGACAGATCACGTTTGCATCACAATTTGACGAGTATTCTTTTATCCCTTCATGTCCAATTTTCCTTCCCGCATATGCATATACCATTTGTACATGGGTGTTAGACAGACAATGAACTCACCAACAGACAACCGATGAACTTCAAGAGACTTACTAACGGACACATAAGTTTGTTGGAGCGATGTGCATCCCTATTGCACGTGTGATTCATGTGGACCACAACCGAAGTTACTACAACAAAAAGAGTTTCTCGTAACGTTATTATGAAATCATCGTTATATCTTATGTTGTTAAATATGTAATGATGAATACTATTTGTTGCAAAATGATTTTATACTTGAATTTGCGATGAATGACATATCTATCGCTATATAGTAATCTCTTTAAAAAATCTCTGTATGATAGCCTCTTGACAAATATAATTAAATATACCTATATAAATAAGGTTCTTTACTTTGATAACCCATAATATGATCTATGTGACATCCATACTCTTACCAACTTGGGTTCTTTTGTATATATTACACTTTAAATATAAATATAAATATATTAAATATTTGGTCCTTCGAATCCTCGGCGTCTACTATATTATTGAGATTCCTCGATCGCAAACACTCTTATGCAAATATAATTATCATAGAATTGCAGTATCCAATATAAACATTGTAACATCTATGATGAACACCCCAAAACCCACTAAGACCCGGGTGAAGGTAATGAAACAAGGGTCGTTGCGACCCGGATCTCAGAGACGGTGTGTATCAAGAAAAATCGAACCGCGAAATGAGTCAAAAATCAAACAAGGCAAAACAAGCGGTCCTAGCTATGATATTAACCTGGTATAGCTCCCAGGGTCGAACACAAGGAGCACGGATTGGCCGTAGGCCTACGAAGTAGTGAAAATGAAATAAAAATAAAAGAAAATGTTTTTTAGAGGTTTTTATGAATTTTTATATTTTTTTTTTATTTTCAAATTATAAAGAAAATAAAAGAAAGTAAAATCTAGGCAACTTCAACAATTTATTAAACACACCAAAAATAATGCAAAAATTAAGGAAAAATTGTTTTTATGTTTTTTTAAGTTTTTAAGTGTTTTTGGGTAATTTTTGATGATTTTCTAACGGGTAAATTATTTTCTAAAAATCAAACAGTGCTAAAAATGAAAGGTACTGTCCAGCAAGGCTTAAGACCCAAAAATAAAATATCTAAGGATCTTAAAAAGCCCTGGAGGTAATTTTTCTGTAATCTAGAAAGAATAAGGAAAATTTAGGCACCCTAATTATTGTTTTTGGATTTTTAAATTATTTATTATAATTTTTATGGGTTTTTAGGGGTTTTTCAATTTTTAAGGTTTTTAAGTGATGAAAAATAGCCAAAATTGGCTAGAAAATCAAACAACAAGCAAACAACATTATCTAATTTTTTTAGAATTTTTGGAGGTGATTTTATATTTTTTTTGGTATTTTCAAACCTAGACAGTAGCTAAAAAGTAGGTTTTTGAATTTTTAAAAATACTAAACGAAATCAGAAATATCCTCAAAAATCAGTGAAATTCCTACACCATGGCAGGAGCCATGTGTCAAAATCTCATTGGATTTGGAGGTGATTTGATATTTTATTCAAAAATAACAAGTGGGCACTGTGCACAGGGACGAATGTGCAAATACCCGGAAGTCTGGGGGCCTTGGTGCAAAATTCCCAGCAAGTCACGCGCGTGGCGCGTGGCTAGGGCACTCAGGGGCCTTTTGGTAATAAAAACCAAGTTTCTGGACTTTTTGGTAACTCGTACCAAAAGTCCAGGGGCTTGGATGCAAAAATCCCACTAAAATCCGCACATGCGCATAAACAACACTCACAGGGGCATAAATGCAATTACCAAAAAGTTATCATTCATTTCAGAACAACCCAGATCTACAGGATAAAAGATGTAAAAAGCCCAGCTAAACACGTGACGAAGCACGTGGTCACATACACACAGGGGCATACATGCAATTAAAACTAAGCACAGGGTCCACAATGCAATTTACCCTACGTAAATAAAGTTCTAAAAATATTTACAGGACTAGAAATAAAACGACAAACTAAGAGGGGGCCCTAAGTAATTTACCCCTTTATTCGTCGACGGCCAGATGCGCGCCACGTGGAAGATCGGTCGGCTCTGGTGCGTTGGCGCTCTTCCTCTTCTTCTCTCGGGTCGAATCGACGCTCCAGAAGGAGCCACGTGGAGGATCGGACGGGTCAGGTCTCAGGTGGCTCCCTCTCTCTGCTCTACGGTCCTGATCAGCCCCTCCAGGTGATCGACGGTAGCGGCTCCACGATGAACGGACGGCTGGGATTAAAACTGGAGCGGAGGAGCTATCGGACGGTGCTGGAGGCTCCTCGAAGAACAGGTGGCCGGCGAGGTTCGCCGGCCTCGTGCACGAGCTTGGGACCTCCTCAGCTGCCTCTGAAGATCGGAGCAGGTCCGCCTTGGTATGCCGCAGCTGTGGGTGCTATCCGATGGCCCAACCGAGCCCTGGAGGGGCTCCGGCGAGGCTGGCGGCGCGAAGGAGCTGGCTGGAATGTAAGGGGGTCTCAGACGACTCCCTTTGGACCTGCAAAGCAAACCAACAGCTTCGCGGGTCGAGGGCAAAATGCCTCGACCCAAAGAAGCGAAGTGGGGGTGATCGGTGCGGCGGGGCGAAGGAGCTCCGGCGAGCGACAGGTGGTGGAGCTCGACTCCCAGCTCCGGGGCGAGCTGGGTTGAGTGGGAGTGCGAAGAACGTGCGTGAGGAAGTGGCGAAGGTGATGGGGTGCTCCGATGATCGAGATATTAAGCGAGATGGCCGGAATCAGGGAAGCACGTCGGAGAGTGGATTTGGGCGAAATCTGAAATTACACTAAATGGCGGAGCGAAATGGATACCTGGATGATGCGGGAGACTGGGCTGGAGCTTAGCTAGCTCCTGGTCCTTGCCTCAAGGGTCGTCAATGCCCGAGGCTCGAGCTCCGGTCAGACGTCGGAGCACGGCGGCGCAAGGCAGCCGGATCGATGGTCCAAGCACCTCCTCCTCGCTGCGACACCGGTGGATGCAAGCTGTCACCTTGCTGGTTGCGATGGAGCTCACTGGAGAGAGAATGGGGAGCCAAAGATGGATTGAGAGTGCGGCGGAGCTCGGAATATATATGCGTGCAGGTCCGGAAAGGAGGTGGCGGGTAGGGCGAGCTGATGCGCGGATCTCGAGGCCAAAGCTCCGGCGCGCTTCTCGGATGTGACATGGTCATTGCGGACCCGGATTTGGGGTGGATGGAAATCGGGTCATCAAGAGAAAAATCCGAGAAGGCGGGTCGAATGAACAGACCCGGGCTCTGGTGGTCCTAGGGGAGGTGTTGACCGGGGGTCAACAATCCCCCGTGGACCAATCAGAGCCCGCCAATTATTGAAATTTTACTTGATTTTTTGGGGCCTTAAATGGCCGAATTTTCAAAAACTTAAAACATGAAAAATGTTTGTTTTAATTTTTTCTATTTTTTTGTGATTTTTAATTAATTTTTGGAAATTAAAAATAAGGTATATACATAGTAGCTATACATAGGTATATATACACTATATTGATTTTTGATTTTTGATTTTTGATTTTTAATTAGTTATTTTTATACATTTTTATTCCCATTTTATATTTTATTTATTTATAAGATAAAATGAGGAATAAAAGGCTATTTTTATTTTATTTTTATTGTTTATATACATAGGGGAAATAATTATTTATGCACAATTATATACATGGTATATATACAAGATATTTTTGTATTTTTAATTTTGTAATTTTTATTTGATTTTTGTTTTAATTCTTTTTATTTATTTTATGTACAATATATACCATAAAATATTTACAAAAAGTTTTGGAAACAAATAGCTTTATTTACAAGGTGAAATAAGGTAAGGGAGGTGGTCTATGTACATGGTGAAAGGTTCTTTTTGGTATTTTTGATTTTTAGATTTTTATCTTGTTTTTAATAGTTCCTAAGTATATACAAAATATATACAAGTATATTTTTGGTTGAGGAAAATATTATTTTATTGATTTACATAAATATTTACACATGAGCTCCTATCTCCCTCTACTTGTGGCTTTTATGCGGTCAGGCCCATGCTGAGCCCTCCCTTGGGTTAGGTTGCTCAATATTTATTCTAAATATTTCCCTCTTTTTCTTTTTCTTCTTTATTTTTTTATTTTTGCACAAAAACATGCTAATTATTTATATTTACAAAAATGCATGCTTTTGCTAACTTTTCCTATTTACACATATCTACATGCATTTGCATAGGTTTTTGTAGCTAAAATATAAGAATAAAGAGTGATGAATGGGTATTCATCACCCCCCTATACTATACTTTGCTAGTCCCTTAGCAAACACTTATTTGAAAAAGAAGTGCAAAAGAAAGAAAAAGAAAAAGAAAAAGAGAATGTACATGGATCAAGGTTGATTATTAAACTTGCCTTCATTAAATTGAGGTATGGAGCTTAATCAGATCTTTGGATTATTGATGTGTCGGAACCTTATTTAGACTTAAGCTTAAAACCTAACAGCCTCCAAGTTCCACTATTCTATAACCAAGACTCCTCAATGCTCCAGATCAGAACAAGTCATCAACTACAAACCCTGAAGACCATGAATCTTTTCTTGTCCTGTGAAAGTGAAGTCTAAGCTCTCCACCTCAGAAATGGCAACTTGACAACCCTCCCTAACAAGGTAACTCTATGACCTCAATCTGGCCACTCTTTCCTCGAGGAGCGGGGTATTCCCTTCTAAGTTCAAGTACAACCGGCTCAAGAAGAGGGGGAAGAAGAGAATGGGCCAAGGCCAGTGTAGCCAAGTACCCTTGGGAGCTTGACCAGTGTAGCCAAGTCTCCCTGCTGCAAGCTACAATAGGTGGATCATGAAACCAAGCTTTGCTTATTGCACTTATATACATACTCCGGTGGGATTATCATTTTCTCTCAGACCCACCACTTTTTTGGAGTTCTTTTCTTTTTCACATTTTTTTTTTCGAGTGCATCTATACAACATGTACATGTGCAGCATATATACAAGGAGTTTTTCCTCTTGAGCCAGTAGACTATCCCTCTTTTGAAGCTTTATTGCAACCCACAACTCCCGTCGTTAGACTTCATGGCGACCAGACCAAGTTGAGACGCACTTCCTTCACTAAATGAAGAAGAGAGGTTCCGCCTAGAAGTACTACCCTCATATGCTACCCCAAGCCAAGGAAGACTGCCTCCTCACCACCTCATCCGTAGAGAGCTCGGTGCATAGTGCGGTTGTCCAAGTAAAGCCATAATCTATATGAGTCATGTGTTGTTGTTAAGTGCTCTACTTAGGCTCATTGAGATGACATGTGATCATAGCCTAGTGGACTCAAAGAATTAAGTCACCATGGACCTGAAAAGCCTTAAACCTAAGTCCTATAAGGTTCCTCTTAGAAGTTAGGTGGATTAAGATCTTAATCAAGCTCCATTTCTCAATTTGATTCCAGGCTAGTTTAAGTGTCAACTATCATCCAAGAAAAACTATATACATATGTACAAAAAGATGCATATTTACACAAATTTTACAATCATGCAAAATTTTTGAAAAATGTTTTGAAATCATGAATGATGATGCATGAAGTGCAAGTTTTGCAAAAAGGTATTTACACACATTTACACAAGATTTTTGCAAACTTTTGATTTTCAAAACATTTTGGAAAAATTTTGTACTATATACATAATTTTGATACAGAAAATATTTACACAAGCTTTACACAAAAGATTTTTTGAAATCATTTTTACAAAAATAATTTGTACACTAGCTATGTATGTGCAAATAAAAGAAGATTATGTACATGAAAATTTTTTTAATTTTTGTGGTTTTTAGCCATTTTTATTTATTAACACACTCACACAAAGTACGAGTTATGGCTAAAGTATATATGAAATATATACACACCCCCCTATACTTAGCTCGAACGATGTCCTCAGAGTCAAGAGCGATGAAGAAGACATAACTCGTGCTATGTGTAGGGAAGTGAAAAGAAAAGCTATACAAAAGGAGAATGAATTATCAAGTGAAGAGGGACTCGGGTCTTCCCCCTATACTTAGGATCAAGTAATCCTAAGTATAGCAGGCTGTACACGAAGGGAAAACCGAGTGGAGAATGTACAGGGTCTACCCCCCCTATACTTAGGGTAAAATATCCCTAAGTATAGGCAGCAAAACAAGGGTAGACAGAAACAAAAGAAATACCCGGAATGTCTCACATCCCCCCTATACTTAGGGTAAAGTGTACCCTAAGTATAGCATAATCACAAGATGCAGAAAGGGATGTGGGACTAAAGAATGTGCTGATATGGACATCTGGATCTATGTACAGCGGAGGGTCAGTAAAGCTCAGGCGTGAGATGCATTAGATGTGAGTCAAAGACCACATCTCACGCAAAATGAATAGGGGCAAGATCAACGACCCGCGGCTCATGATCTAGAAATGGCTTGAGCCGCTGGCCGTTCACTCGGAAGGTACTCTCAGAAAACAACTCAGATATGTCGATGCTACCGTTGTCGTGTACCTTCCGAACCAGATAAGGTCCTTTCCATTTGCTTTGGAGCTTCCCTGGAAATAATCTAAGCCTCGCATCAAACAGCCATACTCTCTGTCCAATCTCAAAATGTTTGTGGCTGATATGAGAATCATGCCACTCCTTGACTTTCTCCTTATAGTGTAGGCTGCTTGAGAAAGCTGCATCTCTAAGCTCTTCCAGGGCAGCTAGCTCTGCCCTCCTCTGGTCTCCTATACCATCTGGATCCATGAGAATGTCTGTAACTGCCCAGAGTGACTTGTGCCTCAGCTCAACTGGTAGGTGACAGGGTTTGCCATACACGAGGTGAAAGGGAGATGTGCCCAAAGGCGTCTTGAAAGACGTCCTATATGCCCACAAGACCGAGTCCAAAAGCTGTGACCAGTTCTTTCGGTCAGGGCGGACGACTTTCTGCAGAATCGTCTTGATCTCCCTATTCGACACTTCGGCTAGACCATTCGTCTGTGGATGGTATGGTGTAGCAACTCGATGGTCTATGCCGAACTCGCTAGCAAGTGCCTTCACCTGGTCGTTGATGAAGTGAGATCCCCCATAAGAAATAAGAACTCGTGGAACCCCGAACCGCGTGATGATATGCTTCCTCAAGAATCTGCAAACTGTCCTCGCATCAGCGGCTCGGGCGGGGATAGCCTCCACCCAACGACTCACATAATCTACGGCCAACAGAATGTACTCAAATCCCTGACTCTTAGGGAATGGACCCATGAAATCGATGCCCCATGCGTCAAAAACCTCACAGAAGTGAATGGGCTGCATCGGCATCATATCACGCTGTCCACAAGTGCCCATCCTCTGACAGTCAGTACACCTCTTCACGAACTCATCTGAGTCCTTGAAGAGGGTAGGCCACCACAAACCGGATTGGAGCACTTTCTGTGCCGTTCTCCTCCCAGAATGATGTCCCCCTGCCTCAAGCTTGTGGCAGTAAGTGAGGACGCGATGGTGTTCCTCCTGAGGAATACACCGACGCCAGACGCTATCCCCTCCCTCGTGGTAAAGGATGGGATCCTCCCAATGGTAAGACTTGGCCTTCGCAAGGAAGGTCTCAAGCCTCTGCCTGGGCCAATCTTGTGGGACTTTCCCAGCAACGAGAAAGTTCACAATATCGGCATACCATGGGAGTGAGGCGATAGCAAGGATCGCCTCATCTGGGAAGGTATCTCTGATCGGATCAATCTGCTCTGACTCCTCAGGCTGCTCTAAACGGGATAAATGGTCCGCCACCACATTCTTGACTCCAGGCTTATCCTTGATCTCAATGTCGAACTCCTGGAGTAGAAGGATCCATCTGGTCAGTCTGGCCTTGGCATCCTTCTTTGCCATGAGGTACCTGATGGCGGTGTGATCTGTGAACAACGTCACTCGGGATCCAATGATATATGATCTGAATTTATCTAGGGCAAACACTACTGCAAGCATCTCCTTCTCTGTGACCGTGTAATTCCGCTGGGCGGAATCCAATGTGCGGCTAGCATAGTGTATAGCAAATGGTACTCCATCCCTCCTCTGTCCCAGCACTGCCCCTACGGCAAAATCGGAGGCGTCCGTCATGATCTCGAATGGGAGAGACCAATCAGGTGGCTGGAGGACAGGAGCCTCAATCACACATCTCTGGAGAGTAGCAAACGACGAAAGACACTTGTCATCGACAAGGAACTCGGTGTCTTTCGTCAAGAGGTCAGTCAACGGTCGGGCAATCCTGCTAAAATCCTGAATGAATCTCCTGTAAAATCCAACGTGCCCCAGGAATGACCGTAGCTGCCTCAAATTGGACGGCGGTGCGAGTTTCCTAATGACATCAACCTTGGCCGGATCCACCTCCATGCCCCTGTTGGAGATGATGTGGCCAAGCACCGTCCCTTGAGTCACCATAAAGTGACTCTTCTCCCAAGATAGCACCAAGTGATACTCAATACATCGCTGGAGTACCTGGTCTAGGCAGTCAAGACAGGAGTCGAATCCGTCGCCGTAGACCGAGAAATCGTCCATGAAGACCTCAAGGCACTCCCCTACCATGTCCGAAAATATCGACAGCATGCACCTCTGAAAAGTCGTAGAGGCATTGCATAGCCCAAATGGCATGCGTCGAAAAGCGTATGTGCCGAAGGGACAGGTAAAGGTGGTCTTCTCCTGATCCTCAGGAGCGATGGCCACTTGGTTGTAGCCCGAGTACCCATCCAGGAAGCAATAATGGCTCTTCCCTGCCAGTCTCTCAATGATCTGGTCAATAAAAGGCAGGGGGAAATGGTCCTTCTTGGTGGCTTGGTTGAGTCTCCTGTAGTCAACACAAACCCTCCAAGAGGTGGGTACCCGTGTAGCAATCTCCTCCCCCGACTCACTGATCACAGTCGTGATGCCCGTCTTCTTGGGCACCACATGCAAGGGGCTGACCCACTTGGAGTCGGAAATGGGATAAATAAAACCTGCACCCCACCACTTCGATATTTCCTTCATGACAACCTCTCTCAGGTTGGGGTTCAGACGCCGCTGGAACTCACGCGACGGCTTCGCCCCATCCTCGAGATAGATGTGGTGGGAGCACACTGATGGACTAATCCCATGGAGATCTGCTACGCTCCATCCGATCGCCTTGCGGTTCTTGTCAAGAACCCCCATCAAACGGGATTCCTGCTCTCCAGTCAACTCAGCGGAGATGATGACTGGGTACATCTCAGGATCGCCCGCAAGGAATCGATACTTCAGCGAAGTAGGGAGCGGCTTCAGCTCTGGAATGCTGGGTGCCGGCAAATCTGGCTGTGGAAGAAACTGAGTGAACGCTGCAAGGTCTGCCAAATCTGCCTGGGAAAGTGAAAGTGTACTCTCGCAAACTGGGTCAGGAGAAGGCGGCTCAACTGCACTGTCTCTGCTCTGCTCTGCCTCTACCTCCTCCTCTGTAGGCTCGGGTGGACTCAGGTCTGGCATCTGATCATAACAATCGGCCCAATCAGACTCTGAATCCGAGGGATCTGTATCAGAATCGGTGGTATCAGTACCACCGGAAAACAAGGTGGCCTCAGCACCACCATCACTAGTCGCTGTGCTGCGATCGAGAACCGGCCCTGCTGCCACAATCGTATCCTGAACCAGGTCTGTGCTCTCCAGACTCTCCCCTGCTATCATCTCTGCATCAGCTGTGTCTGAGAGTGAGGGGGTAGTCTGCGTCTCAAGGTCTGCCCAAGCTGCCTCATCATCTGTAATCACAAAGTCACAGTCCTGGTGGATGTCTGGCTCTGCGTCTGTCAGCTGCTCTGAGTCGGTACTAGTGTCTGAGCGGGATCTGGATCTGGCTCTGTAGTCCTCGACCGTCTCTATTTGTATACTCTCGCCCTGGACGCGAAAGTACACCTTCCCGCTATCATGATCAGTCACCGCCTTGGCTGTGGCCAAGAACGGACGACCAAGGATGATGGGGGTATCGGCCACTGATTCAGGGATCTCCATGTCCAACACTACGAAGTCCACGGGGAATTTCAGACCCTGAATAGTGACGATAACGTCTCGTAGCAACCCCTTCGGCCTCTTGACAAATCGATCAGCGAACTGAAGGACTGTCCTGCTCTGTCGAAGAGTGCCCAACTCGAAGCGGTCGAGAAGGGCTGCCGGAAGTAGGTTGATCGAAGATCCGCTATCTAAAAGAGTACGGTCGAACCACTGCTCTCTGATCTGGCATCTGACATACGGGGCCCCTGCATCTGGCCTCTTGGCTGGCAGTCGGTTCTGAATCGCAAAGCACGTGGCTTTGGTCAGCACATGGATTTCTGAAGTGTGGTTCCTCCTCCTCCTCCTAACTGTAGTCCTCTCTCTCAAAAATATCTGGAGAAGGGGGATGTGCTGCAAAGCCTCCTGGAGGGTCAGCTGAATGTGAAAGCGATCTATCATGCTCTGGCTGAACTCCTCAAACTCTCTCTTTTTTGAATCATTTTTCTTCCCCTTCCCCATCTGAAGGGCTCTAGGGAAGGGGATCACTGGGTCCTTCTCAGATGAAGGACTAGGAAAAGATCTACGCGGTTCAAGGACCGGATCCACACATACATCATGCACCACAGTGGGACCAAAAGAATGTAAACCTTTTCCTTTATTCATCACAGAATCCTGAGACACATGACCATGAGGAAAAACAACATCAGATCTCTCTCTACAAACACCGGTGGCCTCAGTACCACCACAGATGGGCTGCTCTGCTGCTGCTGCTGAAGGTAAACGTCGAGCGGCATCAGTACCGCTCACTGGCTCGGCTGCTGCTGGGGTGGCGTCAGTACCACCTCCTAGATCTGGTGAAGTGGCGGCCTCAGTACCGCCGGTGGGATCAGCATCTCTGGTGGCCTCAGTACCACCGTCATCATCTGGAGCGGCTTCAGTACCGCTCTCCTCCTCCTCCTGGGGCGCCTCTGGATGGTGCTCAGCTGAGGCGCCGCCGCCGGCTGGGGTCCTACCGCTCCTAAGCGTGGCAAAATCAACATCAAACAGATCTGAAGAAGTATCATCAAATGGATCGCTAGGAGTGGCTAACTCAGTATGTACTACCTGCTCAGACTTTCGCTTCAGGTTGTTCGGATTGGGCTCTATCTGTGCAGGTATGGCGGCCTTCCCTCTCACCAAGTCCCGCATCTCCTGGCGGAACTCATCCATCTCCCGTCTGAAGGTCGCCTGCTGGTCCGTGAGGAGGCGGGCGATGTCGTCCAAGGCGGGGCTCTCGTGGGAGCCCGACGGGTAACCTCTCTGTGGGTGAGGCTGCTGGTACTGCTGTGGGTGAGAGGGGTAGGACGGAGGGTGCTGCTGGTGCTGGTATCCCGGGTGAGCCTGCTGCTCACGCCTCCAAGACTGTCCCTGCTGATAGGGACGAGGACCGTAGGACGACTGCTGCTGGTAGGCTGGGGGCTGCTGCTGCGGCTGCTGGTGATGGTCTCTCGGCTGGGAGTACTGCCCTCCCTGACCTGACGGCTGTTGCTGGGGCTGGGCACCACCACTCCCCCACCTGAATCCGGGATGATCTCGTCGGATCCCAGGCTGGGGACGGCCGTACCAGATCCCGTTGACATCCATCAACGGCTCTGCATCCAAGTGGGCTGGGGGTAGTACCGTCAACGGCTGATCCGGCTGGTAGACCACCATCTGCATCTCTGGAGATGGTGGGGACTGGTAGGTGGGCTGCGGCTGCTGGTACGGCTCCGCCTGTACAAGGTGAACCTGTCTAGGCTGCACTGGGGTGCTGGAGCGCTGGGACGAGCTGCTGCTGCTGCCGGCGTCGCCTCGCGACTGAAGACGGGGCTGAGAAGCCGTCTGTGTCTCCTGGAGACACATGAGCTGTGTCTTCAGGTCGCTCAAGACCTGTGCCATCTGATCCATCTGTGCTATGCTCTGGCACTGCTTCTTCTCGATCAGCTCCATGCGGTCCAGCTTCTCGCTGATGATGCCCATGTCTGCAGCTGATGACTCTGCCTGTGCTGCTGCTGCTGCAGACGAACTGGAAGGACCTGCATCGACCCGTGCTATCCTCTGGTACTGCACGGGTCCTGGCTGATGTGGCTGGGTCTTCTGCGTGTAGAGGCGGGTCTGGGACAAAACCATGTAGTTCTCCGCCATCTCCTCAAAAATAGCCCAGACCTGGTCATGGTCCTTGGCGAAGTAGGACCCGCCACAAGAAGCGTTCACCAAGCCCTGTAGCTCTGGTGACAACCCACTGAAAAAACTCTGAACCAAGTTCGGCTTCGTGATATCATGGTGTGGGCATCTGTCCAGGAGCTCTCTGAACCTCTCCCAAGCCTCGTGGAACTGCTCGTTGGGGAACATGGAGAAGTTGCTGATCAGGGCCCTTGCCGCGTTCGTCCGCCCGAGTGGATAGTACTTGTTCAAGTACTCGGTGCGGAGCTGCTCCCAGGTGTACACAAACCTCCCCAGATGCTTCAGCCAGGTGGCTGCTCTGTCTGCTAGGGAAAAGGGGAAGGCAATCATCCGTATGGTATCCTGGTCCACATGCCTGTCGTGGACAGTACTGCAAATCATCAAGAACTCCTGTAGGTGGAGGTGGGGCTCCTCTGTAGCCAGTCCGTGAAACCGCGGAAGCATCTGCAAGGTGTTCGGAGGGAACTTGAAGTCCCCCACGATAGCCGGAACCACCACCCAGTGGTGCATCAGTGTAGAGCCGGGATTGTGTAAATCCCTCATCGGTCTAGGTGGTCCTGCTCCTCCTGCGGCTGCTGCCGCTGCGGCGGCGGCCGCGGCTGCTGTTGCTGCTGCTGCGGCTCGTGCCTGTGCCTGTGCCTCATCGGGCTCCTCGGGCTCGCTCTGTGCATCTCTCTCTGCTCTGAGCCTCTCCATCTCGCGCCTCATCTCTATCATAAAAGCTCCCTGATCGCGGAGCTGCTGCTGGACTGTCTCTAACTGTGCGATCAGGGTGGAGTTGATCGCTTCCTGGTCTAGTACAAAGTGCTTTGGTCTGCGGGAGTGATCGTCAGAACTGCCGGCCATCGCGACGTCTGCAAAATCGAAGGAGCCCAACTCAGGTGCTGTCAAATGAATAAGTCTCTCCTCGGGCTCAGGTCTCTCAGGTAAGTCAGAAAGGGGGTCGAGGGGGAACAGGGTGGAGTCATACTCGGGCTCGGAGAGCGGGTCTGAGCTCTCGCGAGCCAACCTAGATGATGTGGTAGACGCGCCCGAAAGCGGTGCAGCCAAAGGCTGCCTAAGAGATCGTCTACCCATCATCTCGATCTGGCGAGTAGGGCGGATGAGATCTGGAAAAACTATGATCGAAAAACAAACCCCCGGTTCACCAACGCAACGCGAGCTGAAGACCGTGAAAGTTCGGTCAAATTATCTTGTCGATTTTATTTTGGTGAACACTCAAGATATCAGAGCGATTACGTGACCTGTTGGGAACCCGATGCTCCCAAGAGACTGGCCCAATCCTAAAGCTAGATCTTTCCCAGCCAGTACAAGTTGCGGACCATTTACCGGCTACCCGATCAACCTGCTCTGTTAAGGATGTCACGGCCCGCTTTACCGGGTACCGGAGAGATCCTCACTGGAGAACGACTAACTCTAAGACTAGTAGTCTAACGGAAGTTCAGGCGTGGCTCTATCCTAGTGTGCGGGTCACTCTCTCGCTCAAGCAAACCAAACAATGAGGGGGTTGCTCTCCCCAAGACAAATTTTTAGGGTGAGCGTGTTTTAAGGTCAATAGTCTTAGCAGTCCCAATTTTATGGTTACACTTTTTTTTTGGTATTTTTCAAATCAAACAAAACGCCTAACGAATTTTTCGGTTTCTCCTGGTTATTAAGTCCAAAAACGGGGGGAGAAGACGAAAAAGCCGATGCACGTGAAATCAATGATGCATGCTGAGTAAGAAATGCGTACCTGCCGCCAGCACTCTACATGCAAAGTGATCCGCGCATAAAATAAAGACAGAAAAGTAAACTAAGCTATATGATGCAACGGTAAAAAGCCGAGTCCTAAGACAAGCAACTTCCATTGATCGTGAAGAACAATAGTTAGTTAACCGAATCGAGTCCGGAGTCCGATCTTGGGAGTCACTCGGTGCCCGCCACAACGGGTCCTGCCAGCGCTGTATGTGACTCCTAACGGCACGTGGTCTCAAATCCAATTAAACTAACTTTTTTTAGTGAATTTTAGTAAGGTCCAATTACGTTCTATAGGAACAGATATTCTATTAAGTGTTGGGCCTTAGAAATCTTACGTCACAATCAACAAAAAATCCTATGTCTAGGGGCTCGAGCAAAACCGCGAAAAATCAGGAAAATGACAGTAAGAAATAAAAAGAAAACCGCGAGAAAAGCCGCGTAAAAACCGCAGGTCCTAATGGGTCCCCCGAGCACGCCGGTGCTCGGCGAAACAGACCCGCTACGATCTAAGTCTAACAGTCCAAGTCCACAGTTAGAGGCCTGTATTATTACAATTAATAATAAATGAATGAATAAAACTATCCTACTGCCTCACTCCACTCAACTCTCTCCTCTCGCTCTCTCCTGCGGCTTCGTAGAGAAGGAAGCCGCCTCCGAGTCTCGCGGCTGCACCAGCTCCTCGAAAGTTGCCTCCGCGGTCCTCGGGCCCTCGCAAGAAAAGAAAAAAAGTGGTCAGACCAATAAAATAATCAAATAATAAATGAAAAATAAAAATGAGGATATATGTGCAAAAATGGAAATAAAATAACCACACAAAAAAAATAAAACAAAAATAAAAAGAAAAGAAAATCAAAATAAAACAAAATAAAACAAAAAGAAAATAAATACAAAAGCCGCGAAAAGCCGCGAGCTCCGAAGAGCCGCGAAAAACCGCGAAAACAAAAACGAAAAATAAAAACACTACTAAGCCGTGCTCCCCGGCAACGGCGCCATTCTGATGAACACCCCAAAACCCACTAAGACCTGGGTGAAGGTAATGAAACAAGGGTCGTTGCGACCCGGATCTCAAAGACGGTGTGTATCAAGAAAAATCGAACCGCGAAATGAGTCAAAAATCAAACAAGGCAAAACAAGCGGTCCTAGCTATGATATTAACCTGGTATAGCTCCCAGGGTCGAACACAAGGAGCACGGATTGGCCGTAGGCCTACGAAGTAGTGAAAATGAAATAAAAATAAAAGAAAATGTTTTTTAGAGGTTTTTATGAATTTTTATATTTTTTTTTATTTTCAAATTATAAAGAAAATAAAAGAAAGTAAAATCTAGGCAACTTCAACAATTTATTAAACACACCAAAAATAATGCAAAAATTAAGGAAAAATTGTTTTTATGTTTTTTTAAGTTTTTAAGTGTTTTTGGTTAATTTTTGATGATTTTCTAACGGGTAAATTATTTTCTAAAAATCAAACAGTGCTAAAAATGAAAGGTACTGTCCAGCAAGGCTTAAGACCCAAAAATAAAATATCTAAGGATCTTAAAAAGCCCTGGAGGTATTTTTTCTGTAATCTAGAAAGAATAAGGAAAATTTAGGCACCCTAATTATTATTTTTGGATTTTTAAATTATTTATTATAATTTTTATGGGTTTTTAGGGGTTTTTCAATTTTTAAGGTTTTTAAGTGATGAAAAATAGCCAAAATTGGCTAGAAAATCAAACAACAAGCAAACAACATTATCTAATTTTTTTAGAATTTTTGGAGGTGATTTTATATTTTTTTTGGTATTTTCAAACCTAGATAGTAGCTAAAAAGTAGGTTTTTGAATTTTTAAAAATACTAAACGAAATCAGAAATGTCCTCAAAAATCACTGAAATTCCTACACCATGGCAGGAGCCATGTGTCAAAATCTCATTGGATTTGGAGGTGATTTGATATTTTATTCAAAAATAACAAGTGGGCACTGTGCACAGGGACGAATGTGCAAATACCCGGAAGTCTGGGGGCCTTAGTGCAAAATTCCCAGCAAGTCACGCGCGTGGCGCGTGGCTAGGGCACTCAGGGGCCTTTTGGTAATAAAAACCAAGTTTCTGGACTTTTTGGTAACTCGTACCAAAAGTCCAGGGGCTTGGATGCAAAAATCCCACTAAAATCCGCACATGCGCATAAACAACACTCACAGGGGCATAAATGCAATTACCAAAAAGTTATCATTCATTTCAGAACAACCCAGATCTACAGGATAAAAGATGTAAAAAGCCCAGCTAAACACGTGACGAAGCACGTGGTCACATACACACAGGGGCATACATGCAATTAAAACTAAGCACAGGGTCCACAATGCAATTTACCCTACGTAAATAAAGTTCTAAAAATATTTACAGGACTAGAAATAAAACGACAAACTAAGAGGGGGCCCTAAGTAATTTACCCCTTTATTCGTCGACGGCCAGATGCGCGCCACGTGGAAGATCGGTCGGCTCTGGTGCGTTGGCGCTCTTCCTCTTCTTCTCTCGGGCCGAATCGACGCTCCAGAAGGAGCCACGTGGAGGATCGGACGGGTCAGGTCTCAGGTGGCTCCCTCTCTCTGCTCTACGGTCCTAATCAGCCCCTCCAGGTGATCGACGGTAGTGGCTCCACGATGAACGGACGGCTGGGATTAAAACTGGAGCGGAGGAGCTATCGGACGGTGCTGGAGGCTCCTCGAAGAACAGGTGGCCGGCGAGGTTCACCGGCCTCGTGCACGAGCTTGGGACCTCCTCAGCTGCCTCTGAAGATCGGAGCAGGTCCGCCTTGGTATGCCGCAGCTGTGGGTGCTATCCGATGGCCCAACCGAGCCCTGGAGGGGCTCCGGCGAGGCTGGCGGTGCGAAGGAGCTGGCTGGAATGTAAGGGGGTCTCAGACGACTCCCTTTGGACCTGCAAAGCAAACCAACAGCTTCGCGGGTCGAGGGCAAAATGCCTCGACCCAAAGAAGCGAAGTGGGGGTGATCGGTGCGGCGGGGCGAAGGAGCTCCGGCGAGCGACAGGTGGTGGAGCTCGACTCCCAGCTCCGGGGCGAGCTGGGTTGAGTGGGAGTGCGAAGAACGTGCGTGAGGAAGTGGCGAAGGTGATGGGGTGCTCCGATGATCGAGATATTAAGCGAGATGGCCGGAATCAGGGAAGCACGTCGGAGAGTGGATTTGGGCGAAATCTGAAATTACACTAAATGGCGGAGCGAAATGGATACCTGGATGATGCGGGAGACTGGGCTGGAGCTTAGCTAGCTCCTGGTCCTTGCCTCAAGGGTCGTCAACGCCCGAGGCTCGAGCTCCGGTCAGACGTCGGAGCACGGCGGCGCAAGGCAGCCGGATCGATGGTCCAAGCACCTCCTCCTCGCTGCGACACCGGTGGATGCAAGCTGTCACCTTGCTGGTTGCGATGGAGCTCACTGGAGAGAGAATGGGGAGCCAAAGATGGATTGAGAGTGCGGCGGAGCTCGGAATATATATGCGTGCAGGTCCGGAAAGGAGGTGGCGGGTAGGGCGAGCTGATGCGCGGATCTCGAGGCCAAAGCTCCGGTGCGCTTCTCGGATGTGACATGGTCATTGCGGACCCGGATTTGGGGTGGATGGAAATCGGGTCATCAAGAGAAAAATCCGAGAAGGCGGGTCGAATGAACAGACCCGGGCTCTGGTGGTCCTGGGGGAGGTGTTGACCGGGGGTCAACAATCCCCCGTGGACCAATCAGAGCCCGCCAATTATTGAAATTTTACTTGATTTTTTTGGGGCCTTAAATGGCCGAATTTTCAAAAACTTAAAACATGAAAAATGTTTGTTTTAATTTTTTTCTATTTTTTTGTGATTTTTAATTAATTTTTGGAAATTAAAAATAAGGTATATACATAGTAGCTATACATAGGTATATATACACTATATTGATTTTTGATTTTTGATTTTTAATTAGTTATTTTTATACATTTTTATTCCCATTTTATATTTTATTTATTTATAAGATAAAATGAGGAATAAAAGGTTATTTTTATTTTATTTTTATTGTTTATATACATAGGGGAAATAATTATTTATGCACAATTATATACATGGTATATATACAAGATATTTTTGTATTTTTAATTTTGTAATTTTTATTTGATTTTTGTTTTAATTCTTTTTATTTATTTTATGTACAATATATACCATAAAATATTTACAAAAAGTTTTGGAAACAAATAGCTTTATTTACAAGGTGAAATAAGGTAAGGGAGGTGGTCTATGTACATGGTGAAAGGTTCTTTTTGGTATTTTTGATTTTTAGATTTTTATCTTGTTTTTAATAGTTCCTAAGTATATACAAAATATATACAAGTATATTTTTGGTTGAGGAAAATATTATTTTATTGATTTACATAAATATTTACACATGAGCTCCTATCTCCCTCTACTTGTGGCTTTTATGCGGTCAGGCCCATGCTGAGCCCTCCCTTGGGTTAGGTTGCTCAATATTTATTCTAAATATTTCCCTCTTTTTCTTTTTCTTCTTTATTCTTTTATTTTTGCACAAAAACATGCTAATTATTTATATTTACAAAAATGCATGCTTTTGCTAACTTTTCCTATTTACACATATCTACATGCATTTGCATAGGTTTTTGTAGCTAAAATATAAGAATAAAGAGTGATGAATGGGTATTCATCAATCTACCATAACATTTATTTATTTATTTATTTATGTAGATGGATTGAAATACACGCATCCCACAATACCCATACGACGATAGTTTTTGCACGTAGGCTTCAACTATTTAAGGATGTACTTCACATCAATTTTGCTTCAAATCAACCTTTCTAGTCCCTGTCGACATTGAGTGATCGGATAAGTGATCAACAACGAGATAAGATGGCGGGTGACGAGGACCGTGGTAATTCTCATGAGGAGGTCCATAGTCCCCACGAGCTAGTAAAGATTCTTGGTAATGAAGACTTTCCTGGTCATCAGGAGTCGGTAAGTACGTTGGTTGATCGGGACGAGTACCTTGGCTACTGCCAGGTTGGCCATGTTGAGAACTTGGATTTTGATCAGCAGCGAGAGAAGGTGGCGGACGGCGAGGACCATGGAAATGCTCATGAGGTGCGTAGTCCCTAAGAGTCAGTGAAGGCGCTTCGATTTTCGGATTAGGACCTTGAGTGTCAACCGGTTGGGGATGGGGATCTCTCACCGCGAAAAAAAGTAGGATAATCGCATGAACCGAAAAATGATAATTATCGAGGAAAAATATATCCATCACTACATTTAAATGTATGTTTATACCTGGAGCGGTGAGTGAGATCCTTGCAGAACACGCACCATGAACAAGGAGCAAGAGAGTGCACAGCAACATAAGTCGAGGATCCATAGGTGCTTCGTTACCTTCTCGTGATATCTTCTCTGCAACGATTCGTCTTAAATAGATTCTAGAAGTTGACGGGAACTCAATCTTCGGCATAAGAGGAAACAAATCTTATTTACATCGGCATGCATGAAATTTAATTTTGGCAATGCCCATGTCTCATGTAAGTTAGGATAATGATATCTTATTTTCAATGAATTGCCACAGAAATCGTGATTTGGTTGAGAAAATAATTAAATAATTTTGAAATGAAAAAGGTTATGCGAAAATGCAGTGACGTTAAATTGTTATAGCGATGAAACCATTGAGCGAGTGAAAGCAATATAAGTTAGTTTTAAATGAGTTAATATTATCAATTGAAGGTTTATGTATAGTTGGTCATAGTTTTTACCCAAGAGATTTCCGCACTAAATATATGTAGACTTGCGTTTAATTGTTTATCTTGTGATTAAAAGTGCTACATAACGATGTGTTTTTGTTTGAAATTGTTGTGTTTGTAGCAATTCAATCTTTTAGTCCAATACATCAACACCTCATAGATCGTCCGGAACCAACATCATATTCACATTAATTATTTACTGAACCATATTAACATTGATGTAAATCATATTCTCATCAATTCCTATAAATTTGAATCATATTTACATTAGCCTATATGTACACACATTAATTCCCAACTTCTCAGAATTATGAGTCCTAATCCTATTTGGACATATGTGATTCACATGCGAATACTTGGAATTAATTTTGGGGAGATTATATGGACCATGTAAAGTAACTAGTAGATAGGATTAATAGCTGGATCAAAACCCTATGATATCTAATCAAATCATATATCAAATCAACTCTCTAATTGACTTTGAATGCTTTCGGATCAGTTTCAACTCTTTTGATCTTAGATTTGATTAGATCAAATCTCATTCATTAATGCTAAAAAGGATTTGCTAAATTCCACTCAGTTTCATCACTCCCTTGGATTAAAAGCATCATGGCATACAATCTATTTTGATTGCATCAACTAAGAGTATTGCCAATACTCTGGCATCCTACATACTTGGAAGACTCCGATTAACTCGAAGTTGTGACGCCGCATTTGATTGTCTACTTCTGAAGCATATATTAACATTCTCGAATTTGCACCTAGTTTCCTAAATAGGATGGGCTGTAACACCCCGTAATTTTCGGATTTTTCTGAAGCTTTAAAACCTATCCAATATTATACTCAAAAGAAGCGTCTCGTCGCAAGCTTTCCAACGAGCCCAAAAACGCGAAATTCCGAGTCCGGATGTGGGAGATATGCCTGTTTTAGTGAAGAGGGGTCATGGTTTTTGAGGGAATTAAGGGTTACGGGTTTTGGTTAATTAATTTCGAATTAGGGTTGTTTTAAGGTTTCTAAAACTAAATTTTTAATCCCCAGCTATATAAAGACCCACACCCTTTATCTCCCTTCATTCCTACTCCTTTTCCAAATCCTAATCCATCCTTTCTTCCGCCCCAAGTCATTCTCTTATCTCTTTTTCCATCTCCTTCTTTAGAGAATCAAGGAGAGAACGGTGTCACCACCGTTATCAAAAACTCTCGAAGTCTCGTAGACTCGTGACAAGAAGAAGACGAAGAGGGCCATCGCAAGGGAAAAGCAACCCTCTCATCGCATTCGTGATCGGCTATCGAGCACGTGGATCAAATACGTGCACGAGTATAGGTAACGGATCTTGACATTCTCCTATTTATTTCGCGTACCTTGCGATGATGGAGTTTGTTGATTTTGGGGTTTGATGTTTCGTTTTCGATCCTTCCCCCAGGATCACCCTCTTGCTGTTGGTATATCGTGGTTCTTCCTATGGAATCGATTCCCGCATGATCGCTCTTTTGTTGTTGGTTTATCTCGAAGCGAATCATTTCCTCTTACTGCAAAATAGTTTGGAAGAAAAATATGGATGTATTTGGTTGATGTATCGCCTAGAGCTTCAAACTTATTAATACCCTCGTGATATACGCGGATATATATACGACCTTAAAGAATATGGGCTGGTGGTTATCAAAAGTGATCCGAATCTTAGTAGCGTTGGGGATATAAACATGCATGATTAACTCGAGGGAAAGTGATTCATCGAGTTTATCTTACGGTTGGCATGGACATATTCATGAAAGTTTGATTTTTTTTATAAAGATGATAAAGGCTATTAATACTGTAAACAACATGATATATGTTAATAAGAATTATGGTCATATGAGGAAAGGTGAAAACGACATCAAGGGATCCTCTAATACCATGGCTGATTGGGAAGATTAAATCGGAGACAAAGACCATCTGAGTTTTTTTTGATAGCATATTACCGTCAATTATGAAGTTGTCGATGTTTGCATCTTGTATTCCTTGAGATTTATTCTATTCCATTTCTATTGGGAATTGTTGATAATAGAATTTTCAAAAGATATAAAGATCAACAATTATAACCCTTTGACTATTTCCTGTTGTATCCTCTTTTTAGTTAAGGACCTTACCACGTCAAGCCTATTAATGGCTAATGCTTTTCCTTGACGTGTATTATCTAATAAGGCCCTTTTATCTTGATCGTTATTTTAAGTTATCATCAAAAGCTCTAGTTTCTTTTTGATTTTATTTATATATAATTATACATTTTTATCTGGTGATTATCGTTAATGGTCCTTAAATTAATTTAAGTAGCTATTATCATATCCCATGCCGTAGGTAACACCAAACTTGATATCGTGTTTTTCATAATAACTAGGTATATCCCTTAATCAAAATTATGTCGACAACCTTTATTTTAGAGATGTTCAGATGTAAGAGTTGGAGCAGAATGCATCTTGAATTGGGATGGTGCCATGTTGGCACCCCTCACATCTTCGAGTACCTTATTCCAATGCATCTAATAGTGGGATCATTTCTTCTTTTTATATGACGAGGGATATATTGTATCAAGGTACCGTACAACATGGTCCCGAGATTAATAGCTCTTCATCGAGTGACATGCGTTAAAAATCCTTAGTCTGTATTGTAATAACCTTGGTATAGGGAGAATCTAAAGCATGAAGTGAGGATACCCGTATGATGAAAAATTTTGTAATATTACATGTATGGGAATAAATAAAAAAAATACTACAAGGTGTGTGCACACCCTTGTGGTCCGGTGGAGCCGACAGTGAGTCACCCCCACTCGAGGGGCACCATAGAGTGGGGTGGTGGTATGTACTCTGGTGGAATTGAGGTAGATGCACGTGTGCATTGTACCATACGGATTCGTTTTGTTGCACTTTTTAGGGAGCGAGCGAGACTCCTCCGGCAGACTCGATTGACAGGGTTGCGACTCATCGGACATATATGCCCGTCTCGAGTGTCAGAGTACTATCAACTAGACTAGCTGAAGGATCGCGTTTGCGCACAGGTTTTGGGTTGCACTTTAAATGAAGTGTTGCAGGCTTCATTTCTGGTGTAATCTTTCTCCTTTGACAGGCGAGTCCGGGATAAGTAAATGAGAATATGAATATAGATATGTCAAAGAATTGGTTTTGATTGCATATGTGTGAAAGGCCTAGAATATAAGTGATTGTGTAATGCTAGATGCTTTTAGAATGTTCTCTTCCACACTTGTTAAGTTACTGCAATTGCATTGCCTATCTATACTCTCTTGATTTATAATTTATTTCATCCTTACTGAGTCAGTTGACTCACGTGTTTCATTCTTTGGAAATCCAACAGGAAGTGTAGAGCAGGAGACAGAGGCTCACATCTTTGGTGGTGCATCTGCAGGACGTTGTTAAGGTTGAGGACCAGTTCTTAGTAGTTCTGTTATCCTTCCTTTCCGATTATTTATTATGATGTAATAAAGAGATTCTAAAGACGTATTGCTATCCGTATGTGGACTTTGTTATCAGTAGAAACTTAGATTTTCTTTCCTTATCTTGTATCAATGGTATATCATGCAGGTTGTTTATGATTGTTGTTGGGTGATAATGTGAATGGGTGTTGAGATGCGCTCCCATCGAGGTGGGGCGTTACATGGGCACTAGTGGAATTCGTCTTGACCCCAATTCTACGAGTTCATTGAACATATGGTCCCTTTGAGAGATCGTACATCTAATATGTTTTTGTTTTCTTACCACTTGCTAATATATATACCTTGTCTAGTCATCAACCTATTGGTCTGTCAAATCTGCACACATAGACATATAGATGTATATCTTTCTCCGGTCCAAGGATGTATGCCTATTTCATGACATTATACGATACATGTCTTAGTTATCTTGATCTCGTCAAATTAACTTTTTAACATGTCTAACTTGAGACTTGCGAATCTCTATTCTTAGGCAAAGGATATGCATCAAAAGTGTCAATCGAATGTAAGTCTTTGGAGAAGATTTTCGTCTCTTATCATATTGAAGATCTTTTCGAATATCGCTTTATGATTCGAGTAGTTTTCTCAATCTATCTTCATAGATCTACAACTACCCAAAACATTACTCTTATGTTAGAGTAATGTTTTGGACAAACACATTTTTGGAGCAGAGCTAGTCCAAAATGTGTGAAGGATGTTAAGCAAAATAAAGGAGATTGTAACACCCTAATCCCCAAACATAGTCCTACCTCTAAAACTCACAAAGTGTAAGATTGTGTTATAAGTGGTACGCGGATTTCTACTTGACAACATGAGCTTAAGCATTTTAGGTGGTTGTCAACATGTCGTTCTAGGTCTGAACCCAACAAGTTGTGAGGGTCAGTTGTCTTCAACAATGTGACGGACCGGTTCCTTCTAGGGATGCAAACGGTTACAGATATATCTGTATCCGATTCGTCACCATATTCGTTTTATACAGATTTTGACATTCGTATCCGTATCCGTTTTAAAATGGATGCGGATATGGATATCATTTTGATATCCGCAAAAATCCATATCTGTATCTCTATATATGTTTTCATATATAAATATAGTCATAGATTTATTTTTAACCCTATATAATATAATTATATACCTTCTTTTACCATATTTGTATAATTTTATGATATAAAAACATTTAGTAAATTTATATCACGCATTTTCCATCAATTCGTATATATTTATGTCGATTCTATAGACTATTTCTAACATTATACATATGCAATCAGTATCCGGTTTGCATTCGTATCCGTTTTTTATGGATATGGTAAGCTAGTTTTAATATCCGTCAATATCTGTATCCGCATCCGTATTGGTATTCAAGAATGGATATGGATATGGTAAGCTAGTTTTATTAAATTGAAGGCTCTCTCTACAATCATGCCTTTGCAAGCCCACAAACCCACCAAGGGCACCAACAAACCCTAAACCTCGTTTTACACCAGAGAGAGAAATGGAGAGAGAGAACCGCTAATGGCATTCTTTCGTCGAGACCGTTTTTCGAATCTGGCAACGACAACCTCTCCGTCGATGACATTCTTAACCAAATCACAATATATTTTATATTTTGGCACCTTGTCATCCATCAATGAAGGTATATTTGTTTTATTAGCATACCATAATATAGCATCATACAATATATTTACAAAATGCATTTTGCGGTTACAAATTCTCATTTTATTTCAAAAAAATGATAACTCGTCATACATTAGTTTTCCCAAAATAACAACGTTCTTTTTATTCACAATTGCAATATTCTTTTATCTCGAGAATATTCAGCATTGATTTTTATCCCAGTGAATTGCAACATACCTGAAAGGGATGCCGAATATTTAGATTAACTTATTAACAATGTTACAATGATATTTGGATCTATTGAATTAATTCATCATTTTTATGAATCGCATGCAACTATTCTTGGATTTAACATACGAAAAAACAACACAAGACACGACCTCAATAGAGAAGCCAAGGAGAAGCTAAGATTGTTACTTCAAAAGATTTGTCTATTGGAAAGGACATAATCACACTCTCTAATGCCTTCTAAACGTCATTATTTGCAGCCAAACATAAGGTTTTCAAGGGCCACCAAGTTGCTCATTAATTAAATGATGACCTTTAACATAGCAATATCAAAACAATCAGTTTTCATCAATAACAGGCGCATCACCAAGAGTCATGCTGTAGGAATAGATCGTGAAGAGTCGTGCTGGAGGAATAGACCATGATCTACAATCTCAATAAGTCTGATAAAAAATAAAGATTGTTTGGATGCTCATCTTCTTTTTGACACACATGCAATTGCAAGAAGATGACTCGTGAGTTCTACACTAACTACCAAGCAGATGAGGATAACAAGTAAACACATTGCATTTGTATCGATTCTGTATTAGTCGATGATTATAGACTGTTTAGCAACGATGCGTCCTTTGACACGACATGCAAGATAATTCAATACAAGCTCATATTTCATATTTGGATCATTTTGCGGAGTGAATCATCGTGGAAGAATTATCTTCTTTGGAAATACGTTCTTAAATAGAGAAACAACTAAGTCTTTTATATGGTTGTTTGACAAGTTCATTGAGGCAATGGTTTAACGATTTAACAATCAAGATAAGTCTAAGCATAGACAATGTTAAGGGCATATGTGCAGTTAATGTTATGGATGTATGTGTAATTATGATAATGTTAAGGGTATATGTGAAATTATGATTATTGTTAAGGGCATATGCGCAAATTTGATAAACCTTAGCATGTATGAAAGTATGGTATACAGTGCACAGATACCAAAAACTACTCTTCTTATGCATTAACTAAGTTCATTAATGTAAGATGATATTGCATGGGAACACGTTAAATATTTCATGCAACATAGTAAGGCCCTGTTCGTTTGGGGTATAAGGAGGAATGGAATAAGGGGAATAAGCCCCCAACACGCTTCTCCGTGGTACGACTAATCCCCATTATTTCATCTTATTTCACTCTTATTCCTATCTTTATCCCACCTTACCTACCTTTATTTCACCTTATTCTCCTTATTCTTATCCTCCAGCCGAACGGAGAATAGACCCTTATTTCCCTTTTCCCCATCCTTATTCCTGCTTATTCTCCTACCGAACGGGCCCTAGGGTGTAAATGAAAATTTATGGTTCATGTGTGTATGTGTGTAAAATGGTAAATATTATGTTAGAATTTGTACGCATTGACAATCTATTTCATGAACATTTTTCGGTAGGTAAACAATGAAAATTATAAGATTTCTTGTTGGTAATTATTACTTATATTATAGATGAAGTAGTTAGTTGTGACTTGTTTTCTGCGCTAGTCAGCTTGACCCCGACGTGGCACATAGCGTCAGGCTCATTACATGTGTTGTTATCTTTTTCAGGAAAATATAAAGATTGTTTAATTGTCGAGTCAGCGTTCTTAATTAACCTTCAAGTTGGACTGATTCGAGACTAACGATTTGCATTAGAAGGATATTGTTATGCCTACGGGAACTGGTGATACTAAGTGCAATTTTCCTTACGTTATATTGTTATATAAATGGAATTTCTGAACTTATTATGAAAAAGTTTCTAGTTGGATAATTACTGCTCTATGATATAATGATGCTTATGCGTAACGATCCTAACTTGTCTCCTGAGTTCCTGAGTGATCCTGAGTGATTATAACTTGCTCTATGATATCATAGTAACTTGAAAAAGTTATTATGATATAACTTGCTCGCGGAGAGATCCTGAGTGATCAAAGGCGGGCGTAACCGACACCGTGTTCTTCGACGCAATGCAACCCATGATTGGCAACACCCAAATCATATCAGACCGGATTCACGAAATGCATGGGAGATCAACAGGAGCCTACGTCGACCCACATCAGCAAGTGGAACGAAAATGCCAAGATGGGAGGATCTCTATCTACAAGAAAGAAAATAGGCAAGGGGAGAAATCACGGCTGTGTGACAGGGAGGCCTATAGGAGGTGCAGGTCGGAGACAATGCCGAGGAGGTCGAGGGCGGCGCAGGGAGGTCAGAGACGATGCATGGGAGGTGGAAGGGGAGGGATGGCATCTTTTGTAAATTTGCTAAACAAAGATGGTAATATGCACCTCTTTTTAAAACAGAATTTGGTTACATTCCCGTTCGGTAGGAGAATAAGCAGGAATAAGGATGGGGAATAAGGGGAATAAGGGTTTATTCTCCGTTCGGCTGGAGGATAAGAATAAGGAGAATAAGGTAAAATAAAGTAGGTAAGGTGGGATAAAGATAGGAATAAGAGTGAAATAAGATGAAATAATAGGGAATAGTCGTACCACGGGGAAGCGTGTTGGGGGCTTATTCCCCTTATTCCATTCCTCCTTATACCCCAAACGAACAGGGCCTAATGGGCAAATGGATGGGGGTTAACTATAAGGTCTCTGAGATAAGGGTTAGCAAGTTTATGAGGTCGAGGGAGGAATTAGGTCGTTTCAAAGGTCGTGGAGGTAATTGACAATGATTATAGGGTCTGCCGAGTAAAAATCCCTTGTTTTAATGATAAATAAAATAATAACATATGTTCTTAATGAATACGATGAATATGTACATTGTGAATTTGGATTTCTGGTCTTTTTATAGGTTAATGATCATATTCCCTCCTACTTTATTCTTTGTCAATTAGGTCAATAGTTGACCTACTATTAAGGTCAGGATCGGTTTGTATTTATTACATATATAGAGAGATTTCTTTTTTCTTTTTCTTTTCTTTATTCATTTATTTTGGGTTAAAATAATGATAACAATACAATATTAACAGATGATGTTTATTAGGAAATGATACTTAATAATATTACATGTGTTTTATAAGGGATTTTAAGCTAAAATAAAGGAACAAAGATGATGAATTACCGATTCATCACAAATAGGCCATTACATTGTACAACATTAATTAATAAACACTCATGCACCTTCAATGCAACTTTGCACAATATATGCTAAGCTTTTAGGTTAGAACGATGACAAACTACGGTTCTCTGAATTTACATAAGGGATGTCTTAGATTTCTATATGGATCTATTACACACATCCTAATATATGATGATCATGGATACCAACCATTAGCACAATTGCAAACACATAAGTAAAACCTTACTATTTATCAAATTACTTATCTAGTAGTATACTTCTTTTAGCCTATATTGGTATTCAGTTGATTGGCTCTTTAATTGGTAGTTTTGTTTTTATACCAATCTTTCTTGTTTAGTCAATTCGTGGACTGGTCTTATAAATTTATTGACATAGAGGCTCGGTCTCCGAAAAGTTGGTGGATCTTTTAAGTTTGGGATCTCCTAATTAAAGTGCATGTTAACCATTTTTCAGGTGATAACTACTTGATCAGATTTGTTAATATGTGTCAATTGTAGTACTCGAATCAAGTAATTGGCAAACAAGAATTATTTCAATACTTAGATTTATAAGGCAAGTCTACCTACATCGAGTACAATGTAGATTTATAAGGTAAATGTACCCGTGTCGAATACAAGGAGGCTAAAACTCCATGGTGTGTGTATGTTTGGAAACTTAGTTGCTTCTATTTTTTAGGGATTTTCATTTTGGATTATTTTGGGTCGTTTTCTTATACCTATATAAGCAGTATAATATATATATATTATTTTTCATTTTTAAAATTTTTATTTTAATTTAAAAAACAAATAAATAATGTAATGTAATTAAAAAAGAGAGCATAAAATATTTTTAAGAGTAAGATAGAATAAAAATAAAAATAAGTAAAAATATTTTAAGGATTTTCAGATTTTGCAAAAAGTTTTTGGTTATTTTTCAAATAAAAGAGAAGGAAAAACAAAAGAAATTTTAAAAGAGAAATAAATGGTACTTAAAAAATAGGAATTTCCTCAAAAATGAGTGTAAAATCCAAATGTATTTTCCCTAAAACTAGATAAAATAGGGAATCCATAACGCACTTTCATTTTGCTTTTTTTATTTTATGAAAATTTATTAATTTTTCGCAGTTTTTTAAATTTCTTACAATTTTGGAGGTATACACAATATGAGATTTTGAGATATGTTGTACTATTCATCTTTAAAAAAAGATAAAGATATGATATCACTTATATATGTATCCCAATCCGACCGTCCTCATCCCTAGTGTGTGTCTGTATAGATTATTATCGATGCACTGACTTGAGTAAGTGTCTAGCTATACCATCTTTAGAAGTTTTGAACTTGGTGTTTAATTTGTTTAATCATTTTAGCGGGTCTCGATAAATTAGCTTATTAGACGGATCATGTTAGCATCATAATTTGCTGAGTATTCTTTTATCCTTTATGTCCAATTTTCCTTCCTGCATATGCATCGACCATTTGTACATGGGTGTTAGACAGACAATGAACTCACCAACGGACAATCGATGAACTTCAAGAGACCTGCTAGCGGACACATAAGTTTGTTGGAGCGATGCACATCCCTATTGCACGTGTGATTCATGTGGACCACTAAAAGTTTCCAATCGAAGTTACTACAACAAAAAGAGTTTCTCGTAACGTTATTATGGATTCGTCATTATATCTTCTGTTGTTAAATATGTAATGATGAATACTATTTGTTGCAAAATGATTTTATACCTGAAATTTGCAATGAATGACATATCTATCGCTATATAATTATCAATTGGCCATGTAGCAATGTTTATCGGCTGCTATTGTTCAAAAATTGAATTCGTCATTAAATTTCAAGTGTAAAAAATCATTTCCTATGAAACACTATTGGCCGTCACATATTTAACAATGTACAATACAACAATGGATTTAGAAAATCACTATGGACTCATTTTGTCAAAGTGGGTGTTTCTATGGATCATTGCCCGATTTGCATGACTTATTATAGAAAAACATGTATACATTGCATATTATAATAACAACACTACTCTTTATAATACTTTATAGTAGTAATCTCTTTAAAAAATCTCTGTATGATAGCCTCTTCACAAATATAATTATATATACCTATATAAATAAGGTTCTATACTTTGATAACCCATAATATGATCTATGTGACATCCATACTCTTCACCAACATGGGTTCTTTTGTATATATTACACTTTAAATATAAATATAAATATAAATATATTAAATATTTGGTCCTTCGAATCCTCGGCTTCTACTATATTATTGAGATTCCTCGATCGCAAACACTCTTATGCAAATATAATTATCATAGAATTGCAGTATCCAACGTAAATAATGTAACATCTTCCATAACATTTATTTATTCATTTATTTATGTATGGATGTAGATGGATTGAAATACATGCATCCAGCTATACCCGTACGACGATAGTTTTTGCACGTAGGCTTCAACTGTTTAAGGATATACTTCATATCAATTTTGCTTCAAATCAACCTTCCTAGTCCCTGTTGACGTTGAGTGATCGGATATGTGATCAACAGCGAGAGAAGATGGTGGGCGACGAGGACCATGGTAATTCTCATGAGGAGGTCCATAGTCCCCACGAGCTAGTAAAGATTCTTCGTAATGGAGACTTTCTTGGTCATCAGGAGTCGGTAAGTACGTTGGTTGATCGGTACTAGTACCTTGGTTATTGTCAGGTTGGCCATGTTGAGAACTCGGATTTTGATCAGCAGCGAGAGAAGGTGGCGGACGGCGAGGACCATGGAAATGCTCGTGAGGTGCGTAGTCCCTAAGAGTCAGTGAAGGCGCTTCGATTTTCGGATTAGGACCTTGAGTGTCAACCGGTTGGGGATAGGGATCTGTCACCGCGAAAAAAAAGTAGGATAATCGCATGAACCGAAAAATGATAATTGTCGAGGAAAAATATATCCATCACTACATTTAAATGTATGTTTATACCTGGAGCGGTGAGTGAGATCCTTGCAGAACACGCACCATGAACAAGGAGAAAGAGAGTGCACAACAACATAAGTCGCGGATCCATAGGTGCTTCGTTACCTTCTCGTGATATCTTCTCTGCAACGATTCATCTTAAATAGATTCTAGAAGTTGATGGGAACTCAATCTTCGGCATAAGAGGAAACAAATCTTATTTACATCGGCATGCATGAAATTTAATTTTGGCAATGCCCATGTCTCATGTAAGTTAGGATAATGATATCTTATTTTCAATGAATTGCCACAGAAATCGTGATTTGGTTGAGAAAATAATTAAATAATTTTAAAATGAAACGGGTTATGCCAAAATGCAGTGACATTGAACTGTTATAACGATGAAACCATTGAGTGAGTGAAAACAATATAAGTTAGTTTTAAACGAGTTAATATTATCAATTCAAGGTTTCTATATAGTTGGTCATAGTTTTTATCCAAGAGATTTCCGCATTAAATATATCTTGTGGTTTGATTGTTTATCTTGTGATTAAAAGTGCTACATAAAAATGTGTTTTTGATTGAAATTATCGTGTTTATAGCAATCCAATCTTTTAGTCTGATCCACCCGCACCTCATAGATCGTCGGGAACCAACATCATATTCACATTAATTATTTAGTGAATCATATTTACATTTATGTAAATCATATTCTCATCAATTCCAATAAATTTGAATTACATTTACAACAGCCTATATGTGTGAATCATATTCACACATTAATTCTCAAGTTCTCAGAATTACGAGTCCTAATCCTATTTGGACGTATGTGATTCACATGCGAATACTTAGAATTGATTTTGGGGAGATTATATGGACCATGTAAAATATAAACTAGATTGGATCAATAGCTGGGTTAAAAATCTAGTGATATCTAATCAAGTTAGATATGGAATCAACTCTCTAATTGACTTTGAATACTTTCAGATTAGTTTCAACTCTTTTGATCGTAGATTTGGTTATATGAATTGAAATCAAATCTCATTCATTAATACTAAAAAAGGATTCACTAAATTCCATTCAATTTCATCACTCCCTTGGACTAAAAGTATAATGGCATACAATCTATTATGATCGCATCAACCCAGAGTATTGTCAGTACTCTGGCATCCTACATACTTGGAAGACTTCGACTAACTTGAAGTCGTAACTCCATATTTGATTGTCTACTTCTAAAGCATGTATTAACATTCTCGAATTCGTACCTAGTTTCCTAAATAGCATGAGAACTAGTGGAATTCGTCTTGACCCCAGAGTCATGAGTGTGCTCATTTCTGCGAGTTCATTGAATGTATGGTCCTTTTGAGAGATCGTACATCTAATACATCCTTGTTTGCTTACCAGCTTTCAGTATATATACCTTGTCTGGTCATCAATCAATTGGTCTGTCAAATATGCACACCTAGATATATAGATGTATATCTTTCACCGGTCCAAGGATGTATGCCTATTTCATGATATTATATGCTATATCTTAGTTATCTTGATCTCATCAAGTTATCTTTTTAGTTGGCTAATTTGAGACATGCGAAAGGCAAAGGATATGCATCAAAAGTGTCAGTTGGATGTTAGTCTTTGGAGGAAATTGTTGTCTCTTATCAGATTGGAGATCTTCTTCGAATATCAATTTATGGTGCGAGTAGTTTTCTCAATTTATCTCCATAAATATACAACTACCCATCGGCTTCTATGATTTAAATGTTTAGATCAGTAGATGTATGATATTCAAGTTGGTCAAGCTACCTATCCCTTATCGTATCGAGGGAACTTAATAATGCAAACATAAAAGTGTCTATTTCAGATAATAAGTAATGTAAATATACAATAACATTTGGGTTCACATGTCCAACACCATCAAGGTTTACATATGACTTTCTAGGATTTCGCTACGTTTTCATCAACAACTTCATCACGCAGGGAGATTTTGTCTCATGAACGAAGATTATATCTTGGCAATGTTTATTCAATAGGCATGGAAGCCTATTTATCAAGGATATTGCATTTAGACCCCTAGCATTTCATGATAAAATGTTCAAATTCATTAATGGACTGGGAAAGGGTTCTAAATTTAAAAGCAGAGTTCTTAGGCTCATGATAAAGCCAACTCATTCTCCTTCAAAACCTCAACGTCAATATTTTGGAGAAAGTCAACATTTAGATTAGTCCAAAGGCATCAGGGAGATAATTTTTAGAGGAAATGGATCCTACTCCATGGAGTAGGTAACTTGCCTACTTCACTTTCATTTTTCCACTTCTTTTATTTTTTTTTTTTTGAAAAATGCTTACATGGATTTTCATAACTACATCACTCTATCATGCCATTCAAATTTCGTCAGAAACAGAGACTCATATGCCCTCCATCCAGAACAAGTAAATTACAGCAAATCTAAGACCGTTAAAATTACTTGTTCTGGATGGAGGGCACATGAGTCTCTGTTTATGGCGGAATTTAAGTGACATATTAGAGGGATATAGTTATGACAATCCATAGAAGCATTTTTCAAAAAAAATAAAAAAATAAGTGGAAAAAATAAAATAAAGTATGTAAGTTAACTACTCCATAGAGTATGATCCCTTTCCTCTAAATTTTACCTAAGGTTTTTGAGGTTAGCGGTGAATCCATGAGTTTTTTCCCTGACTAGGCTTCAATTTTATGGAATTGAGAATCAGCAAATGGTTTGCTGATTCTCAATTCCAAATATTACTATATATTATTTTTATAATATAAAATTGAAAAGTTTTCCGGAATAATATTAAATATTATTTTTACGTATTGATTGGCAAACGGTTTGCCGATCGACGAACCGTTCGCCGGTCGATAACCTGATTGGGAATTTTTGAGGTCAGATGCCCTGACAGGGCATTTCCGTGATTGAAATGCCTAGTCAGGGAAAAAACTCTGAATCCATTGCTACCAAGTCATCGTCAGTAAGATGTGAAGTCCCATCACCGGCTTTACCGGTACAATAGTGGAAGCCATTACCTCACTCGCTCCCCTAAACCGCAAAGCATGGGAGGAAACAGTGACCATGTTTGCTAAGTGAGGAGTCTTTGCATCTAGTGCGTCGAACATACTTATTTTTGAAGTGTAAAGGCTTTCAGACTGCCGCTTTAGAACATCCATACTAGGAGTTAGAATGCATTCGGGGAGTTAGAACTCAAACATGTGAAGTATCTTATGGTATGATATTAGAGTTATGCCGAACTGGTGATTACGGAACGAGAAATAGATGCTCTTCAAGAGTTTACAGAACTGATGACTACAACTACTATCTTGGTCTTATCATTATGCATCCGAGATTTTGCGATTTACATTGATGTATTTGGCACAAAATATGGGCATGTGTTTATGTAGAATGAAAATGCTATTGATTATACATCATACCAACAAAAAATACAAGTGAGCAACTATCCTACTCGTGATTTGGTTTTGCAGTGATAATCTTTACTCTAAAAGTTCGGCGATACTATCAACAAGGTGGAAAAAAGGTTGAAGTAGTTAGGAGGATCAAGATGGCATAAAAAGATGTTGGTCTTTAAAAATGATTGAAATGCCCAAGAAGGATGATTCTAATATTTTTATATAAATGGAATCGATGGAGATGTGAAATAACGTGATAGATTTTTTTGGGTTCTAGGTGAATTAAGATAGGAGATTCTAGATGGAGATCAAAGATCGATGTACACTATCCATCTATGAATAATAAAAATGTACAAGGATCTACAATGAAATTTTTGATGGTAGAGGATGAAAACTGACATATTTGAATTTATTTCTAAATGCCTTGTGTGCCAACAAACCAAGATCAAACTCCAGAAATAAGCAATAGTTGTTAAACCCTTGTAGATACTAAAATGGAAATAAGAGCATATCACATATCTTCTTACTAAATTATCCAAGCCAAATAATCAATGTTATGGCACTATATATGCATTTATTGATTGATTGATCAACTTAACTCACTTCTTACCTATTCTCTTGGATAAATCAATAGAAAGTCTGGATGAATTTTATGTGAAAGAGACATGCGGCTTTCCTAGCATTATGGTGACGATTATATCAAATTAGGACATGAGATATACATCATGATCATGAATTTTTTTTGAGGAGGCTATAATCACTTAATTGAAGTTCAACAATTCCTTTCACCTACATCTTAAGGTCAATCAAATAGGACCATCCACACTAGAAGATATTGCAAGAGCTTGTGCTTTCAAGTTTGCAGGCAACCGGGACAAACAATTTTTTTTTGATGGGGGAGGTGGGGGGAGATGTTGCTTAAAATAATAGTTATTGTTGGAGCATCGAGATGACTCCCTATGAAGCACTACATAGAAGACTCTGTAGATTACTCACATGTTAGAGTGATGTTTTGGATAAGCATATTTTGGAGCAGAGCTAGTCCAGAATGTGTGAAGGATGTTAAGCAAAATAATGGAGATTGTAACACCCCTAATCTCCAAAAATAGTCCCACCTCTAAAACTCACAAAGTGTAAGATTGTTTTATAAGTGGTACGCGGATTACTACTTGACAACATGAGCTTAAGCATTTTGGGTGGTTGTCACGGGTCCATCTGGGTCTGAACCGAACAAGTTATCATGGTCAGTTGTCCTCGACAATGTGATGGACGGGTTCACACACAAAAAAAGAAGGAGCTCATATTTATTAATAGGTTTTTGGTTCACACGATCAATTGCAACAAGTGCTGTCAAAAAGCTTTTGTAACTAATCATGTAGGGGACTTTGGTTTATTATTAGGAATTCTGGGGTTTTATTGTATGTCAGGTAGTTTCGAATTTCGAGATTTGTTCGAAACATTTAATAAGTTAATTCATAATAATGGGGTAAACTCCTTATTTGCTACTCTATGTGCTTTCCTGTTGTTCGCCAATTGCTAAATCTGCGCAGTTCCACCTTCATGTATAGTTACCCGATGCTATGGAAGGTCCCACTCCTATTTCAGCTCTTATACATGCCGCTACTGTGGTATCCCCTAAGAATTAATGAAGGCGCTTCGATTTTTGGATTAGGACCTTGATTATCAACGGGGTAGCTGAAATGTAGAACTGGATTTTGATCAACATCGATCAAAGATGGGAGGGAGATGGGAGGGAAATGGATCCTCTGTTGTAGGTGTTACTGCAACAGACTTTGCAGTATTGGTTGGAGCTGCCCGATCTTGATCGAGCGGTTCCCACGAAATCGCATGGTATGGACCCACAAAAAGTGTGATTTCGTGTGAAGCACTCGATCAAGATCGAGCGGCTTCAGTCGCTATTGCAGAGCCCGCTGCAGCAACAGCTACAATAGATGGTCCATTCTAGTATGGGAGACGATCGTGACAAGGACGATGATAACTTGTGTGAGAATGTTCATAGTCATCGGGATCCAGTGAGGACATTGGATGATTGTCGTGAAGAGACTCAGGATGTGCGAGACGATCGCCGTGGGGATCTGTATAACAGCAAGAAAAAGGTAGGATAGTTACATGAACCCCCAAAAAATGATAATTGACAAGAAATGCTATATTTATACTTGGAATGATGGGTGAGGTCCTTGTAGACGATACACCAAGAGCATGGAGTAAGAGAGTGCACAACAGTGTATATCGAGGATCCATAAGTATGGATTGATCGTCTCCTTCTCCTGAGATCATCTCTGCAACGATTCAGCATAAATATGTTCCAAAAGTTCGGGGGCGTCAATCTTTTCTATTTAAAAGGAAACAAATCTTGGTTCTATGGTCTTCTCTATTTAAAACAAATCTTGGTTCGATTCCATTGCAATCCTACATGTTTTATCGGAAGATTTGATACAATGGCATGCATATAAAGTGAAAAGTTACCGCATAACTCCTCGATAAAAGTGAAAAGTTTGGATATTGATATATGATTTCAAATAAATAGCACATAAATTGTGATTTGGTTGGAAAAGTGAGAAAATTTAATTGAAATGCAAAAAGGTTATGCCAAAATGCAGTTGACGAGACTAATGGATATTTTTGTTAGGGAATGGACGGATCCCATTGAGTGAGTGAAGGTAATATAACTTAGTTTAGACTGATACGTATGATTTTGGGTCGATGCGCACTATGTCAGTGGTTTTCATCCTGTACGATTTGAATCAACATTGTGGAAGGGTATTCGTGCGGTTCTCCCTGATTTTATCCATCTCTTCCGTCCGCATTTAGGCGATGGCTGCAATTTTTTGTTCTGGAATGAAGATTGGATGAGTGACGGTCCTTTGGCTTCCCACTTCCCGATTTATTTGCTTTGATAGAGGGAAAAAATGCTTGTGTTGCTGATCTCTGGACTAATGGTGTTTGGACACCCACCTTCACAAGCGCCTTCTCTGAATGACATAAGCAAGATTTTCTATTTTTGATGAAAGCTTTATCTGAGACCAAGGACCTCACTTTTGATATTGACCATTGGATGTATAGAGAAGGTGATTTTAGTATCAAGAAGACCCACAATCCGTTTATCAGGGGGACGGAACTGCTTAACGAGAATTTAATTAAGGTTTGTAGGATGATTCGGGAGTTAAAGTTCGCGGCACATATTAAAGTTTTCATGTGGCTTCTAAGACATGGGAGGCTACTCACAAGGGAAAGGCGGTCTCGTATTTTTCACTCAGAGGATTGTGTTCTTTGCTGGGCGTTGTTGGAATCCGTTGAACACATGTTACTTGGTTGTGAGAAGGCAAAGGATCTCTGACGGGCGCTGGATGTGGCTTGGATTGATCATAACAATATGTTGTCTTTCTGGGAGTCCCTATTCAACTCTCGATTTCGTCCAAATGGATGAAAATTAGTACTAATTGCAAGCTTGTGGGCATTATGGCTTGTCAGGAATGGTGTAATTTTCCGCTCAAAGAGGTTTTATATTGAAAATGGAGTCCACCATGTTCGGACTCTCCACGAGTCCGAATTGTTTTAATTATATTTTTTAAGTCTATTGGGGCAGACACCTATGCATGTTTTCCTCTTTTCTGGTCTAAAAAATATATAACTTGGTTTAAAATAAGTTGATATTATCAATTTAAGGTTTATACATACTAGTTCATTTGGGTTCACTACCTTGCTTTCTATCCCATATTCTCATTTTGAGTAAGTTGCTTTACCGTAATCTACGTGGTTACAATAGGATACATGATTTCCATCATAGTTCTAAGGCCTCACACTACAACAAAATGGAGCTATGGTAATCATAATTTATGGATTCACTGTCAGTTTGTCATATCTTCTAATGTTCAATTTATAACAATAAATAATATTTGTTGAAAAAAGTAATTTCTAATTCTTAAAATTCATAGTGAACACTTCGTTACCACTTATCAATTTTGTTGTAGTGAAAATGTTTTCTTTATGGTAATGAATAATTTAATTTTTTGTCACATCTTTCGATATCAAGTTTATGTAAAGTATTCGTAATAAAATGATTTTTTAATGTTGTAGTTCACATGAATGTTATATTCATTTCCAAGAATCATAAAACAATGGCTATTCGATGATATTTTTCTTAAAATTACATTAATAATTGCTAACTTAGCCATGATTAGATGGAATATTCTTGAAAATATCAATGGACAAGCATTGTTATTGATTCAATAATTTATTATCCATTGTCTTTTCCACATAGTTAATATATAATAATGAAATACTATTTGTTATTTGATTATTTAGAATTCAAAACTAATATCGTATTCATTGCTAAATTTCTAGCATCAAATCATATAGTAGTGTCTATTCATTAACTTTTTCTTTTAATCCTAGCTAAATTTAGCAAAAATGTCAACCGATAATCACTACTATGTAAAAATGCAACAAAGAATATGATATTTATTCGGTAAGAAAAGGTATTATTTGCAATGAATAGCATAGTCATTATTATAATTTTATCATTTGTATGGTCAAGAATATTCAAATTATTTGTTGTTACATGCTAATTGTGTTTTAATGTTTATGTTGTTTGGTAATTTGTAAATCAAATTTATTAAAATTTTATTACAGAAGATGATGAACTCTTTGGTGCAAGCAACTAAATCTAAATGGAGAAAAATAAGTTTACTTTGAACATTTAATAAGCGAAGGAAATGCTATAGATCTTGGAGCATATAATAGACATTTTAAAATTTGTAAAGAAGAGAAAATGCATCTTTAAGATGCTAAGTTACTTGAATTATCAACAACTACATACGAATATAGCGTCCGGTCGACCCGACCAGCCTATGAACCTGCCTCATGAGTTCGGCTTGAACTCGAGTCCGAATTATTTTAAGCAGAGTTTGGATAAAAAAACAGCCTATTAAATAAATGGTCGAGCTTAAGAAGTGCTTAGTCAAACCCTTGAGTTCATCCGCCCGACCTAGGTGAGTGCCTAATAAGATGGCTCATACAACAACCCACGATCACATATGATAATATTTTTATTGCTAAACATTCCAATCAATCTCTTCCATGTACTTACAGATAATGTCCACTTTCTTCTCTTACAACAAACTCTTGTTAAGTATTTCCCCTAGTCTTCATTATTATGTGTATATATAGGAGAAAGTTCAAATAGCGTGGTGTCTCACCATATCCGTCATGAAACTTCAATTTGAAGATTAGATTCTAATCAATGATTGCAGCTAAAACCATCGAAATCCCACTTATTAACCCATCCGAATACGAGAAATAGTAGGAAATATTGCTTTTTAAATCAATGTTCCTTCTTTAAAAATCGGATTTTTGAAAGTGATTAAACTTTGTCTTAGTTGTTTATTTTGGGAAATAACTAATAAGGTAACATGTCGTGACGATAATTTTCCTTTTATTTAATTCTTCCAGCGGAAACGTCATATCCTTTTCCTGTCATTGCTTATGCAAAATTCTTGAATGAAAATTCGAATTTTGATGGCTTTCAAGTACACATTTTTAGTAAAATCCCAACCTTT
The DNA here is from genome assembly GCA_037367405.1 of Ottelia alismoides. Classification (NCBI taxonomy): domain Eukaryota; kingdom Viridiplantae; phylum Streptophyta; class Magnoliopsida; order Alismatales; family Hydrocharitaceae; genus Ottelia; species Ottelia alismoides. The sequence goes on from JAZKJV010006104.1 coordinate 57,131, forward strand.
TAATATAACTCTTATGTCATTCAGATATTGATCTTTTCTTGTTTTAATTGGATCTTGTTTGATTTTTACCTTTCCAAATGATTCGTCCATCTATTCATAATCAAATAGAAAGAGTTCAATTTTACAAGCATTGAGGAAGGTCTATATCAAGAGTGTAACAATGAAGATATGTCCATCTAAATCGAGATCCATAATAAAACATTCCATAACGTAGTTACAAAAATGCATACTACAACAATTACAAACCCGCATTCTATTTTACAAGTCTATAACTTTTTGTATATTGTTTTCCATTTATATGCAATCCAAACTCACGTAGTCTAGGATTGTAGATCCATTCTTTTTAAGTCACAAACTCACATTTTAGTTTACAAATCCATACCCGGTCATACATTCATTTTTGTTTATATATTGCTAACTTGGAAAACTTTCTTGTTCATGCCGATGTAATTCACATTATTTTCCACCTTACTGTTGTATATGATGTTTATTTCCAAATATGCATGTTTCTTTACAAACTCATGATATACTTTATATTTTGGCACTTTATCATCCATCAATGACGGTATATTCATTTTCGTAGCATACCATAATATAACATCTTACAATATATTTACAAAATGCATTTTGCAGTTACAAACTCTCATTTTATTTCGATAAAATTATAACTCATCACATATTAGTTTTCCCAAAATTACAACATTCCTTTTATTCATAATTGCAATATTTTTTACCTCGAGAATATTCAACATTGATTTTTATCCCAATGAATTGCATCACACCTTAAACAGATGTCGAATATCTGGATTCACTTATTCACAATGTTAGAATGATATTTGGATCTATTGACCAAATTCATCATTTTTAAGTAACACATGCAACTATTATTGGGTTTAACATTCGAAAAAACAACACAAGATATGGCCCCAATAGAGAAACCAAGGGGACAATTATTGGTTAAAAAGATTTGTCTATTGGAAAGAACACAATCACACTCTTTAATGCCTTCTAAACGTCATTATTCGAGGCCAAACAGAAGGTTTTCAAGGACCACCAAATTGCTCATTAATTAAATGATGACTTTTAAAATATCAATAACAAAACAATTAACTTTCCTCAACAACAGATTCATCACCAATTGTCATGCTGGAGGAATAGTCTATGATCTACATTCTCAACAGGTTTGATAAAAAATAAAGATTGTATGGATGCTCATCTTCTTCTTGAACACCTATGCAATTGCAAGAACATGACTCGTGAGTTATACATTGACTACCAATCAAATGAGGATAACAAGTAAACACACTACATTTGGATTGATTCTATATCGGTTGATGATTATGAACTGTTTAGCAATGCTACATCCTTTGACATGACATACAAGATAATTGAATACAAGCTCATAGTTCATATTTGAATCATTTTGTGGTGTGAATCATCATGGAAGAACGGTCTTCTTTGGAAACACATTTTTAAATAGAGAAACAATTGTATCTTTTATATGGTTGTTTGACAAGTTCATTGATTTAAACCCAATATCGATGATTACATATGCGGATCCCACGATATGTGCTACAATTCAGGCATCCTTTCCCACTATTGTTCATGAATTTTCTGCATGACATATAATGTCAAAGCTTAATACAAAGATGTACCTTGTAAGAGCTGTTGACAAAGCACTAAAATCTGTTAGTCACCTTGTATTTCACAAATATAGTACATAAAAATTTGAGAATGGTTGGCCAGCCATATTTGTTGAGCTTGGTCTCTTAGAAAATAAATGGTTGGCTGAAAATATAACATTAGCCACAAGTCACTTGATATCTACATGAGACACACTGTTTTTGTTGGGATGTGAAGCACACAAAGAAGTGAGAGCGTGAATGCCTTCTTGCAAAGCCATATCACCAAACAAATTTTTTGCTTGAATTTATATCCAAGTTTCAAATGACACTTCAAAGATCGAGAGAGCCTGATAATGATTTAGATAATTATATATATAATATAAAACCAAAATTAAATAACAAGTGGAAAATAGAGGGACAGATATGGGGCCTTTTCACTAAGTCGATATTTTATTTATGTGTTTCGAGAAGAGCTCAATAAACTTTTACAACCGAATATGGTGCTATTCGAATATTACAACAATGAAATCATATACCTAGTTAAAAAATTGCCGAAACCAACGTTTATAAAATATCACACACTATAATGATTCAAACACACTCGTTTGTTGCGGTAGAAGGATGGAGTTCGAAGGCATTCCATGCTGGTATATGCTAACAGCGATGACGACAATGAACATTGAGATGTTATATAGTGCATATATCCTAAGGAGGCGGACCAGGAATATAAAAAATATGGAATTTCCATTTATACATTATAAATGCTTAAGAATGCAGGGTGGGTGAATTGGATAAATTATGTTTAGAAATTGTTGCAACATCGGTTGATAATTCATCCATCTACTTACATGCACAAAAAAATTAGAAATACTTGTTGTAGTGATTTAGAGGGTGAATGTTTCAAAGGAAAAAATCCAAATGTTTCAAAGCAACGTTGTTAGATAACATCTAAAGTTGACGCTACAACCATATGCGAACCCAAAACCACCAGAACTAAAAGAAATAGCCAAGGTGGGAGACCAAAGGGAAGTCGCAACAGACAAAAATCAGCGAACGAACTCACAAAGAATAAAGGGAGGCATGCAAATCATGTATTAATTTCAACGTTGGTCACGATTCTCGTAATTGTCTACCAAACAAAAAGACATTTTGAAATGTTCCTTTTCTGCTTCAAAATTTAATTATATATAACAACCGAAGTTTTGAAAAGTACTTGTTATGCTTCAAAATTCAATTTTATATAACAAAGTTAACTTTTTTCATATATCATTTTCATTCCAGCGGATCTTCATCGAGTTCTCGCCAGTATCATGTCTAAGTTATCCTTGATGTGTTAGCGACATATTGCTTAATCAAATGACATATTTTACTCTGATCGTATTCAGTAAAGTATGATAAGTTATATCTACTTTATGTTTCTGACTATATTTGTATTTTCTAAGGCTTTAAAAGTTGTTTAACAAGCATTTTGGATCAAGCTTGAAGTGTAAGAGATCCATGCGTGAAGGAAAGATTCCATTAAAGTTCAACCCATCTTATATTTTTTTCATTTTTCTTATTTTACTTAGTTTATATATCATATAACATCAGTTACCTTGATGTCTATCTTTATGATTTATGTTCTACCACTGAACAATGAACATTTCTTATTTCTAATACCAATCGGTGTCTGTTTATTTTTCCAACTCCACTGATCTCATAAAACCTTTCTTTCTTTGTTATTATTTGGTCGTCAGTCACATGTAAGCAAAAATTATCCTTAATAACATAAATATAAATTTTTTATCATATTCTAGAAATTACAGCATCTCCTTGACATCTCAATATTGACAAGTATATTTATCAAATGACAAGTCATACACGAGATTAAGATATAATTAACTTTTTATTTTAAACAATGCACAAACCAAATCCTTGCAACTTAGATAAGATTTAATACGCTGGACAATTACCCCACCAATCAACTATAGTTTTATAATTACATCTTTTTATTTCATAAATCCACTCAATTCTTATTCATTAATACACTTCATATTTGTAAATTTGTATTAAAGCATAATATGTAGGAAATCACACTACGTAATAAACAAAATACAAAATTTTAGCAAAATTTTGCAACACTTATATATGTAGGGAATCTATTGTACAATGGTATATTGGTAACACGATCCCACGATGTTGACATCATAGACTCTTCAAAACATAATGCAATGAATACAGACAAACAATTATTAACATGAAACAATTGGTAAATATAAAAAATATGTATAGTGGTTTTAATATAAATACATATATCATTCGCTTATACAACATTATAAAGTTGGTCGCGTTGAAGCCATACAATTCTTTAATCAACTAGACCTGAATCCGTACGCAATCAAGAAAAAAGTATCAACATTGCCAACATGATGCAATTATAATACAAACAAAAATACACATAAAATGTATATAACCATGAATTACATCAATCCCTCTTATTTTCACATTTTCTTTTATTATGATCACTACCACCGCATAACCTACACTTGTTGGTGCTACCTATTATGAGTATGTTATTTCTTGCATTATGACCACTTACATAGAAGCGATACATTGCAATTAATAGAAAATTCTATCAAGTCCATCTCGTTATCTATACATGTTGCCTTAGGCTGATCATTTTCTCTTTTCATCTGTACACATGGATGATAATTGTATATTCAAATTGTGCCCTTTTTCTCTATCTCCTATAAGGTTGAATAAACCTCCGTATACATGATTCCAAGTTTGCCATAAATAGCAAGTTCTCATGTACTCTTTCACATCATCATTGAGGTATGATAATACTACACATGCACAATATCATGGAATTATACGAATGTGCCACTTTCGACAAGTGCAATATACATCGGTATCAAAATCGTATGTTTCTTCCCTCCTTCCCAATGAAAACGTGTTACTGATTATCATGTAAGGACCTCATACTGTGTGGAGGAGCACTTCTTATACCGATAACGCGATGACCATTACTTCTCTGCATCTAAATTCTCAACTTAGTAAGAACATATTTTTGTAAACGTTCCCTTTTCCTATAAAATGCAACGCTTTCCCTTAAGTTTCATAAAAACAACTCAGGTAAGTACAAAATATTTTTAAAACTAAAGTTACAATTGATAGACTACTTGCTTCTTTCAAAACAATATTGTAGCTCTCCGAAAAAATTAATGTTGTATACCTAACTAATATCTACTGCCAAATAATAAAGTATGTTGTTCCCTGAGACAATTGTGGTGTAATACTATTTGGGTGCATTCTCATCCCATCTCTAAAAAATTCCATTTACACACTCCACATGGATTGAGAATACATCTTGCATGCTCTCAATAATATTCTCTTCATCAACCTTTTATATACATACATTATTGATGTTACTAATAACATGATGAAGACAAAATGCCAAAATCACATGGGAGTTGAAAATGTACATCAGAATGGAATATGACATCAATACTAGGAACATGATCAAACAACATATAGACAGGGTGAATCCAAATTCTTTCAAAAAATCAATCTCAACTATCTTCATTCTCCTTTCTTACAGATGAAAATGCAATATGAACATTGTGATTTGTAACATCACAACAATATGCAATAAGGATCTTATATATGTACATTTAATACATGCATGTTCTATAAACACTAATAATAGGCCTGTGATGTCTGCAGGTTGAAATATATGGCCCAAAAGGCTCTCTCAAGCATTAGCAACTCTACAAATACTGATATATGCCAATGTGCTTGGAATAGAATCCTCACATACCATAAACAAATATGTGAGTTTATTATATGATTTAGCCAGACCACAATGCATACACTATCTCTGTGCCCTTGCACATGTCATCCTAGACCCTTCATCCTAGACCCTTATACGATAAACATGATATTTATAATCATGAATTACACCTTGTAAAAAAATAAACCTTCTTAAAAAGGTGAAATCTTGATTTGAGTGAGAAATCTTTGGACCATGAAGTTATGATCGAGTTGCATATGATCTTGATTTATTGAATGGTCCGTGCAACTACATGGCCCATCAACCTTGGATATGACGAACTTCTCGTCAATTGCTCAACAATGACCAAGCAATCTCCGCATACAACTCCTCTACCTTTTTTGTGGAGTAAACAATCCACACCTTATTATTAGATTTATTGACCATAAAATTGCCATGATATTTTATATGGAAAAGCTTCACCGAGTACACTACAATTGATTGATTTAGACTTACAGGCCATGCCATTCCAAACTTAATTCGAGAAATTAAGGTCATTATCAAAGTATGTGAAAGCATCCTTAATTCCAATATTCTTCACCTCCTTGTGTATTTGAGAATGGTATAATAAACACAATGAGGGTTTTGATACGATTATTTGCATCCTCACTGGCAATTCCATTTCATTGTATGTATTCCAAGGACACAACTCTATCATTATATTGATTTCACAATCACTATCTTCATTGACTACAAATTTCACTCATTAAACTTGAGAGAGGCAAATGCAGATGCTCGTTACTCAAATAGTTCAAATTACTCTAGGATTTGGTATATAAAATAAGCCAGTACGCGACACTCATCATTTTTTCACATCTAAAATCTTTTTTGCATCCTCGTCATGCTTTAAGTCTGCCAAATATCACAATCCCAACTACTAGGACATTATTTGAGGCACTTGGATTTCAACTCTTTAATGAATCAAATTGAAACTAAGATGATGTCTTTTCAACCAACACAATAAATGTCGTACTGAACCTGACTTATTTGGTCTCACATGACTTCCTTCGTAACTAATACCTTTGTAAAACTCGAGATTGTTCCACATGCATGACAAAAACACCACACAGTAATTGACATATTGCATATAACATACATAACGGAATTAAAGATAGAATTTAAACAAATGAAAACAAAAAAAACTCCGCTAATAATAGTATGGTATTGAAAATCAATATCCATTGCGTTGTTTTGAAGCTTTTAAATACCATCAACATTCATCAAGAAAAAAATACTATAATTTATCAGAAAAATTCATACATAATGGTTCTAAGTACAATGTTAATTTTGAAGCTTAAATCTTAAATACCTAAGACATATGAACACCCAAGTCTCACCCTATTTTGTGAATGCAAATATAGATCCTAATACATTTCACCTTGCCTGACAGATGGGTAAGAGGGGTAAGAGATGACAAAGACAATTACGAGAGATAGAGCGAGGGCATTGAAGGTAGTGATGGGGAAAGCATAATACGAGGAAGAAGGGGGACACGCCATCGAGAAGAAAAAGAGACGAGGTCGGAATGAGGATCGGGGTCTGGTGAGGTCGATTATTTTGCTAGACGTTGCATAAGAGTCACCTCTTTACGAGGCAGATACACTCTGGAGAAACGAAGCGATAAACAAGAATAATATGATAAACGTAAAGAACATGGAAGATTTACCTGGAACCTTACTCTATGAGGAGAGGGATGAAACCATGGTAGGATGCCTCAAATGGTGGATTCTTCTATTTCCTTCTCTCGATAAGTATAAGGTTGTGGGGCTCTTTTATATAGCCCCGCTGACTCTTCAAAGTCTCGTCATTAATAGATGTTGGACTACCTCTAGGTCATTCTCCAACCCACCCTCTCAAGATAGAGCATGTAATGCTCAGATTGGGCAAACAAAAGAATCTATGAACTCACTCGACGAATACATGATTCTATAGACCATAATGGCTCAATGCATACTCTGGCGGTTGCTGCTGAGGATGGTGCTTTGCATGCTATGCTGGGTGAGGATGAACTTGAGGTCTGGCATCTGTAATGAGTCTCTTTATTGTCGAAAAAAATCCTTGGGGCCGCTCGTAACCTACGGGGGGATGTGTCATCAGTTGCCTTTTTTTGTGCAGTGGTAATATCCAGATGAAGATCTCTAAATGCAGGTCCGCCTCTTTGGGACCTCGAAGTGGCTTCTCTTTCTCGAGAACCTCGAAAGGATCTCCTGCTGGAGATTACAGTCATTGGAGTCTTCTTTTTCATGCATTGAGTTGGTCTCTGAGCAGAATCTCTGAAAATCAATGGATGAACATCTCCCATGCTCTTTTACTCCCCCGTTCTCCCGTGCTTGTCGGAACTTGGAATGGAACTCGATTAAGTTGGGAGAATAATTGAATAGGAAAAACAAAAAAAAAGATCATGATTTTATGTGACGCCCCGCCCCGCAGGAAGAGCATCAGACCTAACTCCCTAGGATCCAGATACTCAGCAATAGCCACATTCATACATCATGATTAACATTCGGAATGTAAAGCAGGAAAAGCAGATAATAAAATGCTCTAATGATATTTATATATTCATGGTTCTCAAAATTTTACACTTTGCAATAGAGTCCATGATAGACTATTACATGACTAACAACTTAAACTGCAAGAACTATAAAAGTATAACAAAAAATATTACAACTCTACTAGTGGAACTGTACCCTAAGTCTGGTACAAACTGCGGAAGCTCAAGTCACTACTGTTGCTCAGTAACCTGTAAACCTGGATGGGTTTCCAAAGAAGTACGTATGAGCAAAAAGCTCTGTACAGCTAAAATAGTCTAACACTACACTAAACAGAAAGTGCAGAAGAATCAAGAGATAGATGTTCATGTTCCATTATTATTCTTGTAATTGTTGCTCATTATTCCAAACCATTAAATAGATTATTATTATAATAAGTTTCATGCAATTTACTACATGTACTTTATAAGTGCCGGTACTTTATTCATATCGTGAATTAACTAATTACATATTTATCTACATGCATTGTTTGGGATAATCATATACGTATATGCACATAGGTATACTATTCAAGATATCTTGTCATCATTTAGTTGTTGATTTCAAACATTAATAATCAAACTCAACAGTCACAACATGTTCACTGGAGCAACTAACTCATGCCAACAACCCTCAAACAACCAACCCCAACTCCAACTTCAATCCATTTCCCCAGCTTACCTGCCATGAGGGGAATACCCGGGAACGAGTACACCGCGGCCAAACAGGATCGCACCGGATACACCCTTATGACAGAGTACGAGTCTTCGACGAGCACCGTACTAGGGACGCAGACTCACCGACTGTACCCATAGTACTACGCTCAACCGACAGAGTCGCAGAACACACCGACAGACCCACAGAACTAGAGCTAATACTCCATCTAGGACTCACCGGGACCATGAGAGTTGCGCCCCACTCTCGGGTATGCTAACTTCTCTAAGTATAGCACATACGAATAACAATTGATAAGGCGATTTTCAACCTTAATTTTATTTAACCATATCGCACCACTTCAATATTCGTTCTCACTAAGAATCATTGTGAAATTTCACCAAGGGTATATTATTCACTGTGAACAAATATAATATTAGTACATGTTAGAAACTTGTATACTTGAGCTGATGGTCTTCGTATATGATCCAGTTATGATCCTACTACAACAGTACTCATAAAATTGCTTTCATTTAAGCCCGTTTTTCATGCCTTCTTTCGTTCAAGTCATCCTTAACCAGTCTAAACAAAAAAAAAGATTGACTTTTATATTTGGTTTCAAAACAAAGTGTCCGGCCACAATAATATATACCAATGAATATTTGATGGCACAAGATTACTTATAAATCAAATACATGCAGCCTTACAACTTATCTATTCCTTTGCCAATGGTTATGCATATATATAATGATTTACGCTACAATTATGTTCACAACCAAAACTTGTTGATAACAGACACGTCTAAAATCTGTATCAAAAAGTTCAATTATGAGGAGACCTGATAATGTGTAACACTATAAGATTTATGTTCAGTGGCTAAATTATCTGGGAATTTAGACGTGTGTATTTAATAGCAACCATGTTGCCTCTTCCTCTAATTTAGACATTTTAGTTCCCTTATTCAGCAACATTAATTCATTTAAAAGAGCTCCATCACCCAACATTCGCACTTTAAGAATACGTTATTCATATAATATAATGCTGTCATTGATTTATCTATGGTCAATTACTTACATTCTATGACAATTAATACTATTAAAAAAACTATTTGAGTAGGAAGGTATGTACCAACGTTATGAAAAATCTCTTAATTTCCTTACACATCAACGACAATCTAATGATGGAATTACTTTCCACTAGTATCAATCGGATTAAAAATAGTCAATGAGATACACTAATTGCAATAATTGTCCATTATTTTTTTCCATGACATAATGCGTGCATATTGACTATAAGAGAGGTTAGGCTACATCATTAGACCCTTAACATTATAATATGTACATAGTAATTATTAATACATAACCAAGAACTAGCATGGCCATCTACGTAGATTGCAGTAAGACTAAACATGTCGATCATGATTTCAATATCAATTGCTCAGCACCACATCATCGATTGCATATCCCTCCCATCTCTTGAAATGTTGGTAATGGCAATAATATTACAATGACACAAAATGCCTAACGTGCACATATTGTCCTATTTTTTTATTATTAAAGATTCAAACAATGGATGTTACCCATGAAGGAAGGGCATACCACTGATAGCCGATTCCAATTTAGGTTATGGAAAAGGAAATCCATGCCAATCTCATATAGATGCCATTATCTCTTAAATAAAACGGTATGCCAAGGTTAATTACGTGCATATTATCTCAATATCTCAGCTATATGCATATTGATTTCTAGCATTTTAACTTTTAATCCTAGATCTTCCGTATCAAAAGCAGCAGGGAAAAAAGAACACCGCGTGAACCACTTTCCTCTTGTAACAGTTTCCCTAAAAGAAAAGGTTTTGAGTGATATTTCTGAAATCATGATTTATCCATATCACTGATCTATGATTTTCACTAAGTGTCGAAAAGACGATGCCAACAAAATCCGCCAATTCGACACGATAAGAAAATCATATATAAATCTTACTATAACAACTCATAGGCTCTAATTATGTTCAGAAAATATTGGACCGGTAATCATGTGAAAGCCAACAATCGAGAGATAGTGCTTCATTACACGTATACATTCTAATGCAAGTATCATTATATTCTTTATATGGTCATAATATAAATATAATTCACATAGTTAACAATAATGCACCCATTCACTTAATTTCTACCCTCAATCTTCTTTTATTTCTTGAGGAACATGAACAACCAACGATCACCACACAAAGGAAGAACCCATCCAGCAAGAAGGACTCTAAGGTCCATGGGACACATGCCTGGTGAGAAAATCACAAGCAAAGATAGAGGAGATCGTATCTATATGAGTGTTCGATCTCACATGTAATATCATGTCTTCATTATAAATGTCTCCCACGTATTTTCCCAACGACAGATGCCTCTAAGTCACAAAAATATTTTCTTAGATCTAACACATAACTAAAATCACAAAATACATGGATAGAGACAGGTGATCTTACATTTCTAGTGATAGATTTGTGTAGAGGATGACAAGGGAAAGCTCCTCTCCAAAAAAATGGTGGCGATTCGCCACCTCCGCGATGCTTTGATGGAGCTACAACAAGCTTGAGAGGTGGGAGATGGTGTGTGGTGGCTAAGGTTTAAAAATGAGAGGAGAGAGCAACCCAAGAGATCTTTTATATCCCTAAAATCGGACTTGGACGAGTCTCTTAGGCGGATCCCGCTCAAATCTCGTATAACCATTTCAGACTTGACCAACCCTCACTAAAATGATTATATCTCTCTCATCCGATATCCGATTTGAAAAATTTCGGATGCGTTGGAATCTTGACGACGATGCGCATCCAACAAGTCATAATAAACTACAATCAGATCGAAATGGAATTTTTCATAAATTTCTTATTGGACTACAATTATTTGATCATCATCTTGTAGGGCAAAAATCTAGGATTTCACATCATAACAATCTTAATACAAGTCTCGTCCTCGAGACTTCAGGGAATAGTAGGAGTTGTAATCACTGTCGATTCATACCATATGTTATATCTATCTTCGATATCATATCAAATATCCATTACATCGTGTAGGACACATGTCTATTACGATCCGAAAATAAACAGTCTACAAATCCTATGGTCATTACTTTTGAAAAAATCCTAACATGCTTCTTTCTTAGCTCAGAGGTGATAGTAATCTTAAAAGAGCATTTCCTATTTCTTCAAGAGATACACCCAATCCACACTTCACTTATCACGGGAGTGATAACAATCTTAATAGAATGTTTGTTATCACCATCAACGACCACAATTTTAAGAGATTACAGTTGACACCTTCGAAGATAACAATCTTAAAAGAGTTCTTCATATTTCTTCAAAAAGTGCACCCACATCCGCATTCCACTTATCACAAGAGTGATAACATTCTTAATAGGGCCTTTGTTATCGTGATCGGTGATAACAACTTTACGAGGATTATAGTCATTACTTAATGATAGCATATTAAAAAATCAAAGTTACCACATTCAATTATAACAACAAACGAAATGGTGTCATCATATCCAGAGATAACAATCTTAAAAAGAATCAAACCATCTCTTTCAGTCCTTAAGATTATCTTACAAACTAGTGTAGACTACTTAACGCGAGTCTCTATATTACACTACTAAGGTTTGGCGTTTACCAACCTTTGGACTCATTTCAATTATCACCCTAAAAAAACTAAGACATTTGCATTATCACAATTATAATCATCAAAATTATATAATCCATGTGTCGTTGTTTTCTTCTAGACATACTTTATACCATCAATCCAGAAAGGACATCATTCATGTTCATATAGATAAAAACACATTATCTAAGATTTTTTTTATTTAGAAAGCTAAGAACATTTGCTAGACTTAAAAAATTCATTATATCATTCACATGCCTTGAGTATATTTTTGTCCCTTCTCATCGACATGTTGATTCTTTCATGCCGTTCTCTAACAATAGCATTATGGGCTCACTGCGGACATTCAGTTTGACTATGACCCCTCTGACCACAAGTATAACATCTTCGAGGCATGCTACTTCCTCTTGGTCCATTTGTAGTGGAACTTGTTGTAGTCTCATGCATTGCTTCCAAAGGTAGGGAACCATTATAAGTTATTGAATAAGGCATCACAATCTATTGCTCATCCTTGTCATTTTCACGTAAATTTTCCCCGCTCAATTTCTCATCGTGATGTAAGTCTTGCATGCGAGATATGACTTTTACCATCTCGCGGATAGTGGATGGTCGACAAAAAGAAAGTCTATGTTGAATATCGAGGTGAAGTCCATACCAAAACTGTAGAATTCGTTCATCCTCACATAATTCAAGTATGGGTGAATGACGTGCTAAGTCATCAAATTTTATCTGATATTCTCTAGCTGACATCGATCCTTGTTTCAGCTCATCCAATTCATTTCTTTTTCTTCTAACCCAAAAATCGGGAAGAAATTGTTTTCTAAATGACTTCACAAAATTATCCCAAGTCAAAGGAAGTGGTAAATGTCGTGATAAAGCACTCCACCAATGCTTTGCATGACCGCACAAGGAGTATTCAGCAAATGGCACCCAACAGTCTTTGGGTGCTTGGATAATCTTGAGAACTTTCTCAATCTTTTCTAGCCAAGCATCAACATCCTTAGGAGTAGTATCTCCTACAAACTCTGGTACGTGACCATTGCAAAAGCTAGCGAAGATTTTCTGATGTTTCTGAAAAATATCCTCAGTAGATGGAGGGGAAGTTGAACTTTAGTATCACCATTGCTCTGAAGGGTACGAATGGATTCTTCAAATCCATCAAGTCTTTGCTCTACGGTCTTTAGTCTCTAGTCTATATTTTAGAGCATGTCCATCATCATTGCCAACTGTCTAGCAATCTCAGCGTTCGAAAGAGACATGGTTCTGTATAAATCAATTACACTCATAAGTCTCTAGATATCTAAGTCTTCATATATTAGGACTCTTGTATGGGAACCATTCATGTTGGACTAAACATCATAGTCAGAGGACCCTGATGTATTCCATACATTCCGAATACCAATAATAATCATAAGTATAAATGTTGGCTAATAGATTATCCTTGCTCTGATACCATCTGTGACGCCCCGCCCCGCAGGGAGAGCATCAAACCTAATTCCCTAGGATCCAAACACTCAGCAATAGCCACATTCATACATCATGATTAACATTCGGAATGTAAAGCAGGAAAAGCAGATAATAAAATGCTCTAATGATATTTATATATTCATGGTTCCCAAAATTTTACAAATTTGCAATAGAGTCCATGATAGACTATTACATGACTAACAACTTAAACTGCAGGAACTATAAAAGTATAACAAAAACTATTATAACTCTACTAGTGGAACTGTACCCTAAGTCTGGTACAAACTGCGGAAGCTCAAGTCACTACTGCTGCTCAATAACCTGTAAACATGGATGGGTTTCTAAAGAAGTACGTATGAGCAAAAAGCTCTGCATAGCTAAAATAGGCTAACACTGCACTAAACAGAAAGTGCAGAAGAATCAAGAGATAGATGTTCATGTTCCATTATTATTCTTGTAATTGTTGCTCATTATTCCAAACTATTAAATAGATTATTATTATAATAAGTTTCATGCAATTTACTACATGTACTTTACAAGTGCCAGTACTTTATTCATATCGTGAATTAACTAATTACATATTTATCTACATGCATTGTTTGGGATAATCATATACGTATACGCACATAGGTATACTATTCAAGATATCTTGTCATCATTTAGTTGTTGTTTGCAAACTTTAATAATCAACCTCAACAGTCACAACATGTGCACTGGAGCAACTAACTCATGCCAACAACCCTCAAACAACCAACCCCAACTTCAACCCATTTCCCCAGCTTACCTGCCATGAGGGGAATACTCGGGAACGAGTACAACGAGGTCAAATGGGACCGCATCGGATACACCCTTATGAGAAAGTACGAGTCTTCGACGAGCACCGTACTAGGGACGCGGACTCACCGACTGTACCCATAGTACTACGCTCAACCGACAGAGTCGCGGAACACACCGACAGACCCGCGGAACTAGAGCTAACACTCCATCTAGGACTCATGGGGACCACGAGAGTTGCGCCCCACTCTCGGGTATGCTAACTTCTCTAAGTATGGCACATACGAACAACAATTGATAAGGCGATTTTCAACCTTAATTTTATTTAACCATATCGCACCACTTCAATATTCGTTCTCACTAAGAATCATTGTGAAATGTCATCGAGGGTATATTATTCACTGAGAACAAATATAATATTAGTGACATGTTGGAAACTTGTAAACTTGAGCTGATGGTCTTCGTATATGATCCAGTTATGATCCTACCACAATAGCCCTCATAAAATTGCTTTCATTTAAGCCCATTTTTCATGCCTTCTTTCATTCAAGTCATCCGTAACCAGTCGAAAAAAAAGATCGACTTTTATATTTGGTTTCAAAACAATGTGTCCAGCCACAATAATATATACCAAGGAATATTTGATGGCACAAGATTACTTATAAAACAAATACATGCAGCCTTACAACTTATCTATACCTTTGCCAATGGTTATGCATATATATAATGATTTACGCTACAATTATGTTCACAACCAAAACTTGTTGATAACGGACCCGTCTAAAATCTGTATCAAAAAGTTCATTTATGGGGAGACCTGATAATGTGTAACACTATAAGATTTATGTTCAGTGGCTAAATTATCTGGGAATTTAGACGTGCGTATTTAATAGCAACCATGTTGTATCCTTTCACATTCTATAATTTAATTAAACACCAACTTATTTAAATACCTTAATATTTTCTATTATGACCAATAGATTGTAAAACCCTCTTCCTCTAATTTAGACATTTTAGTTCCCTTATTCAGCAACATTATTTCATTTAAAAGGGCTCCATCACCCAACATTCGCAATTTAAGAATACGTTATTCGTATCATATAATGCTCTCATTGATTTATCTATGGTCAATTACTTACAATTTATAACAATTAATACTATTAAAAGACTATTTGAGTAGGAATATATGTACCAACGTTATGAAAAACCTCTTAATTTCCTTACACATCAACGGTAATCTAATGATGGAATTACTTTCCATTAGTATCAATCGGATTAAGGATAGTCAATGAGATACACGAATTGCAATAATTGTCCGTTATTTTTTTCCATGATATAATGCGTGCATATTGACTATAAGAGAGGTTAGGCTACATCATTAGACCCTCAACGTTATAATATGTACATAGTAATTATTAATACGTAACCAAGAACTAGCATGGCCATCTACGTAGATTGCACTAAGACTAAACATGCCGATCATGATTTCAATATCAGTTGCTCAGCACCACATCATTGATTGCATATCCCTCCCATCTCTTGAAATGTTGATAACGACCATGCCCTTATGATTAGAATAATGTTTAATGTGCATGTTCTACACTAAAATTGGCATCCAATGAAACTCATGCAATATTTAATGGCAATAATTACAATGACACATAATGCCTAACATGCACATGTTGTCCTATTTTTTTATTATTAAAGATTCAAACAATGGACGTTACCCATGAAGGAAGGGCATACCACTGATAGCCGATTCAGATTTAGGTTATGGAAAAGGAAATCCATGCCAATCTTATATAGATGCCATTATCTCTTAAATAAAACGCTATGCCAAGGTTAATTACGTGCATATTATCTCAATATCTCAGCTGTATGCATATTAATTTTTAGCATTTTAACTTTTAATCCTAGATCTTCCGTATCAAAAGCAGCGGGGAAAAAAGAACATCACATGAACCCCTTTCCTCTTGTAACAGTTTCCCTAAAAGAAAAGGTTTTGAGTGATATTTCTGAAATCATGATTTATCCATATCACTGATCTATGATTTTCACTAAGTGTCGAAAAGATGATGCCAACAAAATCCGCCAATTCGATACGACAAGAAAATCATATATAAATCTTACTATAACAGCTCGTACACTCTAATTATGTTCAGAAAATATTGGACCGGTAATCATGTGAAAGCCAACAATCGAGAGATAGAGCTTCATTACACGTATACATTCTAATGCAAGTATCCTTATATTCTTTATATGGTCATAATATAAATATAATTCACATAGTTAACAATAATGCATCCATTCTATTTTTCATTTACACACTTAATTTCTACCCTCAATCTTCTTTTATTTCTTGAGGAACATGAACAACCAACGATCACCACACAAAGGAAGAACCCATCCAGCAAGAAGGACTCTAAAGTCCATGGGACACATGCCCGGTGAGAAAATCACAAGCAAAGATAGAGGAGATCGTATCTATATGAGTGTTCGATCTCACATGTTATATCATATCTTCATTCTAAATGTCTCCCACGTATTTTCCCAACGGCAGATGAATCTAAGTCACAAAAATATTTTCTTAGATCTAACACATAACTAAAATCACAAAATACATGGATAGACAGAGGTGATCTTACATTTCTAGTGGTAGATCTGTGTAGAAGATGACAAAGGAAAGCTCCTCTCCAAAAAAATGGTGGTGATTCGCCACCTCCGTGATGCTTTGATGGAGCTACAACAAGCTTGAGAGGTGGGAGATGGTGTGTGGTGGCTAGGGTTTAAAAATGAGAGGAGAGAGCAACCCAAGAGATCTTTTATATCCCTAAAATCGGACTTGGACGAGTCTCTTAGGCGGATCCCGCTCAAATCTCGTATAACCATTTCAGACTTGACCAACCCTCACTAAAATGATCATATCTCACTCATCCGATATCCGATTTGAAAAATTTCGGATGCGTTGGAATCTTGACGACGATACACATCCAACAAGTCATAATAAGCTACAATCAGATCGAAATTGAATTTTTCATAAATTGTTTATTGGACTACAATTATTTGATCATCATCTTTTAGGGTGATGAACCTCAGTTTCATCATCTTTATTTCCCATAATTAACCCCCTTGCTTAAAAGTTTGTCAATAAATCCCTGTTATTGTCTAATAATTAACAGAGTCCTTAATAAATTAAAAACCACAAAAAAATGACAAAACAAAATTCGTGGTATTTTTAGACTTAAAATTACCCTCAAAAATATTTCGTGTCTTCGTTTGATCTCTTCTCTAGTTTTGGTCAACATGAAACTTGTATATCTCGTCAAGATCTACAACTTTCATGTTTTGAGTTTTTCCAAAATCGGCCATTTAAGCCCCCAAAAAGCCAAAATACTTTTGCAATAATTTGATTGGGCCACGTGGCCCGTTCTGGGGGCGCCACGTGGCCCCGCCTCTCTTGTCTCATCCGCCCACTTTCTCATCCGTTGGATCTTCCTCAGATCCAACGGCCAGCTGACGTCCACGTACGCCTTTATTTCCAGCCATCTGATCAAAACCTACTTCGCATCTGCTCCCTCCATTCGCGCCGCTCCCTTAGCCTGCCACGTGTCGCCACCGATACCCTCTGATCGCTCCCGATCCCTTAGATCCTCACCGTCCACTACCACTTAATCTCTCAGCCTTTCGATCAGACTCAAGGATCCATCTCGACCGCTCGCCTCCGCCTGCCCATCTTCTCGACACGTGTCATATCCTCCAGCCTCCGATCGCACCGCCTTGGATCTAATCGTGGCCATCCCTTCGCGCCTCAACGACAGCCGTTGGATCTTCAGATCCAACAGCTGCAGGTCTTCGTCAACCTCCGGATGCCTTCTTCTCTCCCACGATCTCCACTCACGCAACCCGCTTCCCCTTCCTATTTTCTCGCCCGCACCAGCCATCCCTTCCACTCACCAACTACCATCCGACCTTCCCCAGTCTACCACGACCCTCGCCCGCAACTAAGTCATCCCTAACTACCCTCCAGTCGCCCCATATCCACGGTCAAACCTCACGTCTTCGCCAGCAAACCGCCGACCTTCCCCTTCAAATATCGCGCTTCCCCCGTCATTCCAGGCCATCCACCTTTACGTGGGGCTCGGCCCAGCCCTCCGCCACCTCCCGGTGACAGGGGGAGGTGGCTGGATTGAGCGATGACGACTGCTGCCCCCGGTGAGATCCATCGCCGGCCATGGCGATGTCGCGGCGCCTCCAGACGACCGCCTGAGCTGCGTCGAGTAGCTGCCGACGTCCAGCGACGACCAGAGCTCAATCTCGAGCTCGCCCCCAAGCTCCGCTCCGCCTCCGATCAGGTAAGCTCTTCTTCTCCTTCCTCTGCATTTTTACCTTAATTTCCATTAATTTTCTAGGCCGTTACGCTCTCTCTCCCGTTCCGATGACCATCGCTTAAGCTCCACCATCGATCCCCCTTCCTCGCGACACTCTCCGACCATCCCTCTTTCTCTTCCAGAACCCCTTCACCCTCCGACCATCTCCTCCGCCCTCACGGCGAAGGAGCTCCGAGCTCACACCTCCTACGCCCCTACGAGCTCTCATCCCACTCACCTAAACAGTCCACTCGTGCTTCGGCTATGTGTCACTCACCTTGCAGGTCATCCTCTCAATGATCGGAGCTTCGCCGGAGGGCACTTCTCCTCGGCCGTTCTCGACTCCAATGATCTGGTTGTCTTCGTCAGAGGGACCATCGCATCGCCCGGGCTCTAATCTTCCTCGACGACCCTTCAGTAGCCTCGGGCGAGCTCCACCGGGCCCATGAAGGAGCGGCGGAGCTCAAGCCCCGCCGCCGGAGTCCAGAACGCACCGCCCTCCTTCGGTCGGGGGAGAAGAGCAGCTACCGTTGGATGGTCCACCCCCGGTGACCATCCAACGGTCCAGACGAGGCCACGCCATCGGCATCAGCTTCCGTTGGATCTTCTAGATCCGACGGCCTATATTCCGCCACGTGTCGACAGACGAGCCTCCCCCGAGCCTATTGACCGAGCCCCATGCTTGGACGCTCCCGAGCCTCCACTGAGCCTGCAGCGAGCCGAGCCTACGTCCAAGCCTAGCCGAAGCAGTCGAGCCTCCCCCGAGCCTAGGATCAATCCGAGCCTGGAGGTACCACGTGCACAACACGTGCCTTCTGGGCAAATTGCTGGGAGCCCCCGCCGTCTTCTTCAATATTGCATTCAGGTCCTGCGTCACATGCCAATCATGTGCACGGTGGGTAATTTGCACTGAAACCCTCGGGGGTTTTCAAAATTGCAGAAATGCCCCTGTGCTTGTGGACAATTTACAGGGAAGGACTCGTCTTTATTTTTATTACATTTTCGTCCCTCCCAGGGACCTGTTTGTAGGTATCTTTTCATGTTTCCTTTCAGTTATGCCCCTGCTTCCTTTGTTGAATATCTTGAGCTACGTAGCTCCAATCGAGTTGATTTCAGTTTCGTTTTGAAGCTCTTCTCGTCCTCTTCATTATGGCATGGTTAAATTTCAGATTTGACACTATAAACCGTGATGTATTATTTTATTATCTAAGTGTCTTGATTTCTTCATTTATCATGCCCACTTGCTTAATGAGGGTAGAATGCTTCTTAATGCTAACTCAGTTTAACTTGCATTTTTTTTCTATGGCTCAAGTGATTTTTATTGGGCATAACATTCGCTTTGCATGTTCATTTATTTGCATTATAAAAATTGATAAAAAAAATGCATATTTATTTTTAATGCATTGTTGTATCTTTGCATGTTTTGACCTATATGCCTTTGACTCTACGCTTAGTTAAACACACTTAAATCCGACTAATACAAGAGAGGCTCGTGTCCCTGAGTTCGACCTTGGTATCTTGCCAAGTAAAATTAAATCACGATCACCTCATTTCGATTCATTATGGCATATATCTAAATGAGGTGATCTCTTTGACGACCCGAATCGGCCCGACTGCACCGACATTCCAAGTGCTAATTTAGCACTATTAAAGGGTCGATTTTGCGGTTCGTCAAATGGCGCCGTTGCCGGGGACACGGCTCATTTCTTTTATTTTTTGGATTTTTGTGTGTTTAATTTAGTGTTCCTTTTTATAGGTCATTTAACCACATATTTTGCATATAAAATTTTTCTTTCTTATTTGATATCTAACTATTGTTTCTGTGGCAGGGCCCTTGTTGGATCAAGGAGGCGAGGAGCAGGGCGTTCCTCGCTGCGAGGAGCCGCAGGAGCATGCTTGGAGCAAAGGAGGAAGAAAAGAAAAAAAAATCTCGCATTTTTTGTTGCATTTTTAATAATTCGTCTTTTACAGCGGTCTTCGATCGAAGACTCGCGATTGTAATCGAACGACCGTGGTTGTGTGGGGATCGTCCCCACTTGAGTGTCGACCTAGGATAGGCACGCGGCTCTCCGAGCTCTTTTTAATTTTTCCATAGTTTCTACGTGCTTGATCGTAGGTAGGACACACTAATTTCTAGACGCACATAATCTCGCATCACTTAGATAAAACTGATGAAAGATTAATCACCGCTAATAGATGCATGATTAGGTGCGGCTTTTTCGACTTGCATACATGTTGGATTCGGTTTTCAAAACGGCCCCAGTTTTTTCGCGGATTTATCGTCAAAATCACTACATGATTTCTCGCTTAGCCTCGATCGCGTTTTTCTTCATCGAATACATGTTTTTCTCGGCTTTCATCTCCTAGAGTGATCACCTAGGATTAATGGAAAATGGAATGAACGGTAGACGATGATTTTCTGATTGATGTGCTAACCTTAATTCAGTGACAATTTAAAATAAAATTGGGACTGTTAATTGCAAGTCATCCTAAAATGGAGTAAAATGCGGTTTTGGGAGAGCAACACCCGCGCATACGCCTTGATTTTCAATTCACTTTTGCTTTGCGTAATTATCTAATGTTCTATCACCAATAAAACAGACAAGATAATTAACCAACCTTGGTTGGTTTCATGTGTGAGTTGGTTGATGAATCCGCGATTCATCATCTTAATATCTTGATCTTAGCAAAATCCCCGAGTAAAATCCCAAATAAATGTCCATAAAATCAATAAATTAACAAAATGACTCTTGTAAATAAAACACACTAATTATTATATATTAGATTGTACAAAATAAATTACGCATGAAAAGCCGCAAAAATAAAGGAGTTGTATACCTGTAAATAGCCCAAAACTTCATGTATTTTTAATAATTTCATTTCAACTCCTTTTTGCCTAATTCTTTCTCTAACTTGTTCATAATAATGTATATAAAAATACAAAAATACAAAACAATTTTACGTTAAATAAATGCTCCTAGATCCCAATGGGAAAAAGCCGTAAAGACCAACTTCCAAGCTAAATTCCCGCTCCGTATGAACTCCAAATTCACCAAACTCACTTTTAAAGTTCAAGTTAGAAAATTATCTATCCAACGGAAGTGGTTTCATTAAAATCGGAGCTCGTTTGCAAAAGTTGGGTTTTGGGACCTAGATGTACATTGTATATTATGTATATATTCTTTCTTTCTTTATTTTTTATTTTATCTTTCTTAATTACTAAAAATCCAAAAAAATCATTATGGTCTTGTAATTTGATTGTACTATTTTATTATATTTTTCTATTGTACATAGCTACTATTAAAAAGACAAAAAAAATATAAAAAAAAGCAAACAAAAAAATTGTACATGTTGTATGTATTTATTTGTAAATTCACCACTATTTTTTTTCCTCTTTATTTTTGTTGTATTTAAAGTAGCATACTTTATATCATTATTTATGTATTTATTTTTTCCCATTCTCTACAATAACTTCTCTACCACCAACTTCTATTCAACTCCATCATTTTATTCATCATCACCACCTTCATCATATCACCACCTAAAAATCCTCCATTTGTTTAGTTCATCATCACCACCACCACCAACTCATCATCTACCACTTTGTTGTCTATTTTTTTTTTGTGTACATATTTTGTGTTAAAGAAAATCATAAAAAAATTAAAAGAAATCTAAAACAAAAAAAAAGTTTCTATTGCAGTAAAAGAGAACATCAGAAAATAAAAAAAAGAAAAAAAAATTAAAAAAAATTTGCAGGAGGCAGCAGGCGCGGGTGCCGCCCGCCGCCCCCCTCCATCGCCAGCGGCGCCGCACGGCCGCCTCCTCCTCCTCACTGCGGCAGGCCGCGCCGCCCTTTCCCGCCGCGCGCCGGCGCCAACTCCGCTCACCTCCAGGTGCTGCCGCAACCCCCTCCAGCGGCGCCGCCTAGACCGGCCCTCCTCCGCGCCGCCGTCACCATCACCCCCCGCGCCCACCGCGCGGCCCTCCTCGCCGTCGCCGCGCGCGGGCGGAGCCGCCGCCCTCCTAGCGGCCACGCGCGGCCGTACCGCCGCGCCGACCTCCTCCAACCATTTGGGTTCATCCCCAACGCCTGTACGAAGAAGAAGGTCCTCTTCCTTTTATTTTATTTTATTTGTAAAAACTGCATACTTTATTTCTCATGTTTTTGTAATTACAATTACGTCCCTGTACATAAGTTGCTTTGTAATTTCAATTTCCAGTTTGCACAAACACCCCTGTGTTTCAGAATTGCAGTCAACACTAAACTCATATCCTTTAGTTTATATGTACATCAGAGAGAGTCTAGAGAAGTAGAGGAATTGGAAGCCTCTTGATTAAGGCTGGGTTGAACTCTAAAATTTTGGATCTCTGAAGCCGAGTCGACTTGATCAGATTGGATCCTGTATTCACATGCACAAGGGGGTTAATCCAACTTAGTCATTCTTTTTGATGCTCGAGGACGAGCATAGTTTAAGTATAGGGGGGTGATGAACCTCAGTTTCATCATCTTTATTTTCCATAATTAACCCCCTTGCTTAAAAGTTTGTCAATAATTCCCTGTTAATGTCTAATAATTAACAGAGTCCTAAATAAATTAAAAACCACAAAAAAATGACAAAACAAAATTCGTGGTATTTTTAGACTTAAAAATACCCTCAAAAATATTTCGGGCCCTTGTTTGATCTCTTTTCCAGTTTTGGTCAACATGAAACTTGTAGATCTCGTCAAGATCTACAACTTTCATGTTTTGAGTTTTCTCAAATTCGACCATCTTGGCCCTCAAAAGTTAATAAAACCCAAGGAATAATCTGATTGGGCCACGTGGCCCAATCTGGGTGAGCCACGTGGCCCCACCCTTCTTGCAGTATCCGCCCTTGCTTCTGGCCGTTGGATGACCTTCAGATCCAACGATTTCTCTTTCTCCACGTGCGCCTCAACCCTCAGCCATCCGATCGACAACTCCTTCTCATCTAAGCCGTCCACCAGCGCCGCATCTGCAGCTCGCCACGTGGCACAATCTCTACCCTTCATCCAACAGCCCCGCTGCTTCCACGCGTTTCCCTTCTCCTAGCCGTCAGATCATGCCCGAGATTCCATCTGAGCCATCCGTTCGCGCCGCTCCTTCGACACGCCACGTGGCCGCTTCATCTGCCCTTCGATCATGCCGCCTCAGATCGAATCACATCCGCTCGCTCGCGCCCAAATACCCACCGTTGGATCACCAGATCCAACGGTTGACCACCGTCGTCAACCTTCAGAACCCACTCTTCCCCACGTCCTCCATCTCGCGTAACCCGTCCACCCTTCCCATTTTCGCCAACACCTCTAACCTCTTCTCCGCTCGTCAACCACCTGCTAGTCTTCCCCACTCTTCCGTCTCCCTCGCGCACTACCCCACGAACCTCGATGATCTCCCAGTCATCCCCTATCACCCTCTAAAACCACGTCGACCACCTCCATGACCAGCCCCCTTCTTCTTCAAATACACCGGTCCCCCCTCCATTCGCCGGTGTCCGCCTTTATGTGGGAAACCTCCCAGCGAGCCCCGCCCCCCGGTGACAGCGAGGGGGCGGTGAGGAGCGCGAAGACGAAGGTCCGCCCCGGTGACGACCCCTGGCCATGGTAGGCCAGGCCTGCGGAGCCTCGTCTCCGCCAAGCTGCTCCCCGTAGCCGGGGGAGTCCAGCGATGACCCCGAGGTCCTCCGATGACCTCGAGCACAGGCCTCCGCTCCGCCAATCTCCGGTAAGCTTCTCTCCTTCCTCCCTTGTATTTTCTTTCGATTTCTTTTATTTAATCCGGCCTCTCTGGCCTTTCCCTCACTCCGTTGACCACCTAGTTAACTCCGTTGCACCTCCCCCTTTTTCGCGCACCTTCCACTCACCTTCTCCTTCCTTCAGACCTAAAGTCGCTCCCGACTCACCTCCTCCGCCCTCGCGGCGGAGGAGCTCCGAGCTCCTCCATCTTCTCCGCCCCGATGAGCTTCCACCTCACTTCACTCACGCACGCACATCATCTATAGGCTTCGGCTATGTGAAATAATCATGCAGATCGACTATCTGATCATTGGCCGGAGAGCTCGCCGGAGCATCTTCGTCAAGCTCGCCGTCGACGTACGAGTTCCGATGGATCACGCCCGAAGGTCCTCCACCTCGCCCGAGCTCCAAGCTTCATCGACAGACCTTCAGGAGCCTCGGGCGAGTACCATCGAGTCCAGGACAGAGCGGAGGAGGACGAGCTCCCTCACCGGAGCTCGTTAGTCGCCGCCAGATACAGATGAAGGAGGAGGAGCAGCAGCCGTTGGATGCTCCGCCCCGGAGTTCATCCAACGGCCACGATGCAGCCACGCCGTCGAACCGTTCTCGTCCAGATGCCGTTGGATGCGTTCGATCCAATGGACCACGATGCAGCCACGTGGCGACACCAGAACGCCCCCGAGCCTCCGCCATCGAACCTCCAGGCTTGGATCTGCCGAGCCTTGTCCGAGCCTGCATCGAGCCAAAGCCTACGCCCGAGCCACGCCGAAGCAACCCGGGCCTCCTCCGAACCTCCGATCAACCCGAGCCTGAGGAAGCGCGTGCCTGGCACGTGCTTCCTAGGAAATTTACAAGGAAGCCCAGCCGACTTCTTCAATTTGCAAACAGGTCCCGCTCACGTGCAGCGGGCGTGCACAGAGGGTATTTTACAGGGAAGGTCCATTTACTTTACGTATTTACATTTTAGTCCCTCTCAGGGGCCTGTATGCAATTTTATTGTCATGTTTTCTTTCATTTATGCCCTTATCTTTGAACTTGCATATCTTGAGCTACATAGCTCCAATCGAGTTGATTTCAGTTTCGTTTTGA
Organism: Ottelia alismoides; assembly: GCA_037367405.1. Taxonomy (NCBI): domain Eukaryota; kingdom Viridiplantae; phylum Streptophyta; class Magnoliopsida; order Alismatales; family Hydrocharitaceae; genus Ottelia; species Ottelia alismoides. Next base: position 82,849 of record JAZKJV010006104.1, read on the forward strand.
AGCTCTTCTCGTCCTCTACATTATGGCATGGTTAAATTTCAGATTTGATACTATGAACTGTGATGTATTATTTTATTATCTAAGTGTCTTGATCTCTTTATTTATCATGCCCATATGCTTAATGAGAGTAGAATGCTTCTTAATGCTAACTCTGTTTAACTTGCAATTTTTTTTGCTATGGTTCAAGTGACTTTTATATTGGGCATATCACTAGCTTTGCATGTGCATTCATTTGCATGATAAAAAAATGTTAAAAAAAATGCATGTTTTATGTTTTAATGCATTGTGTTGTTTCTCTGTTGTTGCTTTGACCTATAGGTCTTTAACTCAACGCTTAATTAAATACACTTTAATCCGATTAATACGAGAGAGGCTCGTGTCCTTGAGATCGACCTTGGTATCTTGCCAAGTAAAAAAATTAACGATCACCTCATTTCGATTCATCATGACATATCTCTAAATGAGGTGATCGCTTTGACGACCCGAAACCGGCCCGACTACGATGATGATTCCATGTGCTAAAAACACAGTATTAAAGGGCCGATTTTGCGGCTCGTCAAATGGCGCCGTTGCCGGGGAGGCAAACGGCTTAGGGACTAATTTAAAATTTTGGATTTAGTTTTCCATTTACTCGGGTAGTGTGACCCCCGAGCCCACTTGTAATTAATCCATTTCCTTTCAATTATTTGTCTTCATATTCTTGTATATATTTTTTTATTTATCTCTAACATACATCTTTGTTTTCTTGCGAGGGCCCGGTGGACTTGGAGTGCATCGGAGGTCGACGGACGCGACGCGAGTTGACTGCTGAAGTGCGAGGAGAACTATTTATTTTTTAGAGAACTTTTTGTAATTATTGTGTTGTAATAACTTAGGTAATTCGCTCTTTCCAGCGGCTCTTGTTTGAGAGCTCGCGTTTGTATCCGGACTGGACTTTGGACCCGCTCGTGGTCGTGTGGTTGCTTGACGTAGAATAGGACTTGCACTCGCGGCTCTTAGAGCATTTTATTAGATTATCTTGATTGCTTGTGCTCGTAATATTTAGGACCACACATCACATTTAACGAGACGCACTTAGACCGCTGGGCTATTAGTCAAATTAAACTTGTTCATCACTCGCTAATAGAACTGCTTGTCTAGGAACAGTTTCTCGTTTGCATTCATATAGTATAAAATTTCAATTCTGCCTTGCATCCCGCATGTAGAGCGCGAGGATCACTGTAAGTCTTCTGAACTGGGCATGCATCATTGATTTCATCATTTGCATCGGTTTTTCTCGACTCCCTCCCCTTGGTTTTTGAAACTTAGGTTAAAAGGAAATCGGGACTGATCGTTAGGCGTGCTTTGTTTGGTGGACTAATCAAGTGATAACCAAACCTAAAACCGGGACTGCTAATCAGAGTTGACAAAAAAAACTGATTAAAACTAACACTTGTTTTGGGAGAGCAAAACCCTCATTGTATGCTTGGCTAATTGTGATTGTTGAGAGGTGAGGACGCATCCCTAGGATAGTGCCCAAAACCTACTTTGAGCCTTGCGTAATTGGATTGATATCTTGATTTATCACCTAATTAAAACTGAAAAGATAAACGGTCGGACTTTTGCGACCATCACTGTGTTGAGTAGGTGAACTCAGGGTTTGCTCTTGTGTTTGTTTGTTTTGTGTGTTATTCGGTGCACTTGCACGCTTTCTTCCTCGATCTGCTTCATTCTCCCATTTTCCCTCCAAGATGTCAGAATATTGGTCATCATATCCACGTCATTCTTCTTCGACCATATTTCGATCATCTCCACCCTCTCATTCCTCTTCATACCCACACCCCAACCGCGAAGTCAGAACTCCGACTGACTTCCGCACTTCTTCGTCCTTCTCACCTACCCCACCATCTTGCACCCCTGACCCACAACCACCTTGGATTGACTCACTATATTCTCATCCGCTTGCTGGAATCAAGGAACAAATCAAAGAGCAAGCGACTGCTGAGATGAATGATTGGCATAATCAGTTGACCCCACATACCTCACTTTCACCTCGAGTTGGGACAGAACAACAATTGCCATACACACATCCCGACTTAACCTTAGGGTACAACATGGTCAACCAGACAAACCGAATGGAGAGGCCTGCACCGTACGATCTTCCTAACTTGATTGACCTGAGTGATAGAGACCACATTGACCAACCTTTATATCACCCATTCGGAGAGCCGACATATACAGGGGATTGGATTCATGCGACTGATTTACAGACCCCCTGTCTACTAACTCCGCCTGATGAGGCTCCGACCAACAATTGCCATACATATGGGCCATACTCAACCCAGTATTACACACCCGAGTCAAGGTGTGTTGAGTATAAGAGCCTGAGTTCTCAGCAGTACCCTCCAATTGCGTCAACTTCTCTCATGATGTGTCATGAGAACTTATTGGAGGATGACATTTGTAGACCGATCAAGAGTCCAGGTAGGAATGTGAATCATGGATTTTGCGGATTAGATCTTGAAAACCTGGAAGACACCGGATTGACCACAAGTCATGTACAGCTGGAGTCCCTTCTACCTCCCTCTTCTACTAACCACTTTTCCTCCAAACTTGAGTATGTACATTCTCCTAGTCCTCCTTCACCTACCAAAAAGACCAAAAAAATTGAAAACTCAGAAAAAACCATAAAAATTGAAAAAGGAAAAGATCTAAAAAAATTGGATCCTGCGGTTAGGGAAGCATTGGATAGAAAGTTGATTTTTGAGCTTCCCTTAATAATGGCCATTGAGCACTTTCCCGACCTTAAAAGATTTGTGAGAAGTAAATTGATGCCTAAAAGGTCGGGCAATAAGAGAACAAGGACTGAGATACATATAGTGTCTATGGCCACATCTTTGATGATAGGGAGAAAAACCAAGAGCCGCAGAGTAAAGCGGTTACCTAGATTTGATTGTGAAATCAAAGATACCACATTCACCCATGCAAGAATCGATGATGACTTACCGATTAATATCCTCCCGACCTCCGTGTTTGCCAAGCTCAAACTCGGATCTGCCAAGAAGTCAAGAGAGATCATTCAGTTGGCAGACCGGACCATTAAACGGTCGAGAGGAACCATTTCAGTCATCGTCACTTTTCAAGGTGCTCTACTGGAGATAGAATTCACGATCATTGACATTGAGCACCGAGGAGAGTTCACCCAGTCTCTGATCATTCTTGGGAAACCGTTCTTAGCCTTGTCTAAGGCAACTATAGATTGTGAGACTCGGGAGATCGATTTCTCTGCATTGGGAGCACTCCGACCTCACCCGATCTTTGAGGACACACGATATTCCAAGGTAACCCGTAAAGTTGTAGACAGTCGCGACCTTCGAGAGACAGTTGAGTCCCATCTCTCTACTACACCTGAGATACCGACTGTCCAGACAACCATTGGTTTAGACACTTCCTACAACCACACACCGTCTACTGCTTGCACCACCACCACGACAGCTTCTAGAGAGGACTCAAGAGCAGAAGCTATCAGTGAGTCGGACATGACCTTTGTGGATTGCCTTGATCATTTCGATGATCCGACACAAGAACCCAACAATGTCAAGCCAACTGAGAACACTGTGCCTTATCAGAGACGTGTGCTGACCTTGCAGGAGTATTACAATGCATATGGTGACTCATCTGATGATGAACCTCTGGTCAGAACCTCACACACACCACATCCAAGACATACACCAAAGGAGACAACTGGGACCAAATTGACCAATCTTGATAAATCTGTTGCTCCATCCTCTAGTCGGTTATCTGGTAAGAAGAAGACGGGTGTTGATTCCTTGAGGTGTTCCCCCGAACTCCTTAAGACGTATCAATCTCCTCTTCCTCTTGATGCTTCAGGTTCTAGAAAACCGACTAAGAAGGTTACCTTCGATGTTTCAGAGAAGGAACTTTCTGAGGAGTCCTCATCAGGTCCGGATGAGGTGATCTATATGAGTGAGCTCAGTTCGGCTGTTCTGAAGCCATACTTAAGCAAGCAGCCGTGTGTCGACCTCCGTTGGACGTTCCCCACACCTCACTATTATTCTTCGGAGGACGATTCTGACAGCGACACATGTGTATACTTCCCACCCCATCTCTCCCGCAAGAAGGTCCGTCACAAACCTTCTTGATCCTTGTATATTCTTCCTCCTCCTTGTACATATTTTCCTTCCTTTATTCACCTCCCTCCCTCATGATTCGCATCACTCGCCCCAGTTCCGTATCGTTTTCATTTTGTGGCTATACTTAGGATGACTAGATCCTAAGTATAGGGGGTGAGTGACCCGATTTGCTCCTTCTCTTCTTTTTATTTTTCTTTTTGTATATTATTTCCCATTTTCATCGGTCTTCCAAATCTTGTGTTCTTTCCAATACTTAGGCTGACCAAAGCCTAAGTATAGGGGGGACCGATGCCCGTCATGTGTATTTACTCATCATTTCTCCTCTTGACCTCGTCCGCCCCATTTTTGCTCTTCTTCTACACTTAGGCTGTCCAGAGCCTAAGTATAGGGGGGGCGGATCGACTTCTATACTCTCTATTATTTTAGCTTTCCTACGCTTAGTACGAGCTATGTCTTTTTGTCACCTAGTGCCATGAGGACATAGCACAAGCTAAGTATAGGGGGGCGTGTATATATTACATATGTACTTTACCCATACCTCGTACTTTCACGTATTTTTGTATATACTATACAATAATTATGGGGTGGGTTAAAAAAAACAAAAGTAAACAAAAAAAACTTTTTCCTAAAAAAAACTCTTTTCCTTATTTGCTAAAAAAAACTTTTCAAAAAAAATCCTTTTTTTATAAAAAAAACTTTTCAAAAAAGTATTTTCTTATTTACCTATCTTTAAAAAAAAACTTCTTTGCCTTTATTTATGAAAAAAAACTTTTTGAAAAAAAAACTTTTTCTAAAACTTAAAAAAACAAAAAAAACAACAAAAAAAACATTCATAAAAAAACTAAAAAAAACTAAAAAAACTAAAAAAAAAACTAACTAATAAGTTGGTTTAATCCCTGACACAATTCACTTTCACACAAGACTAGTGATGTTCAAGAACACTTGGTTATGAGGTCTTGAGATTTTGAGTTAACCAGCCTTAGTCATTAGGGTCCTTGACTTAATTGTTCACATTTCCCTAGTTTGAAAGATGTGTGTGCTATATTGCATGCTTAGTCTCTACCTTAAGAATATGATCAGCACCTCACATACACGACTGCAGTTATGATGAGATGAGTTGAAATTTCACTTGAGGAACTGGGATGAGGGATTTGAGTTTGGACTTGATTTAATGATGCTCGAGGATGGGATAAAATCAATGAAGGCTTCATGAAACCTGAGTGTCAGCATCTTTAGCCAGTATGAGAACATGGTTCTTATACTATCTCTTGACATTTACCTATGTGCCAGGGTGTGATAAAATAAAAAAATGTTGATCAGTGTGCGCCAACTCTTGGTAAAAGCAGTGGAGCTAGCCACAAATACTACAAAGCAATGAAATGTCAAAGAAAAGCTCTCATTCCACAAAGTCAATTATCAAAAGAGCTTCCACCAAAGGCGAGCGCTCCCAACCATTTCAAAGTGTCCACTTGGACCACCGCTATTAGGACCAGGAGTCGGGCTTGCACCAAAAAAGGGCTCTGCATCGTAAATGCTACAAGTCTGGGTGTAGAAGGTACGATAGGTACTCAAAAAAAGGCACACCCCGGTGTACTCCCAGGAAAACAAGTGCAGACGGCTCCAACTTCTCTTGACGGACGCACTGATCAACACCAAAAAAATGCGTTGCGTAATAAGGCACTTGAGAGGATCCTTGTTCCAATGAGAGGGAGAGAAGAAATGACACAATCCTATACCCTCCATCAACTGGCCTTCCATCTACACTTTCAAGTCTGACAACTAAAGAGACGGTGGATTGGATGCAAGAAATGATTTATTCCCTAGTGTTGAGGATCGGGTTCTTAGGAGAGTCCCTTAGACTGGAACCTTGGGTGACGTTGCGACTCTACTCTTATAACTGCAGTCCACACTTAAAGTCATATCCCTTATATATATGTATACAAAGAGAGTCTGATGATTAGGGAAATTGGGTACCTTTTGACTAGAGCTTGGTTGAGCTTAGAATTTTAGGATCTCTTAAACCGAGAGTTCTTGAACGGATCAAGTCTTGTATTCACATGCACAGTCAGGGATTAACCCAACTTACTCATTCTTTATTTGCTCGAGGACTAGCAAAGTTTAAGTATAGGGGGGTGATGAATCCACGATTCATCATCTTAATATCTTGATCTTAGCAAAATCCCCGAGTAAAATCCCAAATAAATGTCCATAAAATCAATAAATTAACAAAATGACTCTTGTAAATAAAACACACTAATTATTATATATTAGATTGTACAAAATAAATTACGCATGAAAAGCCGCAAAAATAAAGGAGTTGTATACCTGTAAATAGCCCAAAACTTCATGTATTTTTAATAATTTCATTTCAACTCCTTTTTGCCTAATTCTTTCTCTAACTTGTTCATAATAATGTATATAAAAATACAAAAATACAAAACAAATTTTACGTTAAATAAATGCTCCTAGATCCCAATGGGAAAAAGCCGTAAAGACCAACTTCCAAGCTAAATTCCCGTTCCGTATGAACTCCAAATTCACCAAACTCACTTTTAAAGTTCAAGTTAGAAAATTATCTATCCAACGGAAGTAGTTTCATTAAAATCGGAGCTCGTTTGCAAAAGTTGGGTTTTGGGACCTAGATGTGCATTGCATATTATGTATATATTCTTTCTTTCTTTATTTTTTATTTTATCTTTCTTAATTACTAAAAATCCAAAAAAATCATTATGGTCTTGTAATTTGATTGTACTATTTTATTATATTTTCCTATTGTACATAGCTACTATTAAAAAGACAAAAAAATATAAAAAGAAAAGCAAACAAAAAAATTGTACATGTTGTATGTATTTATTTGTAAATTCACCACTATTTTTTTTCCTCTTTATTTTTGTTGTATTTAAAGTAGCATACTTTATATCATTATTTATGTATTTATTTTTTCCCATTCTCTACAATAACTTCTCTACCACCAACTTCTATTCAACTCCATCATTTTATTCATCATCACCACCTTCATCATATCACCACCTAAAAATCCTCCATTTGTTTAGTTCATCATCACCACCACCACCAACTCATCATCTACCATTTTGTTGTCTATTTTTTTTTGTGTGTACATATTTTGTGTTAAAGAAAATCATAAAAAAATTAAAAGAAATCTAAAACAAAAAAAAAGTTTCTATTGCAGTAAAAGAGAACATCAGAAAATAAAAAAAAAAGAAAAAAAATTAAAAAAAATTTGCAGGAGGCAGCAGGCGCGGGTGCCGCCCGCCGCCCCCCTCCATCGCCAGCGGCGCCGCACGGCCGCCTCCTCCTCCTCACTGCGGCAGGCCGCGCCGCCCTTTCCCGTCGCGCGCCGCGCGCCGGCGCCAACTCCGCTCACCTCCAGGTGCTGCCGCAACCCCCTCCAGCGGCGCCGCCTAGACCGGCCCTCCTCCGCGCCGCCGTCACCATCACCCCCCGCGCCCACCGCGCGGCCCTCCTCGCCGTCGCCGCGCGCGGGCGGAGCCGCCGCCCTCCTAGCGGCCACGCGCGGCCGTACCGCCGCGCCGACCTCCTCCAACCATTTGGGTTCATCCCCAACGCCTGTACGAAGAAGAAGGTCCTCTTCCTTTTTTTATTTTATTTGTAAAAATTGCATACTTTATTTCTCATGTTTTTGTAATTACAATTATGTCCCTGTACATAAGTTGCTTTGTAATTTCAATTTCCAGTTTGCACAAACACCCCTGTGTTTCCTTATTAATTTGGATCTTGTTTATGCATCATTTTGTTCAATGAAAAATGCCTTTGTGAAGAGCAACTAATTGTCTACAATTTGAGTATTTATTTGGATTTTTATGTTACATGGGTAATTAATTAAAAATGATGAACTGAAACTTTGCATATTTTACCCACTCAGTGCCCTTAAATTCATATCTAACACACGGTTGCTCTAAAAATTCCACAAAAAATATATGTGATGCCTTGATATGTGATTAATATTCTATCCAAATTTCATCTAAAATGGAGTTGTCTTGTGCCTGAAATAAATCATAGAGTGAATTTAGTAATCGATTTTTAATTAAATCCATAAATATCTTTTTTGCAAAATTCCACCTCTACTGGATTGCTCATGAAAATATCTTTTTGGGATAATTCGCACTCGGATTAATTTGATAATGTGGATTTATTAGAAATTATTTACTCGATGTCACTCTGATTTCACTAAAAAATCCATAAAAAATTCATATTTTATCAAAAAATTCCAAAAAAAATACTGTAGCTTCCTTGCATCATGTTTTCATTCCAGTAATTTTTTCATTATTTTTGCTTTCTGTTTGTCTGATAAATTGCGAAAAAACCCATAAAAAGTGTGTATTTTTATTTATTGCATTTTAACCCTTAAAATTCTAAAAAAATGTGTTTTGTGTTCATAACTGGATTAGGATTCTAGGAAAAATATATTTTGGTTGAATTGGACTAATTTTCCATTAAAATTAATTTGGCCAATTGTGTGATTTCTTAGAAGCTTAATTCATTTGCATTTGCATTCTATTTGCATAAAAAATCTAAAAAAAACCGCATTGGATATCTAGATCTTAAATTTGCAAATTAAACCCAAGTTGTTCCTTTGCCTCCCTGAGTTCGACCCCGGACTTGCCCGGGATATAAATTAAAGCCGAGACACTCTTCACGGAGATCTTCTCTCGGTTCTGACCGAATCGCTAAGTACACGTGCTACAACGAACACGATTTAATCATCGTATCTAGAGACTCGTCATTGGTGAAACCAAGGGTTTGCTTGCTTGAATTGAGCCTTTGTTGCAACACACAACCCTAAAACCTTAGTCACTCCATTTTTCATCTCCAAAGATTCAATCGCTCACTTGTAAATCCATCCCTCTTCTTCGTTCACCTTGGGTTCCTTCCAACATCAATTCCCATCTTTATACTTAGGCTAATCTCAGCCTAAGTATAGGGGGGACCCGAGTCCCAATGATTTTCTCTACTCTTCCTTTCTTGCCTTTATACTTAGGTTATGTCTAACCTAAGTATAGGGGGAGCCCCTCTTAGCTCCCGTATATTCTTCTATATTTAAATGAACCTATGTACTTGTAACATCTAGTGCTATGAGGACATAGCAAAGTTTAAGTATAGGGGGGTATACCGTATATACCGTATATTTACTTTAGCTATAATCTGAAAAATTTGAAAAATTTAAAACTTTTTGGCTAAGGTAAAAAATCGTTGGACTAAGAGAACTCAAATGATTTCGCGGCTTTTCGATATTATGTTACACTTTTTTTATATAAAAATATTTTCGAAAATGATTTTTGAAAATGTTTTGAAAACTTTTTATTTTGTGTGACATGGTTTTGAAAAATCGCCATCTCTTTTCAAGGAAAGTTGAGTCTAACTTGTGTTTTAACCTTCATTAAAATCCATAAAAAAATGAGAAAAACCGCAAAATCCTTTAAGAGTCATTGGTGACTACTAAGCCCAATTAAGTCAGCCGCGTTCAGTGAGGGTTCGCCCTTAGCAGATTGGATAGTTTAGAGGACATCGCGCAAGGCCCCGTCCTCAAGCAACGGGCTTCGACCTGTACTTACATCCATACTGGCTGAATTGCGGATGCTCAATTGAGCTTAGGAAGTTCTAATATCTCTTTAAGTTTAAAAAAAAAGTGTCTTGTTTTTGAATGAAGAAGTTGGATTAGTCCTCTAAACTTTCACTTTCACCCAGGATCTGAATTGGTCAAGAAGACTTAGCTTTTAGAAGTCTTTGAGATTTTAGGTTAACCAGCCTTAGCCATCAGGGTCTTAGACTTAATCATCCACATTCCCCTAGGTTTCTAGATTTGCATGCTATATTCCATGCTTAGTCTCAGACAGAAAGAATATGATCAGCACATCACATGCACGATTGCGGTTTTTGATGAGATGAGTTGATTTTTCACCTAAGGGATTGGGATGAGGAAGTCGAGTTTGGATTTGATCTAATGATGCTCGAGGATGGGATAAAATCTTTGGAGGCTTCATGAAACCTGAGTGTCAGCAATATTAGCCAGTATGAGAACTTGATTCTTATACTAATCTCTTGACATTAACCTAAGTGCCTGGGTGTGAAAATAAAAAAAATTGTTGATCAGTGTGCGCCAACTCTTGGTAAAAGCAGTGGAGCTAGCCACCAATTATACAAGTCAAAGATATTCAAAGAAAAGCTCTCATTCCACCAAAGTCAAATATCAAAGAGCTTCCACCAAAGGCGAGCGCTCCCAAACTTTTCAAAGTGTCCACTTGGACCACCGCTATTAGGACCAGGAGTCGGGCTTGCACCAAAAAAGGGCTCTGCATCGTAAATGCTACAAGTCTGGGTGTCGAAGGTACGATAGGTACTCAAAAGAGACACACCCCGGTGTACTCCCAGGAAAACAAGTGCAGACGGCTCCAACTTCTCTTGACGGACGCACTGATCAACACCAAAAAAATGTGTTGCGTAAAAAGGCACTAGAGAGAATTCTTGTTCCAATGAGAGGGAGAGAAGAATTGACACAATTCCATGCCCTCCATTTCTGGCCTGCCATCTACATTTTCTAAAGTCTGACAACTAAAGAGACGATAGACTGAATGCAAGATTTGATTTATTCCCTAGTGCTGAGGATTGGGTCCTTAGGAGATTTTCTCGGGCCAAGATTTTGGGTGAAGACTTGACTCTACTCTCGAAATTGCAGTCAACACTAAACTCATATCCTTTAGTTTATATGTACATCAGAGAGAGTCTAGAGAAGTAGAGGAATTGGAAGCCTCTTGATTAAGGCTGGGTTGAACTCTAAAATTTTGGATCTCTGAAGCCGAGTCGACTTGATCAGATTGGATCCTGTATTCACATGCACAAGGGGGTTAATCCAACTTAGTCATTCTTTTTGATGCTCGAGGACGAGCATAGTTTAAGTATAGGGGGGTGATGAACCTCAGTTTCATCATCTTTATTTCCCATAATTAACCCCCTTGCTTAAAAGTTTGTCAATAAATCCCTGTTATTGTCTAATAATTAACAGAGTCCTTAATAAATTAAAAACCACAAAAAAATGACAAAACAAAATTCGTGGTATTTTTAGACTTAAAATTACCCTCAAAAATATTTCGTGTCTTCGTTTGATCTCTTCTCTAGTTTTGGTCAACATGAAACTTGTAGATCTCGTCAAGATCTACAACTTTCATGTTTTGAGTTTTTCCAAAATCGGCCATTTAAGCCCCCAAAAAGCCAAAATACTTTTGCAATAATTTGATTGGGCCACGTGGCCCGTTCTGGGGGCGCCACGTGGCCCCGCCTCTCTTGTCTCATCCGCCCACTTTCTCATCCGTTGGATCTTCCTCAGATCCAACGGCCAGCTGACGTCCACGTACGCCTTTATTTCCAGCCATCTGATCAAAACCTACTTCGCATCTGCTCCCTCCATTCGCGCCGCTCCCTTAGCCTGCCACGTGTCGCCACCGATACCCTCTGATCGCTCCCGATCCCTTAGATCCTCACCGTCCACTACCACTTAATCTCTCAGCCTTTCGATCAGACTCAAGGATCCATCTCGACCGCTCGCCTCCGCCTGCCCATCTTCTCGACACGTGTCATATCCTCCAGCCTCTGATCGCACCGCCTTGGATCTAATCGTGGCCATCCCTTCGCGCCTCAACGACAGCCGTTGGATCTTCAGATCCAACGGCTGCAGGTCTTCGTCAACCTCCGGACGCCTTCTTCTCTCCCACGATCTCCACTCACGCAACCCGCTTCCCCTTCCTATTTTCTCGCCCGCACCAGCCATCCCTTCCACTCACCAACTACCATCCGACCTTCCCCAGTCTACCACGACCCTCGCCCACGACTAAGTCATCCCTAACTACCCTCCAGTCGCCCCATATCCACGGTCAAACCTCACGTCTTCGCCAGCAAACCGTCGACCTTCCCCTTCAAATATCGCGCTTCCCCCGTCATTCCAGGCCATCCACCTTTACGTGGGGCTCGGCCCAGCCCTCCGCCATCTCCCGGTGACAGGGGGAGGTGGCTGGATTGAGCGATGACGACTGCTGCCCTCGGTGAGATCCATCGCCGGCCATGGCGATGTCGCGGCGCCTCCAGGCGACCGCCTGAGCTGCGTCGAGTAGCTGCCGACGTCCAGCGGCGACCAGAGCTCAATCTCGAGCTCGCCCCCAAGCTCCGCTCCGCCTCCGATCAGGTAAGCTCTTCTTCTCCTTCCTCTGCATTTTTACCTTAATTTCCATTAATTTTCTAGGCCGTTACACTCTCTCTCCCGTTCCGATGACCATCGCTTAAGCTCCACCATCGATCCCCCTTCCTCGCGACACTCTCCGACCATCCCTCTTTCTCTTCCAGAACCCCTTCACCCTCCGACCATCTCCTCCGCCCTCGCGGCGGAGGAGCTCCGAGCTCACACCTCCTACGCCCCTACGAGCTCTCATCCCACTCACCTACACAGTCCACTCGTGCTTCGGCTATGTGTCACTCACCTTGCAGGTCATCCTCTCAATGATCGGAGCTTCGCCGGAGGGCACTTCTCCTCGGTCGTTCTCGACTCCAATGATCTGGTTGTCTTCGTCAGAGGGACCATCGCATCGCTCGGGCTCTAATCTTCCTCGACGACCCTTCAGTAGCCTCGGGCGAGCTCCACCGGGCCCATGAAGGAGCGGCGGAACTCGAGCCCCGCCGTCGGAGTCCAGAACGCACCGCCCTCCTTCGGCCGGGGGAGAAGAGCAGCTACCGTTGGATGGTCCACCCCCGGTGACCATCCAACGGTCCAGACGAGGCCACGCCATCGGCATTAGCTTCCGTTGGATCTTCTAGATCCGACGGCCTATATTCCGCCACGCGTCGACAGCCGAGCCTCCCCCGAGCCTATTGATCGAGCCCCAGGCTTGGACGCTCCCGAGCCTCCACTGAGCCTGCAGCGAGCCTGAGCCTACGTCCAAGCCTAGCCGAAGCAGCCGAGCCTCCCCCGAGCCTAGGATCAATCCGAGCCTGGAGGTACCACGTGCACAACACGTGCCTTCTGGGCAAATTGCTGGGAGCCCCCGCCGTCTTCTTCAATATTGCATTCAGGTCCTGCGTCACATGCCAATCATGTGCACGGTGGGTAATTTGCACTGAAACCCTCGGGGGTTTTCAAAATTGCAGAAATGCCCCTGTGCTTGTGGACAATTTACAGGGAAGGACTCGTCTTTATTTTTATTACATTTTCGTCCCTCCCAGGGACCTGTTTGTAGGTATCTTTTCATGTTTCCTTTCAGTTATGCCCCTGCTTCCTTTGTTGAATATCTTGAGCTACGTAGCTCCAATCGAGTTGATTTCAGTTTCGTTTTGAAGCTCTTCTCATCCTCTTCATTATGGCATGGTTAAATTTCAGATTTGACACTATAAACCGTGATGTATTATTTTATTATCTAAGTGTCTTGATTTCTTCATTTATCATGCCCACTTGCTTAATGAGGGTAGAATGCTTCTTAATGCTAACTCAGTTTAACTTGCATTTTTTTTCTATGGCTCAAGTGATTTTTATTGGGCATAACATTCGCTTTGCATGTTCATTTATTTGCATTATAAAAATTGATAAAAAAATGCATATTTATTTTTAATGCATTGTTGTATCTTTGCATGTTTTGACCTATATGCCTTTGACTCTACGCTTAGTTAAACACACTTAAATCCGACTAATACAAGAGAGGCTCGTGTTCCTGAGTTCGACCTTGGTATCTTGCCAAGTAAAATTAAATCACGATCACCTCATTTCGATTCATTATGGCATATATCTAAATGAGGTGATCTCTTTGACGACCCGAATCGGCCCGACTGCACCGACATTCCAAGTGCTAATTTAGCACTATTAAAGGGCCGATTTTGCGGTTCGTCATAGGGCAAAAATCTAGGATTTCACATCATAACAATCTTAAAACCAGTCTCGTCCTCGAGACTTCAAGGAATAGCAGGAGTTGTAATCATTGTCGATTCATACCATATGTTAAATCTATCTTCGATATCATATCAAATATCCATTACATTGTGTAGGACACATGTCTATTACGATCCGCAAATAAACAATCTTCAAACCCTATGGTCATTACTTTTGAAAAAAAAATCCTAACATGCTTCTTTCTTAGCTCAGAGGCGATAGTAATCTTAAAAGAGCATTTCCTATTTCTTCAAGAGATACACCCAATCCACACTTCACTTATCACGGGAGTGATAACAATCTTAATAGAACATTTGTTATCACAATCAACGACAACAATTTTAAGAGATTACAGTTGACACCTTCGAAGATAACAATCTTAAAGAGTTCTTCATATTTCTTCAAAAAGTGCACCCACATCTGCATTCCACTTATCACAAGAGTGATAACATTCTTAATAGGGCCTTTGTTATCGTGATCTGTGATAACAACTTTACGAGGATTATAGTCATTAATTAATGATAGCATATTAAAAAATTAAAGTTACCACATTCAATTATAACAACAAAAGAAATGGTGTCATCATATCCAGAGATAACAATCTTAAAAAGAATCAAACCATCTCTTTCAATCCTTAAGATTATCTTACAAACTAGTGTAGACTACTTAACACGAGTCTCTATATTACACTACTAAGGTTTGGCGTTTACCAACCTTTGGACTCATTTCAGTTATCATTCTAAAAAAACTAAGACATTTGCATTATCACAATTATAACCATCAAAATTATATAATCCATGTGTCGTGTTTTCTTTTAGACATACTTTATACTATCAATCCAAAAAGGACATCATTCATGTTCATATAGATAAAAACACATTGTCTAAGAATTTTTTTTATTTAGAAAGCTAAGAACATTTGCTAGTCTTAAAAAAATCATTATATCAGTCACATGCCTTGAGTACATTTTTGTCCCTTCTCATCGACATGTTGATTCTTTCATGCCGTTCTCTAACAATAACATTATGGGCTCACTGCGGACATTCAGCTTGACTATGGCCCCTCTGACCACAAGTATAACATCTTCGAGGCCTGCTACTTCCTCATGTTCCATTTGTAGTGGAACTTGTTGTAGTCTCATTCATTGCTTCCAAAGGTAGGGAACCATTATAAGTTATTGAATAAGGCATCACAATCTGTTGCTCATCCTTGTCATTTTCACGTAAATTTTCCCCGCTCAATTTCACATCGTGATGTAAGTCTTCCATACGAGATATGACTTCTACCATCTCGCGGATAGTGGATGGTCGACAAGAAGAAAGTCTATGTTGAATATCGAGGTGAAGTCCACATCAAAACTTTAGAATTCGTTCATCCTCACATAATTCAAGTATGGGTGAATGACGTGCTAAGTCAACAAATTTGATCTGATATTCTCTAGCTGACATCGATCCTTATTTCAGCTCATCCAATTCTTTTCTTTTTCTTCTACGGGAAGATATTGTTCTCTAAATGACTTCACAAAATTATCCCAAGTCAAAGGATGTGGTAAATGTCGTGATAAAGCACTCCACCAATGCTTTGCATGACCGCACAAGGAGTATTCAGCAAATGGCACCCAACAGTCTTTGGGTGCTTGGATAATCTTGAGAACTTTCTCAATCTTTTCTAGCCAAGCATCAGCATCCTTAGGAGTAGTATCTCCTACAAACTCTGGTACTTGACCATTGCAAAAGCTAACGAAGATTTTCTGATGTTTTTGAAAAATATCCTCAGTAGATGGAGGGGGAAGTTGAACTTTAGTACCACCATTGCTCTGAAGGGTACGAATGGATTCTTCAAATCCATCAAGTCTTTGCTCTACGGTCTTTAGTCTCTTGTCTATATTTTGGAGCATGTCCATCATCATTGCCAACTGTCTAGTAATCTCAGCGTTCGAAAGAGACATGGTTCTGTATAAATCAATTACACTCATAAGTCTCTAGATATCTAAGTCTTCATATATCAGGACTCTTGTATGGGAACCATTCTTGTTGGACTAAACATCATCGTCAGAGGACCCTGATGTATTCCATACATTCCGAATACCATTAATAATCATAAGTATAAATGTTGACTAATAGATTATCCTTACTCTGATACCATCTATGACGCCTCGCCCTGCAGGGAGAGCATCAGACCTAACTCCCTAGGATCCAGATACTCAGCAATAGCCACATTCATACATCATGATTAACATTCGGAATGTAAAGCAGGAAAAGCAGATAATAAAATGCTATAATGATATTTATATATTCATGGTTCCCAAAATTTTACAAATTTGCAATAGAGTCCATGATAGACTATTACATGACTAACAACTTAAACTGCAGGAACTATAAAAGTATAACAAAAACTATTATAACTCTACTAGTGGAACTGTACCCTAAATCTGGTACAAACTGCGGAAGCTCAAGTCACTACTGCTGCTCAACAACCTGTAAACCTAGATGGGTTTCTAAAGAAGTATGTATGAGCAAAAAGCTCTGTACAACTAAAATAGGCTAACACTGCACTAAACAGAAAGTGCAGAAGAATCAAGAGATAGATGTTCATGTTCCATTATTACTCTTGTAATTGTTGCTCATTATTCCAAACCATTAAATAGATTATTATTATAATAAGTTTCATGCAATTTACTACATGTACTTTACAGGTGCCGGTACTTTATTCATATCATGAATTAACTAATTACATATTTATCTACATGCATTGTTTAGGATAATCATATACGTATATGCACATAGGTATACTATTCAACATATCTTGTCATCATTTAGTTGTTGATTTCAAACATTAATAATCAAACTAAACAGTCAACACATGTGCACTGGAGCAACTAACTCATGCCAACAACCCTCAAACAACCAACTCCAACTCCAACTTCAACCCATTTCCCCAGCTTACCTACCATGAGGGGAATACCCGGGAACGAGTACACCGCGGCCAAATAGGACCGCATGGGATACACCCTTATGACATAGTACGAGTCTTCGACGAGCACCGTACTAGGGACGCGGACTCGCCGACTGTACCCATAGTACTACGCTCAACCGATAGAGTCGCGGAACACACCGACAGACCCACGGAACTAGAGCTAACACTCCATCTAGGACTCACGGGGACCACGAGAGTTGCGCCCCACTCTCGGGTATGCTAACTTCTCTAAGTATAGCACATACGAACAACAATTGATAAGACGATTTTCAACCTTAATTTTATTTAACCATATTGCACCACTTCAATATTCGTTCTCACTAAGAATCATTGTGAAATGTCAACGAGGGTATACTATTCACTGCGAATAAATATAATATTAGTGACATGTTGGAAACTTGTATACTTGAGCTGATGGTCTTCGTATATGATCCAGTTATGATCCTACCACAACAGTACTCATAAAATTGCTTTCATTTAAGCCCATTTTTCATGCCTTCTTTCGTTCAAGTCATCCGTAACCAGTCTAAACAAAAAAAAGATCGATTTTTATATTTGGTTTCAAGACAAAGTGTCCAGCCACAATAATATGTACCAATGAATATTTGATGGCACAAGATTACTTATAAAACAAATACATGCAGCATTACAACTTATCTATCCCTTTGCCAATGGTTATGCATATATATAATGATTTACGCTGCAATTATGTTCACAACCAGAACTTGTTGATAACAGACCCGTCTAAAATCTATATCAAAAAGTTCATTTATGGGGAGACCTGATAATGTGTAACACTATAAGATTTATGTTCAGTGGCTAAATTATCTGGGAATTTAGACGTGCGTATTTAATAGCAACCATGTTGTATCCTTTCACATTCTATAATTTAATTAAATACCAACTTATTTAAATACCTTAATCTTTTATATTATGACCAATAGATTGTAAAACCCTCTTCCTCTAATTTAGACATTTTAGTTCCCTTATTCAGCAACATTATTTCATTTAAAAGAGCTCCATCACCCAACATTTGCAATTTAAGAATACGTTATTCGTATCATATAATGCTCTCATTGATTTATCTATGGTCAATTACTTACAATCTATGACAATTAATACTATTAAAAAACTATTTGAGTAGGAAGGTATGTACCAACGTTATGAAAAACCTCTTAATTTCCTTACACATCAACGACAATCTAATGATGGAATTACTTTCCACGAGTATCAATCGGATTAGGGATAGTCAATGAGATACACTAATTGCAATAATTGTCCGTTCTTTTTTTTCCATGACATAATGCGTGCTTATTGACTATAAGAGAGGTTAGGCTACATCATTGGACCCTCAATATTATAATATGTACATAGTAATTATTAATACATAACCAAGAACTAGCATGGCCATCTACGTAGATTACACTAAGACTAAACATGCCGATCATGATTTCAATATCAGTTGCTCAACACCACATCATCGATTGCATATCCCTCCCATCTCTTGAAATGTTGATAACGACCATGCCCTTATGATTAGAATAACGTTTAATGTGCATGTTCTACACTAAAATTGGCATCCAATGAAACTCATGCAATATTTAATGGCAATAATATTACAATGACACATAATACCTAGCGTGCACATATTGTCCTATTTTTTTATTATTAAACCATTCAAACAATGGACGTTATCCATGAAGGAAGGGCATACCACTGATAGCCGATTCAGATTTAGGTTATGGAAAAGGAAATCCATGCCAATCTCATATAGATGCCATTATCTCTTAAATAAAACGGTATGCCAAGGTTAATTACGTGCATGTTATCTCAATATCTCAGCTGTATGCATATTACTTTTTAGCATTTTAACTTTTAATCCTAGATCTTCCGTATCAAAAGCAACGGGGATAAAAGAACACCACCTGAACCCCTTTCCTCTTGTAACAGTTTCCCTAAAAGAAAAGGTTTTGAGTGATATTTCTGAAATCATGATTTATCCATATCACTGATCTATGATTTTCACTAAGTGTCGAAAAGACGATGCCAACAAAATCTGCCACTTCGATACGACATGAAAATCATATATAAATCTTACTGATAACAACTCACAGGCTCTAATTATGTTCAGAAAATATTGGACCGGTAATCATGTGAAAGCCAACAATCAAGAGATAGAGCTTCATTACACGTATACATTCTAATGCAAGTATCCTTATATTCTTTATATGGTCATAATATAAATATAATTCACATAGTTAACAATAATGCACCCATTCTATTTTTCATTTACACACTTAATTTCTATCCTCAATCTTCTTTTATTTCTTGAGGAACATGAACAACCAACGATCACCACACAAAGGAAGAACCCATCCAGCAAGAGGGACTCTAAGGTCCATGAGACACATGTCCGGTGAGAAAATTACAAGCAAAGATAGAGAAGATCGTACCTATATGAGTGTTCGATCTCGCATGTAATATCATGTCTTCATTCTAAATGTCTCCCACGTATTTTCCCAACGACAGATGCCTTTAAATCACAAAAATATTTTCTTATATCTAACACATATCTAAAATCACAAAATACATGGATAGAGAGAGGCGATCTTACATTTCTAGTGGTAGATCTGTGTAGAGGATGACACAGGAAAGCTCCTCTCCAAAAAAAATGGTGGCGATTCGCCACCTCCGCGATGCTTTGATGGCGCTACAACAAGCTTGGGAGGTGGGAGATGGTGTGTGGTGGTTAGGGTTTAAAAATGAGAGGAGAGAGCAACCCAAGAGATCTTTTATATCCCTAAAATCGGACTTGGACGAGTCTCTTAGGCGGATCCCGCTCAAATCTCGTATAATCATTTCAGACTTGACCAACCCTCACTAAAATGATCATATCTCACTCATCCGATATCCGATTTGAAAAATTTCGGATGCGTTGGAATCTTGTCGACAATACGCATCCAACAAGTCCTACAATTAGATCGAAATTGAATTTTTCATAAATTCCTTATTGGACTACAATTATTTGATCATCATCTTGTGGGGCAAAAATCCGGGATTTCACATTTTATCTCTTTCTTTGTGCACAAATTCCTCTTGTTTAAGCCAAAAATTATTTTCTTTTTAGGATTTTCTCTCTTTCTTTCTCCTTCTTTTGGATAAAAATAAGTCTAATTGAGCCCATACATCTCTCCCCTCTTCTTTTCAATGCATACCATGTGGGCCAAAAAACTTGTATTCCCCTTTCATCCATTTTTTACATTTATAGTCCCTCTTTCTCTCTTAAAATGGAAGGGATATCTCCCATCTTAAGAGACATGACTTGGGTCTAGAGACCCACAGATGCCATCAAAGGAATCCAGAGAAGAGAGGTCCAATTATGGTAGTGGGGCTCACTGTTGCTGGCGCATGGCGAAATGTGGCTGGGACAAGGTCAGAGGTGCGAGGGAGAGGTCCTAGGGCATGGTTTCTGGAGAGAAGAAGTCCCTCTAGCTTGACTTTGCAAGAGGATCAACAACGTCGCCTCATGGGGATGGAGCCACATGGAGATTACATGCATGTTCATGGGGTCCCCTATTGGAGGTAGGCGGCTCGCCACTACCGCTATCAACACCACTTGCCCTGGTGTGCACTGGTGGGAGGCACAACTTCATGATGGGGTTGTTGCGTGTGCGTTGGGGCATGACGGGGTGCCTCCATGGAGATGGGTATGCTGCCGCATTTTGGATACATGAGCGGCACTCCGTGAAGGTGACTTCATCTCCATGATTTGGAGAAGGGGCATGATGGGGTGCCTCCGTGAAGGTGACCTCGTCGGATGCTAGAGATGGGAGAGACATTCAGGGACCGCAGTTGGGGCACCACTTGTTGAAGACGGGAGTGACGCTTAGGGACCTCTTAGGGCTTGGACAAGGCGGCATGCCATGCACCTACAGTTTTGGCTGGAGCCGCAACGAGAGTGTCTTGCATAATGACAACTCAAAACTAGGGTTTTGAAACCCTATATTTACTTGCACTCGTCCACGACTTGAAGTTCAGATCACACAAACTCCAGAGCATGTGAATGGTAATAATAATTAAATCTCCACAAAAATGAATTGTTCTGATATTGCACGATCTTCCAAGTGCAAATTCATGATTCGAAATAATATGAATAATCATTGAGCCCGGAAATAAAAAAATCTCCCAAAAATCAACTTACTTCGATACCATGTGGAAAATAATAACCTGAAGTGACAAGCAAGAGCAAGACGATAAACGTAAAGAACACGAAAGATTTTACATGGTACCCTATTATGTGAGGAGCGTCATGAAACCACGAGAGAATGCCTCAAAGGTCAGATTCTCCTGCTTCTCCTGTTTCTTTCTTTCAATGAGTGCACTGGGTTAGGGCTCTTTATATGATTCAAACTCTCTAAAGTTCTATCATTAGTAGATGCGCGACTATCCGTAGGTCATTCTCCACCACTCAATAAATTTCTATTAATATAAAGTTTGCAAGGCAATTTTATTATTTCGTGAGTTTCTAGAGATGCGTGTGAAAAAATCATTTATTTTTAATGGGAAACAAAAACCCACAAAAAATCCCACAATTTACAATGGCACCAAAGTGCAAAAAGGACAAAGCGTGTCATTCCTCCAGAGGGCCCAATCGTCGTCTCCTCGGAGGTTATTTCAGCGTCCCCTTCACCGTCCTTAGCTCATGGAGATGGCGACGAACCCAATGGCGGAGGCGGAGACGGAGCCGCTGCTCGCCGTCGACGAGGAAGCACCGGAACACCCTCTACCGCGCCCTGAATTCCAGCGCTGCTGCAAAGCGATGGACCTCCTCGAGTTCCGCGACAAGTTCGTCGTCCGATCCGCCGATCCCGACGCCCCCGCCCCCGCCTTCTCCATAGGCCGATTCGACGGCGTCATCCAGACAATTCCCGGTAAACATCGACCACACTCGACCTCTGATCTGAGACGGAGACCTTTAGTTGATGCCCTGATAGATCGACTTGGCGTTGATTTTCTCGCAGGGGATATGGACTTGGGAACTCCGATTAAGGTTTCGACTATTTACGGAGTGGTGGGGACGATCAGATTACTTGCAGGTATATTTTTGGTATATTCGTAAATCAAATTTCGATCTTAACGCGGTCTGAAATTTGGAGATCCTTGCCGGAAGTGGAAGTCAGTATTGCTCTTTCTCTTGAACTGTTTTCTGGCCTATGGGATCAGGTCAGAGGCAAAAATGCGTCTCTCGTGTAAAAAAACGTGTTGGTGCATTTCATACAATACTCGACACACTAGGGCCCTGTTTGGTATTGGCGTTGAAATGTGATTATCTTGTACTTTTTTTATGTCCAATTGATTTATAGTGTTGGCCTGAGCACACCATCTAGTTTAGTTTGATTTCCCAGTTGCGCTGCAATTAATAAACCGTTCGAAATCCTTGAATCCGACTTAGGTAGTAAACGGACATCATTAATTTCTACATCTTAGCAACCGTTGTGGTTGATACGTGGTGAATAATCCCGTGGAATCTACATGCTATACATTGTGGTAGTAAAAGTGGGACCTACATCATGTGACACGTCATACAATTAATAAATATACGAGCTACAGAGCTGCTCGACATGTGGTGCATCTTGACATACATCCTAGGAGCGTTTTAGTTTTATAGTCCGGATTATAACAGTTAGTTTTGATGGTTCTCTTTTGCAAATAATTTTAGAGATGGTTTGAGTAGTATATCTCTAGCACTAGAATTTCATTCGAATCGATGCATGGCAAACTGAAGTTGTGAAATTGGCTGGGAAAAGTGATTTTTTTTCCTTCTTCTCGATGGAAAAGACCAGGAGAAGTAAAAACTGTCTAGCAACGCGTTAGAGAAAATGATTCAAGTGGATAAGGAATTAAACATTGACTTCAATCTTTTATCCATGTAGCTCGGAAATGTTGATTTCATATGTCGAAAGTTGTGAAAACTACTTAGGTAGGTGATCTTACAGGAACTATATATTTCAAAAATTTCCAAATCAACGAATAAAATAGACAAATGCCTACTAGACGTGAGTGCGGTAGATTATGAGATTTGATTAGTATATACCACACCACATTGTACTATGATCTAAGAGTATTGTTAAAAATTCGCTAAAAATTCACTAGGCGATGTGGGGTCGCGAGAGGGGTTGCTGCTTTAAGCGGCGACAATGAGAGATTGTGGTGGTGGGGGAGGGGTGAGGGGGCAACGATTGGAGGGGGCGGTGCACTGATGCTAGATGGTCGGGGTGGGATGCATAGGGCTCAAGACTCCAGTCTAGGATCGCCACTTTGATACCATGTGGAAACAAATGAGTCGATTGCATATTTAGGGGGGCCATTGTGCTATCTTATATAGGGAGGAGAAACCCTAGAGAGCAAATTACATAAGAAAGACAAAAGAAATTGAAAAATACAAAATAACTCTTGATAAAGTACAACATCAATGAGTATATTTTGTATTATGAGAATGAGACAAAATATGAAAATCACGCTACGCGAAAATAATTCGAATCATCCTTTTGCACCATATGCACAATCAGATGACCTTTGTTCCAATAAATGACTATGACAGAAAAAAGTCATGAAAAATGACCTTGACTTGGTGGTAGCGTTCATGGTGTTGCGACGTCAGCTGGGTCAAGATGTTGGTACTTGGTGGCCTGACCGGGAAGGTCAAGGAAGGAGACAAAAGAGATGACGCTTGCGATGTTCACGACGTCACAAGCCATCTGCATTGGTACCTAGAAGTGTTGTGGTGTCACGGTTTCGTAGTGTGGATGACATGGGATGTTGGTGGCATCATGACACATGATTTCGATGTGGTGTTGGTGGCGTCATATAGGGAGTGATTGTACTGCTTGTGCATGAAGGATGAGCTAGAAGTTGTAGAGCAACTCCTGTCGTTGGGAGCTGCTGTGCTACTTGTGCACAAAGGAGAAGTCTAGTGGGAGGTAATGGAGGAAATGAGAGAGGAGGAGTTGTAGCGCTACACATGAGGAAAGAGATAGGTATGGCGACTTGTTCTTCTTGTGCATGAAGGAGATGCTAGAAGTTGTAGAGCCATGTTGGCCGCTGGGGGCGATTTTGTTTCGTGTGCATGAAGGAGAGGCCTGGTGGGAGATGATGGAGAAGATGGGAGAGGAGCCATAGCGTCATACGTGGGGAGAATGATGGGTATGGCTCGTTCAAGTTTTGTGGCTTTTGTTACTTTTTCAATCATATTCACAATCATGCATATGGAATTTAAAACAGAGAGAAGTCAGGGATTGAGAGAGAATGTGTAAACATCACACAACTCCAAATAATTTGTTGGTGTTGCACCATTTCCTTCGCATATTCATTATTCATACATCATGTATGTATATATGAGATACAAATGTATAAAAAAACTAATAAAATCTAAACAAGTCGAGTTGAGATAATGAGTTGTGCTTGAATTCTACTTGTTAAGCCTAACGAGTCATTTATCTGACTCATACTCGGAGTCAATAGCTTTTCGGTCATGTCTCACGAGCTCTTATCGAATTGAATTCAAGTCGAGCTCATCCAGCTGAAGCTTTCCTGACACCCCTAGTTTTGCTTAGAGAGGATCAAAACACCATCTATTTCTTGCATGTTGTGAGGTCGATGGTGCCTAATGTGGTTCCCTTTATAACACATGTGTTGGGGACACTATCATGTCGATTCCAACAACGTGATTGTTGGTATGCGAAAGGAGTGTTCGCCGGAGCATTTTCACAACCTTTTGCCTTAACGAATAATTCTAGGGCTAAAGTGGTCGAGGCTTGGAGGAGCGGTGATTAGCGTTTGACTTTTCGTACTTCTTTCTCCGACTAAAGGTTGATAGATTTTCTTGGATTGATGGGTGTACTAGCCGTGTTAGCGACCTTTTCGTGGGGATGTACCACCGACTCTCGTCAGACGGAATATTTCTGTTAAGAAGTCTTATGCCTCCATCTTTAGTACGACAATTTTTGATCCATGTATTGTGGAAACACATTGCAAATGGATGTTGACCTAGAAAATGCCTCTCCAGATTAAGGTTTTCGCTTGGATCTTGCGTTGGGCCGCCTTTTGATGAATGATCTAATGGTGGGACTATTTCAAGGTGTGGAGGATTCTT
The DNA here is from genome assembly GCA_037367405.1 of Ottelia alismoides. NCBI lineage: Eukaryota > Viridiplantae > Streptophyta > Magnoliopsida > Alismatales > Hydrocharitaceae > Ottelia > Ottelia alismoides. Next base: position 108,053 of record JAZKJV010006104.1, read on the forward strand.
CTAAGGCCTTGTTTGTTACATTGGAATAGAGGGGAGAATGAAATTACCATTCCTCTGTCGGTTTTGTTCCTGTGTTTGTTATATCATCTCAAGGCGGGAATAACAATTACATTAAAAATCGGATTCTCCCATACATGGGAATAGCCATTCCTAGGTACCCCATAGGAATTGGAATACCATTCCTTGCAAATACTAAGTGTTAGAAATCGAGATTGCGGAAGCCTAATATTAGAGATAAATAATAAACATGAAGAAACCGAGATTTTTATGTGGAACCCTACTCCCTAAGGATGCGTTTGGTTCGAGGGTTATCCAGGGGTGGATAATCCGGTTTTGTGTTTGTATGTTTGGTTGGTGGGTTAAGGGTTGGTAGGGTTTGTGTGATGTGATTGTATTGGAATTTGAAAAAGTTGGTAGTTATTATGGTATGATTGTATTGAAATTTGAAAAAGTGGGTGTTTGTTGTGATGTGATTGTATTGAAGTTTGGAATAGTGAGTAGAAGTTGAGTATTTTATGATTTTTAGATGATATGATGGTATAATATATATTTTTTTGGTTGGAAAGAGAGTGGGCCCCACTAGTGGGTTGGGAATATGGGTTTTGGGGGGTAACCCACCCAAAGTGGGTGTAACCCCCCAACCAAACACACCCTAAAGATCGATATGAAACCACGGAAGAACGCCTCAAAGGGTCGATGTTTTCATTTTTCTCATCTGATACAATAGGCGTGGAGCTTCTTATATGGCCCCCATTGGCTCTCCAAGTCCCACAACTAGTATATGTGAGACTAAACCACTGGATGTGGTAATTGAACACTGGAGGGATCCACTTACCCTTCTACACATGACACATATACTCCAACACTCCTCCTCAAGCTGGAGCATGCAATGGTCAACTTAGAAAGCAATCTCAAACTCACTATACACTATGGACAATATCAACTCAACGCATACTCTACTGTCGATTGCTGTCGAGGACGTTGCTTCTCATGCTGTGCTGATGATGATAAACAAAAGGGCTGGAGTGTGAGTTGAACTGGGTCTCCTTGTCGGAGAACACATGCTCTGTACTACGCCTTTCAGAGTCACTGAAACTGGAATGAGTCTCCACTTGGAGAGCTCTGTCCCTCATCTGCTCCATCTCTCTAAAGGGACGAACCGGAAAAAAAACGTGTAAACATCCTCGTCGGAGTCCACAGTCGTTGGAGAATAGAGTCTGAAAGTCTCTTCGTCGGAGAACTGGGTCTCTCCCATACCGGCTCAAAGAATGGGATCTCTGCTCTGGAGTCCCTATGAAACCACACGAAAACCCTAGCCCACAATGGCGTAGAGAATGAGATCTCTACTCTGGAGTCCCTATGGGTCACATTAAAATGTTAAGACCAAAAACAAAGACGGGGACCCCACAAATGGTGATTGCATACATGTGCACATCAAATTGTAGACTCTGGAATAATCTGAATGTAGAGTTTGAATCTGAATTGTAGAGTTTGAATTCAGGCCTGGCATCTGGACTAGAGAATCTGAATATGAGCAATATGAATATGAGCAATAGAACTCTACACAATACTCCCCCTTTCTCCCATACTGATCGGAAAACAATGACATCGATCAAGTTGGGAGAATACATGAAGATGGGGAGAAACAAACTCAAATGAATTTCTCGGTCATTTCCAGTTTTTTTAAATAACCTCTCTTTTTTTATATCATTTTTTTTCTTTATACAACTTTTTTGGTACACAGCTCTTTTTTTAAGCAACCGCCCAATTGGGCTCTTGCCCTCTTCCCCCCATTTTTAAAATACTCTCATAATTGGGCCCAACGGGCCTTTATAAAATTTTCAATGGAAAGAAAAAATGCATGGACCTGTGCTGCAATTTAGGGTTCCCCTCGTGGGAACCCAATTCCAATTGCCCCGTTGGTGTTTTTCTTTGAAATCGACGCCATCAATTGCGAACATGAGATGTTCGCGTGGAGTATCATCAACTTCTGCTGCTGTTGGATGGCTCTGCCTGGAGGTCTATGCCACCGCTGCTTGATGAGGCTCGACCACTTCTTGTTCGCATCAGGAATGAGGGTTCCAAAGGAACCCAACTGAGAAAGCTGTTGTTGCTGCCTGGATTGAAAAAGAGGCGCACCGAGTAGAGAACGCTGTAGCCATTTGAGAAAGAGTCGCTGCTTGCACCTTGTGATGTAGCAGGAGGAAACGAGGAGCACGACGACCTTGATGGTGCCACTGGAGATGTAGGCGATGTCGCTTGGAAGTCGCGATCGAGACATGCGTCGCCTCTTAGGGTTCTTCTTCGACCTTCGTCTTGGTGGAGGCGGCACAATTGCTGCGAAGGAGTCGAGGTTGAGGTGCACCCTTGCCTAGTGGATATGCAATGTATCTTCTTCTTCATCTACTTTCTTCTTCTTCGCGCAAGAACATGTGAGATCTTCTTTGATGGTGCATCGAGATCCAATAACTTGAGGAAGCCTTGCATGCCGAATATGATCTCCAAAAATTGCCTAGAAGTTGCGCAAATAAAACTCTAATCCATATCTCAGAATTATGAAATAGTTTGTTGGATTGCTCGTGAATTTGACGACTGATTTTAGATCTAGGGTTTCAGAAACCCTATGGGTGCGTTTGGTTGGCAGGTTAAGGCGGGTTAAACTGGTAGAGGGTAACCTGTTTTTGGATTTTGGTGTTTGGATAGAGGGTTAAACTGGGGGTGGGTTAGAAGTGGGTTTGGGGTGATATGATTGTATTAAAGTTTGAAAAAGTGAGTAGGTCTTGTGATGTGATTGTATTGAAGTTTGGAAAAGTGAGTAGAAGTGGAGTAGTTTATAATTTTTTATGATATGATGGTATAATATATTATTTTTTCAATAGGATTGATGATGTAAAATTGATTTATTTAATTTTTTTTATAAAAGGAATAAAGTGGGGCCCACGGGGAGAGAGGGGGATGTGGGTTAAGGGGGGTAAACTCCCTAACCCGCAGGTAACCCGTCATCCAAACGGTACCTATGAGGATTAAGTCCCGAAAAATTAGGTTTTCGTGAAACCCATGTAAAAAAGATGATTAGAACTTGTGCCCCTGACATAGAATTATGGTTTCAAAAAGAAACCTAGAAATTTAAGGCCCTAAATGTTGGTTCCGGTCAGCATTTCGACGACCGACCGAAACGGAATTTCGATCAAAATTCAACTGAAATTTCGGTCATTTTGATCATTTTTTTACTAGGGCCTCCATATTTCGGTCATTTCGGCCATTTCGGCCGAATTTCGATTTCGACAGGATATCGATATTCGACAGAAATTCGATCGAATTTCGCTGAAATTTGAGGCCATATGGTTTCAAAAAGAAATCCCAGAACTTGATCTTGAGCAATAACAAATATGCACGAATCGATCTTTTGGAATTTTGTGACGACTGAGAATTTGGGTTTCAAGAAACCCTAAAATTAAAAACTCGAAATTGAATGGTCTTGAACAATGAATAAATAATCTTCAAGAATAAATCTTCAAAATCATCCTAGAATCGACCCGCTCTGATATCATGTTAGAAATCGAGAATGTGGAAACGTAATATCAAAAATAAAGAATAAACATGTAGAATATCATGATTTTTACGTGGAACCCCACTCCCAAAGGAGCTAGACGAAACCACAGGAGAACGCCTTAAAGGGATGATGTTTTCATTTTTCTCATCTGATACAGTGGGTGTGTGGCTTCTTATTTTTCTCATCCCACATTGACTCCCCAAGTCCCACAACAAGTAGATGTGAGACTAAATCACTGGATGCAGTAATTGGACTCTGGAGGGATCCAGTTACCCATCTACACATGACGCATACACTCGAACACTAAGGAATGTATTCTTCTTCAATATTTTTTAATTGTATATTATTACAAATATATGCATATATTGATGCAAACAATCGGATAAGTTACGAAGATATGCATATATGGATATCGACATGAACATGGGTTTTTCTTTTTTTTGTGGATGCGAACGTGGATACGGATACCATTTTTATTTTTTTAGGATATGGATACATATATGATTACAAAATATTCTAGCGGATATGGATACAGATACATATATATTAACTATATCTATTATTTGAAGATATCAAATATGGGTTGGGACGTTCCCTACTAGCAACGCGTTGCATTGCTCGAATGCAATGAGAAGTTGGAAAGGATCGCTACATAGGTGCATGGATGTAGTTCAAAATTTGCAAAAGTTCTCATATGAGGAATGCATGCGAGTAAGTAAGCTAGTTCCGCTGCATCACCCTCTGGATGCAGTTCAAAGTTTGAAGGATTCTTGCATGATGGACGCACACGAGTAAAGAAGTTAGTCCTAAAGAGGTTGCAAAGGAAGTTGTGGATAGGTAGTTGGAATATTGGCTCTTTGATTGGCTAATGGATGGAGATTGTAGATATGATGGAAATAAGGAAGATTCATATATTATATCTCCAAGAGACAAAATATGTTGGAGAGAAAGTAAGGGAGTTCGAGAAGACATGCTTTGAACTTTGGTATTCAGGTGAAGATAATGGCAGAAATGGTATTGAAATGGTTGTTGACAATGATTTGAAGGATTGTGTGGTGAGGTGCAAAGTTTCGTGGTCAGATTATTTTGATAAAATTGACGCTCGAAGAAGAAATTATGAATATCGTCTCAGTTTATGAACCTCAAATTGGTTTAGATGAAAGGATTGAACACACTTTTTGGGAGAATTTGGATAAGATTATGTAAGGAATCCTACAAAGAGAGATGATTTGCATAGGTGGAGATATTATTGGACATGTGAGAAACGATGCTTTAGGGTATGCTAGTGTTCATGGAGGCCATGGCTTCGGGGATAGAAATGAAGAGGGAAAAGTCATTCCAGATTTTGTAACGGCTTATGATCTTTTCATAGCAAACGCTCTCTTCAAGAAGAAGAGCATTTAATTACTTATATAAGAGTGATTCGACTAGAATACAGATATATTACTTTGTGTTGTGGAGAATAGTTCGATTTTGTTGTAAAGACTGTAAAGTAATCGCAGGAGAGAGTTCGACAACCCAACATCGCTTGTTAGTCATGGATGTGCAAATAAAAGGGCTGGTAAAGAAAATGAGGGTTTCCAAGATCACTAGAACTAGATGGTAGAATCTTCAATTGAAGCAATCAAGCTTCATGGAGAAGGTTTTAGGAGACTTATCTTGGGATTGTAACGGAAGTGCAACGAGATGTTGGAGGCGGTGGCATATTGTATTCAAAGGGGAGCCAAAGAGATGCTAGGTGAGTCAAAGTGAGGAGCTCCAGGCTAAAAGGAGGCTTGGTTGGGGGAGTGGAGGGGTGCAAGAGAAACTCAAAATTAAAAGAGCATGCTTTAAAGCTATGTCTAAGGATAGATTAAAGGAACTTGTCATAAACTACAAAATTGTGAAGAACTAAGCAAAAAAAAGGCTGTAAGCGAAGCTATGTCAAAAAACTTATGAAGTTTTGTACAAAATTCTTGATTCAAAGGAGGACCAGAAGGATATATTCAGGTTGACCAAAATAAGAGAAAGAAATACCAAAGACCTTTCTCAAGTGAGATGCATCAAGGATGAGGAATGTCACGTGCATGTTACTCAGAAGGATATAGAGACTAGATGGAAGCGATATTTCCATAAGCTTTTCATTGGGGAAGGAAATGAGAGTTCACTTTGGGAGATCTAGCTAGTAGTGAAAGTTACTTGATCGTACAAGCTATAGATAGATATAAAGGAAGTAGATGAGGCTTTGAAGGTTTTAAGATTTGGGAAAGGTAGAGGACCTGATGACAATCCTATAGAAGTATGGGGAGTTTTAAGTGAGCGTGGTTTGACTTGGCTACAAATTTATTCAATGTTATTTGGCGAAGCATGAAAATGTTGGAAGATTGGATGAGAAGGAAAAAGGCTGTAAGCGAAGCTATGTCAAAAGCTTATGAAGTTTTGTACAAAATTCTCGATTCTAAGGACCAAAAGGATATATTCAGATTGACCAAAACAAGTAAAAGAAATACCAAAGACCTTTCTCAAGTGAGATGCATCAATGATGAGGAATGTCACGTGCTTGTTACTCATATAGAAACTAGATGGAAGCAGTATTTCCATAAGCTTTTCATTGGGGAAGGAAATAGAGAGTTCACTTTGGGAGATCTAGCTAGTAGTGAAAGTTACTTGAATCGTGCAAGCTATAGATAGATAGATCTTGCTCGGTGCTGGTCAATGGGAGTCAGGAGGGAGGCTGGTTCCAACCGCAGAGGGGGTGCGTCAGGGATGCCCTCTTGCTCCCCGTTTGTTTGTTTTGGTTACGAATTGTCTTGCGGTTTTATTTCGGCGGGCAGTGGAGGAAGGTTGGTGTGAGGGGTTCACGTTGGGGGACATCTCCGTCCCGGTTTTGCAATATGCGGACGACACGCTGATTTTTTTTGGGGGGGGGGAGGCACATAACCACAATGCTGCTGTCCTGGTGGACGTGTTTGGATGTCTTTCTGGCTTGCAGATCAACAATGCAGAAGTCTGCTATGGTAACTCTTGGGATGCAGGAGGACAAGAGGATCCGTTAGCTGAGTGGGCGGGCTGCCACCTTGGTGCATTACATATCTCCTACTTGGGTTTGCCTTTGGTCGACGGCAGACTGAGGAAGTCCGACTGGGACTGTGTTCTTCGGAGGTTGGAGGAGCGGATGGAGGGGTGGAAGGCTGTCACTTTGTCCAAGGGCGGGAAGCTTACCTGCTCAAACATGTTCTTTTCTGCGATTCCAATTTTCTTCTTCTCTACCCGCTTGATGCCTGTTGGGGTTAGAAAGAAGGTGGAGGGTTTGATGAGATCTTTCTTCTGGTCTAGTGGAAAGCAGGATAAGAAGGGCTGCACCTGGTGGCTTGGAGGATCTTACTCTACCCGTTTCCGAGGGCGGGTTGGGGGTCAGGGATGTGGAATGTATGAACCAAGGCCTTAAATGTCGGTTTCGGTCACCATTTCGGTGATGATCAAAACAGAATTTCGATGGAATTTCGGTCAAATTTCGATCGAAATTTCGATCATTTCGGTCATTTTTTGTACTAGGACCCCCATATTTCGGTCATTTCGGCCGAATTTCGATTTCGACTGGATATGATATTCGACAGAAATTCGACCGAATTTCGTGAAATTTGAGGCCATGGTATGAACAGGGCATTGCTTGCCAAGTGGGTAGTGCGCATCTGGGGCACGTCGGACTTGCTGGTGGTGCGGCTGCTGAGGAAGATTTATGGGGTCTCGGGCGAGTTGGTGGCGGCGAGGCGGCGTCATGAGTCTTCGCTGTGGAGTGGGGTCTGGGCGGTCCTGCCAGCTATGAGACCTCTTCTTCGCTCGCGGCTGGGAGATGGGCTTCTCTTCAGATTTTGGCATGATGACTGGACAGGAGAGGGGCCCTTGGGGCTCCGTTTCCCTAGGTTGGTGGCGTTGGCTGTGGACAAGGACGCGCGGGTGGCGGAGGTGGTGGACTCTGGTACTTGGGCTCCGAGGTTCACTGCGGTTCTGTCTGAGCAGAGGATGCAGGATTTTTTGCAGTTGCTTTCGGAGATTCCTTCTGCCGGGGAGTTGTCGGGGGAGCCAGACTGTTTTGAGTGGGTGGAGGGTAAGTTCTCGGTTAAGAAGGCGTACCGGAGGTTGTGTGCTGGAGCCCGAACGCCACACCCAATGTGGGGATCACCCCGAACTTCTTGGCCCTTTCACGCTCTCTTTTAACCGGTTAAACATTCCAAAACTCACATATCCTTAGGGATGCATCAGTTGACCTCCTTTGCAAATGGCCAAACCATCTTAAGCGATTTTCTCTCATCTTATCCTCGATCGGAGCTACACCAACTTTCATTCTGATGGCATCATTACAAATCCGATCTTTACGTGTGTGTCCACACACACCTTAGCATTTTCATTTCTACTACTGCCATTCTCTGCATACGTCTATGGTTCACAGGCCAACATTCAGATCCATAGAGTATAGCAGGTCTCACAGCTGCTTTGTAAAACTTTCCTTTGATTTTCAAAGGAATTTTCTTATCACAGAGAACAGTAGAGGCTCCTCTCGACTTTAGCCAACCTGCTTTTATTCTATTTGTAACATCTCCATAAATTTCTCCATCATGTTGCAAAATCGATCCTTAGTATCTAAAAGAATATCTCTTCTGAATGTTATTATCACCAATCTTAACATCGATTCCTTTACCATTGCTTCCTTCAAAAGTACACTCCATATATTCAGTCTTAGCCCTACTTATACGAAATCCTTTAGTCTCAAATGCATGTCTACAGACCTCAAGCTTCTCATTTACTCCATCTCTAGTCTCGTCAATCAACACAATATCATCAACGAATAACATATAATAAGGTATCTCATCCTGAATGTGACTTGTCAACTCGTCCATGATCAAAGTAAAAAGGAACAGACTCAAAGTTTAACTTTGAAGCAGACCAATGCTGATGTCAAAATAGTCAGCCTTCACAGATTGTCCTTACACAAGATGAAGCTCTATCATACATATCCTTTACGAGGTTAATGTATAGGATAGGTACTTGTCTCTTATCCAGAACTCTCCATAATATCTCTCGTGGGACAGAATCATAAGCCTTCTCTAAATCAATAAAAATCATATGAAGGTTCTTCCTTTTAGCTCTGTAAATCTCCATTGTTCTCCTCAGCAAGTGGATGTCTTCAATAGTTGAGTGACCTGGCATGAATTCGAATTGCTTTTCTTTTACCTTGTAAACTTGCCTCAATCTTCTTTAGATCACACATTCTCAAATTTTCATAGCGTGACTCATCAGCTTGATACCTCTATAATTTGTGCAATTTTGTATGTCTCCTTTGTTCTTATAAAGAGGCACTACGATGCTTCTCCTCCATTTGTCAGGTATTTTCTTGCTTCACCAAATAATATTAAATAAAATTGTAAGTCAAGTCAAACCACAGTCACCTAAAACTCTCCAAACTTCAATAGGAATGTCATATTGTCCTACACCTTTCCCATATCTCATAACCTTCAATGCCTCCTATACTTCCTTCCTTTGTATTCATCTGTAGCTTGCACGATTTAAGTAGCTTTCACTACTAGCTAGATTTTTCAAAGTAATCTCTCTATTTCCTTCCCTAATGAAAAGCTTATGGAAGTATTGCTTCCATCTAGTCTCTATATCCTTATGAGTAACAAACACGCGACCTCCTCATCCTTAATGCATCTCACTTGAGAAAGATCTTTGGTCTTTCTCTCTCTTGCTTTAGCCAACCTGAATATATCCTTCTGACCCTTCTTAGAATCATGATTTTTGTACAAAACTTCATAAGCTTTTGACTTAGCTTCGCTTACCGCCTTCTTTGCTTCCTTCTTCGCTATTTTGTAGTTTGTGTCAGTTTCATCTGAACAATCCTTAGACATAGCTTTAAAGCAAGCTCTTTTAATTTTAAGCTTCTCTTGCACCCCTCCACTCTACCACCAAGCCTCCTTTTGGCGTGGAGCTCCTCCATTTAACTTGCCTAGCATCTCTTTGGCTACCCTATACAAGATGCTACCGCCTCCCACATCTCTTTAGCACTTCTGTTACAATCCCAAGATAAGTTTTCTAAAACTTAAATAAAGAAACAATACATAAAATATAAAACTATCTTTACACTCCTCAAGATGGAGCAAAGATGCCGATCTTGCTCAGCTTGGATGAACACTTCTGGAAAGATTCTCGGAGCAAGGCTTTAGTAAAGATATTTGCTGTTTGGTCTCCCGAATTGACGTGAATGGTAGAGATAAAAACTTTCTGGATCATATCCCATGCATAGTGGCAGTCCACTCAATTTGTTTAGTTCTTTCATGAAACACATGGTTGTTGGCAATGAACAGTGCAAATTGGTTATCACATTGTAACTGCATAGGAAGAGGAACACCTATATGTAAATATGCAAGTATTGCTCGAACCCGCATCATCTCTGTGCTTGCTTATGTCATAGCCCTATACTTTGATTCAATGCTTGACCTAGCAACCACAGTTTGCTTCTTACTCTTTGAAGATACAAGAGAACCGTAAACAAATACAACAAAACCTGAAGTGGACTTTCTGTCCTTAGGGCAACCTGTATAGTTCGCATTTGCACATGCTGAAATAGTAAGATCTTCCCCTTTCCTACATTACAATCCTGCACCTGAAGACGATTTTAGGTACTTCAATATCATATACACAACATCCATATGTACCTGTTGGGGTTGCTCCATGAACCGACTCAGCGACTAACTGCAAAGGAGATATCATGCCTAGTGATAGTGACATAGAAGTTTTCCCACCAATTCTCGATATCTTCTCCTGTCTACTTCATCTGTGTCCTCATGTAAGCTCATACTGGGATCCATAGGAGTAGTAGCAGGTCTACACCCAACCGTTCCTGTCTCAACAAGCATATCTATGACGTACTTCCTTTGGGTCATCACAAGACCCTACTGATTCATGGCAATTTCTAACCCCAAGAAATACCTTAGGGTGCCAAGATTCTTGGTGACAAATTGACGTCCCATAAACTCCTTTGCTCTTTTTATCCCTCACACATCATCTCCTGCGACAAGTATGCCGTTAACATAGACCATAGTAATAACAATACATGTAGATGCCTTCTAAACGAAAAATGAATGATCTGCGTTTGACCTTCTAAAGTCTTGCTTCTCAAATAAATCCGAGAACTTCTGAAACCATGCCCTTGGGCTTTGCTTCAGGCCATATATAGCCATGTGAAGTCTACAAACCTGTTGGCACTCCCCCTCAGCAGAAAACCCCGGAGGCTGCTGCATGTAGACTTCCTCCTGAAAATCACCATACAAGAATGCATTCTTAACATCAAGCTAAAATAAAAGCCAATCACGTACCATTGCAACTGAGAGAACTCATAGAGTAGAGTGGCGAACGACATGTGAAAAAGTGTCCATATAATCCACGCCTTACATTTGAGTAAAACGTCGTGGGACCAATCTATCCTTGTAACGATCAATAGTTCCATCTGCATTGTGTTTCACCTTAAACACCCACTTGCAGCTGACAATAAAAGCCCTAGTGGGAGCGAGGACCAGGCTCCAAGTATCACGTGATTGTAAAGCAACTATCTCTCCTCTTACATAGCTAGATGCCATTGACAATCTTTCAATGCTTCTTGATATGTCCGTGGTATAGACACAACAAATAGTGTAGCAACAAACTTCTTAAACCCCCTGTTAAGCAATCAAAAGAAACCTAGGAAGCAAGTGGATATGCGGCACAATTTCGCTTCTGCTTCTTAATGGCAATAGGAACATCCAGGTCAACATGTAACTCGTCAGATGGAGGACTAGTCTCCTGCAAAGGATCATGCTCAAACATATCTCCAGAACCATTGTTAGAAATCTTGTAGTCAGTACATACCTGAGGCGTGCTGGATGACAGGCGTAGACCATGATCAGAAGATGATCGACGAGTATAGAAGCGTAGGAATGGAGGAACAATCGGCACCTGCGGTGGTATAGGAGAAGGTAATGTGAGTGGAGGAGGCGATGGTGGTTGGGTTGGAACAACTGGAACAGACTGGATTGGTGGCGTACTCATAGGAGGAGGTGGCATGCAAATCTCATCATCCGAATCTGATGAAGTCAACCTATCACACGTAGGAGAAAAGTACATAACTGACTCAAAAGATGTAACATCAGCACTCACATAATATTTCATGCTCAAAGAATCATAACAACGATATCCCTTCTGTGCCCTGGAGTACCCAACAAACACATACTTGACAACTCTAGGAGAGAGCTTATCAAGACCTGGAGACAACTGATGGACAAAAGCGACCGGACCAAACACACGAGGAGTAAGAGAGAGCAATTCCTTATTTGGAAAAGCCAAAGAGAAAGGAATTTTCTCTCCTAGAATAGAAGAGGGCATGCGATTCACAAGATAACTGGCTGTAAGAACAACATCACCCCTGAATAAATAGGGGGCACGACTTTGAACGAGAAGAGTACGAGTGACATCAAGGAAGTGTCGATGCTTTCTCTCTGCAATATCATCCTGCTGAGAAGTATATGCCCATGGTCTGATGAATGATATCACGAGATGAAAAGAATTTTGAGAGAGAATGCTTTACAGAATTCCAAAGCATTATCATTTTTCATAAATTTCACGGACTGTACTTTATTAATAAAAGTTTCGATAACATCCCCTGCTTCATATTTATTCTTTAAAAGAAACACCCAAAACAAACGAGAGAAATCATCAACTGCAACAAGGTAAAACCTGTGCCCCTGGTGATCAGGACCACGACTTGGACCCTAAATATCAATATGAAATAACGACAAAGGGGAGCGATTGCTTCGATTTTGACAACTAGGAAAAACAGATCGATGATGCTTTCCCAACTGACACGCCTCGCACTGGAAGGAAGAATGAGGGGAGATCTCAGGCAAGACATGACACATCTTCTGGAGAGGGAGATGACCAAAGCGCATGTGCCATGTGAAAGGAGGGACTGATTTAGGTGACTGAGAGGACATGCTAGCATAGGGAGTCCGAACCAGTCGATAAAGGTCGCCCCACTCACGGCTACATCCAATCGCCCTTCCCGTAAGTATGTTCTAAAAACAAGAGACGTTGGATCAAAAATAGCTCGACAACGTAAATTCTTTGCAATCTAACTGATAGATAATAAATTCAGTGAAAAATCGGGTGCATGTAACATATTCTACAAATACATTGACGGTGTCAGATTGATCTCCCCCTCTCCTGTGACCGGGGAATGAGTCCTATCTGTTATGACAACTGTTCTCCCTAGAGGTACATGTCTTTAAGCTGCAAGTTGATCTCTGTCGCTATATATGTGATGTATCGCTCCAGAGTCCATGATCCATTCCGTAATATCGGAACCATGACAAGCAGTAAGAGTATAGGTGCTACCTGAGGTACTGGAGGAGGCAGGGGCTGCAACATCTGAGTGGCCTCCTGGAGTAGGCGAAGAGTCAAGGGAGCTCTCCGAAGGCATAATGTCCCTTGGTCGAGCAACGAGGTCATCATACCTCTGATCCGAAGAAGCAGCAACACAAGAATCTGCTTACTCCGCGACACGAGTTGATGCAAGAAAACCATGCTTGGAATAGCATGTATCCTTTGTGTGGCCAAGGCGAAGACAATAAGAGCATGGTTGGCAAACACAACCTCCTCTACCGTAAGATCCGCATCCACAGACTAAGAAGATCCCCCTCTACCACAGGACGCTGCCATCGTAGAAGAAGTTTGACTCTAGATGCTGTGTTCGTGGGCTTTCCCCGGAGCAACGGGAGAGCCTGTTACGCTATTCCGATGCCGCTGACGTGCAGTGGCGGAGGTTGAGGGTTGCGGATGGCGCGGTCTCTGAGTCGGAGGTCTGCGTGGCGGAGGTGCGGGGGGTGCCCTTTCTTTCTCGCACGGTGCCTGCTCTATTCAAGGTTGTCAGTAGTTGGGGGCAAGTCTTGGCTGTTCTCGACGATGGTCTCGCGCCGGGCGCGGATTGGACGTGCGCTCGTCTCCTGCTCGAGTGCTCTCGACCTTTTCTCGCCTCTACGATTGGCAAGGTTATATTTGAAAGTATGAAACTTGGTCGCTGGACCTTCAAGCTGGAGTTCTCTATTTTATCGCTGGCGGAGGCACCAGGAACTACATCGTCTTCCCCGGGCGCCCGCAGTGGCGACTCGGACTATGGACCTGGGGCCGACGCTTCAGCTTCTTCTCGCCACGTGTCCACCCTCAGGGGTGTTTCCGAAGCGTCGCCTGGAGAGTGCAGTTTCTCTGGCCTGCCATTTAGGCCCTCTTGGGAGGCGTGCGCGGAACTTGACAGTCGCGGTTTGGTGGCATTGGGCTCTCTCGAGGTCGATACACATCCCTTACATCCTTCTCTTTTGTCGGCTGATTAATTGCAATTGGACTTCTCGAGGCACGTGACAAGGCTTCCTTTGCGTCCTGTACTCGGATCTGTTCATTTCGGTGCGTGGCCTCCTATGCGGGTTCATCCCGATCTGCTTCTTTTATCGGAGCCTCTTTCTTGGACATCTGACTATCTCCTTCCGCAACCCAATGCTTCGTTGGCTTTGTCTTCGACGGTTCGTCTGGAGGAAATTCAATCGCCCCCTGTCATGCCACCGGTTCTCTCCCTCTCATCCCAGGGGACTCCAGCAGCTCCGTCTCCGCCTGATGTTATTCTTCCGGTTCTCTCCCCCTCATCCCAGGGGACTCCATCGGTTCCGTCTCCGCCTGATGTTGGAGGGACTGCTGGGGGGGCTGCTGGTGGAGTTCTTATTCGTTCACCGGGGGGGGGGGGGCACACGTTTCCCTTGCTGCGGGGAGCTCCCCTGCCTCTCGTTTTGGGAAGAGCTACAGTAGGCGATTTCACTCCCGCCTTGGAGATCCAATGCTTTCTTCTTGTCAGACGTTGCGCGAGGCGGTGGCGGAGGCGGCAGGCCTCTCTTTAATTGGGGGACGCTCTCTTGGTGTTTAATGAAGATCTTATTCTGGAATGTTCGAGGTCTCGGGGACCCTGATAGGAGGCGCGCTTTGGGGACGCGTATCTCCGAGTGGGAATGTGACATTGCATTTATCCAAGAATCGAAGTTGTCTGGGGTGGATGAAGCACTGTGGAGGTCTTTCGGTGCTGGGACTATGGATGACTTTCGTTCGATGGACGCGGTAGGCGCGTCGGGCGGTATCATTTTGGCCTGGCGCTCGGCGAGGTTCTCCTTCTCCTCAATGCGCGTTGGGAGACACTCTTTGTCTGTGGTTTTGTCTCGGACTGACTCAAACGCTTCTTTGGCTCTCACTTGTATATACGCGCCTACCTGCCATGTGACTCGGCGAGAGCTTTGGGAGGATTTACGTGAGGAGGCCTCTGCTTTTGCGGCTATTCCGTGGTTGCTGGGGGGCGACTTTAACGTCACTTTGCTTTCTAATGACCGTCCTCGGGGTCGCGGGGGGCAGGACTCGGGTTCATTCGACTTTCTTGAATTCATTCGGGATTTGGCATTGGAGGGGCTGGTGCCCAATGACATTACTTAAACTTGGAGAAATAACGTCTCCAGATCGAGGATTGATAGATTTTTGGCGAATGTCAGTTTGCTGGAGGCCTTTCCTTTATGCGCGGTGTCGTCTCGACCGCGATCTTTCTCTGACCATAGCCCAATTATTTGGGATTCTGGGGAAGAGCTTCGTCCTCGGGGGCTTTTCCGTTATGAAAGGTGCTGGCTACTGGAGCCAACTTCAAGGATTTGGTGAGGAACCATTGGGCTTAGACCACGTATGTGGGTTCTGCTGCCCGCCGCTTCGATCACAAGCTCGCGTCTCTCATTAGACTCTTGGCGTCGTTTAAAAAGGAATCTCGCCTGGCCCGTGTGGTGGCACGGAAGGCGGCGGATGATGTTATTCTGCGGTTGGATCGTGTGGAAAACGGTAGAGACTTGCAACCGGCAGAGTTGGCTGAGCGTGCTGCTGCCGCTGATTTGGTTAGGGCGGAGGACAAGAAGAGGACCATTGAATGGCGTCAGCGTTCACGGTTGCGGTGGATTAAGGAAGGCGATGCGAATACTGCTTTCTTTCACCGGGTGGCCAGTGGTAGACGGCGATCCAATTCTATTCATTCTCTCATGGTCAATGGCTCCCTCATCCATGGGGAGAAGGATTTGGGCGATGCTTTGGGGGCCCATTTCAAGGGTGCTTTTGGGCGCCAGGCGCAACGCTCGTGGCGGTGATCTGGGCGTGGGGCTTCTGCTCTCTTACCATCAGATGCGGTGGCCCTGATCAAACCGTTCTCTATGGCTGAGCTCAAGGAGGCCGTCTGGGACCTCAACGCGGACACTGCCCCGGGACCTGATGGGTTCCCGGTGGCGTTTTACCGCGACTTCTGGGACGTGGTTGCTGATGATACTCTGGAGGTTGCGCGTGAATTTTGTGATGGCAATCGTGGATTTGACAAAATTAACATGGCTCTTATTGTTTTGATTCCGAAGTCTACTTCGGCCAATCGCATCGAGGACTTTCGTCCAATATCTATTTCCAATGGGATCTATTTGATAATAGCTAAGGTTTTGGCCAAGAGGCTAGCTCCCCTTCTTGTCTCGCTCATTTCGCCTTCACATGCTGCATTTGTTCGTGGGAGGCAAATTACCGATTGCTTTGCGGTGGCTCCCGAGATAATCGAGGCTTGGAGGAAGACTTCTACGAAGGGGGTTCTTTGGAAGATTGATTTTGCTAAGGCCTACGACTGCCTTGATTGGCGCTTCTTGTGGTCGGTTCTGAGGCGGCGGGGATTCCCGGAGGTTTGGATCTCTTGGGTGCGGCGTTGTGTGACCACGACCTCCCTTTCCGTTCTTCTCAATGGGTGCCCGGTTGGGGGCTTCTTTCAGCCGAGGAGGGGGGTGCGGCAGGGGTGTCCCCTCGCTCCCCTCCTATTTGTATTGGCAGTTGATGTTTTGCCTCGTATGATTGATGGCGTGGCTGCGGCGGGTCTCACCCGTGGATGCTCTATTTGGCCCTTTCATGTTCCACTTATTCAGTTCGCTGACGACACTATTTGGTTTATCGAGGGTGGTACCTCCGAGGTCTCCGGCGGAGGTCTTGGATTGCGGTCGGCTGCTGGGCTCCTCCCCTGGAGGGCTCCCACTTGATTATCTTGGCCTGCCTTTGGCTGTGGGCCGCGCTCGGATTCGTGATTGGAAGGTGGTGGTGGAGAAGATGGAGGCTCGCCTGACCGGGTGGCGCGCGGCTCCTCTGTCCAAGGACGGACGACTGGTTCTTCTCAAAGCGGTGTTATCCTCAATCCCAATTTACTTCTTATCTGTACGTTGTACGCCTAAGGGGATTCGGGGGCTTGGGAGTGAGGCGAGTAGACGTGGTGAATGAAGCCCTCTTGCCAAGGTTTAAAAAAGCGTGAGGCGGTTCGAGGCGTTTCCCTGAAATGTGAGGCGAGGCGTAAGCCTCGAGGCGGTCGAGGCGTAAGCCTCAATTTTTTTAAAAGAAAAATTAAAATTAAGCAAAATACATTAAAATGTATATAATAATATTAAGTTTTGCCAAAAACATATTCAAAATCAATTCACGCTAGTAAAAGGTACAACACATAAGCGATGAAAGCATAGAAGTTCAGAAAACTAATATTAGGCATGTGATTGTTTCTGCTATTCACAACAATGCATAATAATTATTCTACTCCATGTGTTTCTTTTCAACTTTGCTTCTTCATATATGTGATAACTATTTTAAGAACAAACAAATAACAACATCAAGTTGCAAACTTACAAGTAGTATAACAATTTTATTACAATTCAAACACAATCGTGTACGTTGTGTACAATAGAACTAGTATGTGTGGATGCAATATGATAAATTGAACATGATGTACAAGATCATGAGCTTCACTTGTTTCAAGCAATCTCTTCTCTTTATATGGACATATTTATAGAAATATGCAAGGTTTAACATAGAAACAACAATACTAGCAAAAAAATGTATAATGTTTATGGCAAAACAAGGTCATGTGCGAAGCACATAACATAAAAATTAAAAAGAAAGCCATGCGCTTGAGGCTTACGCCTCCGCCTCGCCTCGACCGCCTCACCGCCTCATACGCCTCACACTACCCTGAGGCTTAAGCCTCAGAAGTTCTGGGTGAGGCTTAAGCCTCGAGGCGCTTTTTGTCAAAAAACAACATCAAGTTGCAAACTTACAAGTAGTATAACAATTTTATTACAATTCAAACACAATCGTGTACGTTGTGTACAATAGAACTAGTATGTGTGGATGCAATATGATAAAATTGAACATGATGTACAAGATCATTGAGCTTCGCTTGTTTCAAGCAATCTCTTCTCTTTATATGGACATATTTATAGAAATATGCAAGGTTTAACATAGAAACAACAATACTAGCAAAAAAATGTATAATGTTTATGGCAAAACAAGGTCATGTGCGAAGCACATAACATAAAAATTAAAAAGAAAGCCATGCGCTTGAGGCTTACGCCTCCGCCTCGCCTCGATCGCCTCACCGCCTCATACGCCTCACACTACCCTGAGGCTTAAGCCTCAGAAGTTCTGGGTGAGGCTTAAGCCTCGAGGCGCTTTTTGTCAAAAAACAACATCAAGTTGCAAACTTACAAGTAGTATAACAATTTTATTACAATTCAAACACAATCGTGTACGTTGTGTACAATAGAACTAGTATGTGTGGATGCAATATGATAAATTGAACATGATGTACAAGATCATTGAGCTTCACTTGTTTCAAGCAATCTCTTCTCTTTATATGGACATATTTATAGAAATATGCAAGGTTTAACATAGAAACAACAATACTAGCAAAAAAATGTATAATGTTTATGGCAAAACAAGGTCATGTGCGAAGCACATAACATAAAAATTAAAAAGAAAGCCATGCGCTTGAGGCTTACGCCTCCGCCTCGCCTCGACCGCCTCACCGCCTCATACGCCTCACACTACCCTGAGGCTTAAGCCTCAGAAGTTCTGGGTGAGGCTTAAGCCTCGAGGCGCTTTTTGTCAAAAAACGCCTTGAGGCTTACGCCTCACCGCCTCGAGGCGCGCTTTTTAAAACAAGGCCTCTTGCTAAAATGGGCTGCACGGGTTTGGGGTCGTGAGGAAAACTACATGCTGAATATCCTGAGGGAGACGTTGGGGGTGGAGGTGATGATCGGTTCTCGGGGGAGCCTCCCCGTTCAAACTTCTATTTTTTGGCGTGGCGTGGTAAATGCTTTAAACCGTAACCGCTCCCTTTTTAAACCTGTGCTCGGCAAGGGGAACTCGTTTCGTTTTTGGACCGATGATTGGACGGGGAGGGGTGCTTTCAAGGATTTGTACCCTCGTTTGTACGCTTTGGTGGACGACAAAGACGCTTCCGTGGCCTCTTGATGGGACGAGGGCTGCTGGTGCCCTACGATTACTACCAATTTATCGGATCAGCGATTGGACGACTTCATCTCCTTGATGGCTACGCTTGCGGACGCTATCAAGCTCACTGAAGGTCGGGACCATTGGGCTTGGAAGGATGGCCCGTTCTCTACCGGGAAGGCATACCATGCTCTTGTTCCTACCACTCTGGGGGATGACGCTACTCTTGTGCGCGATTGTAGATTCTTTTGGGGGCTCAAGCTTCCTGAGCGCATTGGCATTTTCCTCTGGCTTCTTCGCAGAGGGAGACTCTTAACTCGCGATCGTTGTGCAATTTTGTTTCCCAATGTTGGGCCCAATTGCGGACTGTGCGACACAGAGCGGGAAACCATTGAGCACCTCTTCTTCAAATGTGGGCGTGTTCGTGCTCTTTGGGACGACCTGGGCTGGATCAATATCGTGACCTTTGCTTCCTTCTGCGAGAGCTTGGTGACTTCCAGGGGCAGGCCTAGGAGGGAATTGCTGGACCCGATTGCACGCTTGTGGAGCATCTGGTTGGAGAGGAACGACGCCTTATTCGCAAGCCAGCGGTTCTACAGGGAAAATATATCTATTCTTGCGACGCGTTTTGTGGTTGATTGGTCTTCTGGGTAGACTACGATTTGTTTCCGGCGGGGGGTACTTCTTCTCGGCTGCCCCCCAGGTGTTGTTTCTGGGTTGAACTTTTCTTCTCTTCTGTAAATACTCTTTACATTTCCTTTTCAATACATTGGGGTGAACACCATCGAGTGTATCCCTCTTTTTTTGAGCGTCAAAAAAAAGTCTGACTCGAGGTAGGAGATGGGACAGTGATCCTGCTAAGTCGTTTGAAGGCCTCCTCCATAAGAGGAATAGTGACATTCGCTAGGATATGTGAACGAGCTGCCTCATATTCAGAGTTAAGTTCCGCCAAGAAGACACCAACCATAGTAGCATTCTTATATGTCTTCTGCTGCTCTGGAATAGATGTGAGGGGCATGAAACTGTGCAACTTCTCAAGTATCATGAGTATGCACACTTCAAGTTCTGAGGAGTTGTGGCTTTCACTGGTCTCAGACCGGGATTGTAGTTCATCGGGAGGTTTTATGTAGAAACGTGTTGAAGCATGCTAAGGCCCTTACAGAGTCACGAGGAACATGATTATATTATTTGTAAATTTTTAAAAATTTATAAATGAGAATGGATGGGTGCACGTCATTCTAGATGTTACCCTTTTCCCCAACAAGAACAATGCTTGAATCCTACAGAGTTTTGTTGAGATGTCTTAAATGAATCAGAATGGTCAACCATTTGCCGATTAGTATTTTGCCATGAGTCTCATTTTCTGAAGCTGAACTCCTATATGCCTTTATACACATGTGAAATACAGTTTCTTCAAATCTCAACTAATGGACGATCTACTTCTTGGAGGTTTAAAACCTAAATATGAGGTTGTTCAATTGTAGATGATTAGAGTGTCCGAGATTTCATTTGTGGAGGCAACTTACAACATGTCGAATGCAATCTCCATCTCCATGCTTGGAGATTAGCGATTTAAGGCCACATATGCCATGGTTACATCATTTAAAAAGGGTCACAATACCTTCTTCTGAGGTTGGGTGATGCAACGTGGATCGACGAATTGGGGCTCAATTAAGAATTTTCGTCCGTTGAATATTATCAACTAGGGTTTATTTTTCCGTTTGTATAATTAGAGTCGTTAATAGTTAGGGTTAAGCTTAATTTTATTTACGGTTAATTGAGTCGTTGCAATTTATTTTTAATTAGTTAATGAAATCATGTGATCTCAAATCAATTAGTTAAATGGTTAGATTTTTAGTTAGTCAATGCGATTCTATTTAGAGTCAATTAAGATAAGTTAAGATTTGAATTTTATTATGTTTCTAATTTTCTAATCCCACCCTCTTAAATGGGATGATAATCCTTTGTTTTAGACAATTCAAGTTTAAATCAAATTGAGATTTGTCTCTTCCCTTTTTCTTTTCTCCCTCCACACGATTTTCACGCTTCTTCTTCCCTAAATCTCTCGCACCCGGCGAATTTTCTCTTCTTCCACCTTATGACTTCTTCCACCAAATAGTTTCCACCATCAAATGTAATTTTTTCATCGTTGAAATTCTTGATTTGCATCAATTGGTATCATAGCATGGCCTTTAGATCGTCCTCACGATCTGACGATACAGAGGTTCGTATAGATACCCAACCAAAGAATCTCGTTCAACGAACCATGCATGGCGTGGTGATGTTAGAGAAGCATTCTTTAACATGGTATATAACTGGGTGGATATGCAATGGCAGTGGGAGGAAGACTCTGCTAAACTTGCTGCCCAAATAAGGGCCATGGTGACGCTGTTCGTCCCCGAAGCTGCTGTCCAGGACAATATTATTAGCGCTGCACCCATACAAGGTAAATTTGAAGGATACAATGAAGAAATAGGATGAAAAATCTTCTCTAGCTGTTGTACATGAGGTTTCTGGAACCTCGCCACCATCGCCCAATTGTTGTCGTTAGTGCAACCCTCGTCCAAGGCGAGTTTGAAGGCCACAATGGAAAAGAAAAGAAGGGAAAAGGGCCCTTCGGGCTTGCTGTCCAGCATGTCGCAGATCTGCCTCTGCCGGTAGAATTGACGCTGCTACCCCCTCCATTGATCACTATGGTACCATCCACACCTCCACCCCCACCACCTTCCCCACACCCCCTTTCTCCAGCCTCGTCATGCCATCCAACCACCCATCCCCACCTCCCCAAACCCTCTACCAGCGCCACCAACCACGTAACAATCCACCTCCGCCACCTCCGCACCTCTGGCGATCCCCCATCCCCCATCCCATCTACATGCCCCTCACAACCACCCTCAATCCCTTCAGCTGCCCACCACCTTCGGTGTCGACCCCATCACCACCATTCCCTCCAACCTCACCACCTCCGCCGTTAAACTCGACATCATCACCCCCCTCGCTCCCTACTAGACCTCTACTGCCGACTTCACATTCCCCTTTTATCGCCCCAACATCATCGACCCGACGCCGCCTTCCCATTGCCACCAACATCTACTCTCGGTGGAGCCATCGCCGCCGCCTGAGCCTGCTTCCTCGAGGCCACTACCGCGACCAATGCACCATGCTCCCAGACCCCCACCGCCGTCGAGTATTTGGGGAAGGTAAAACCCTAGCAACTCATGGGAAGGGTTTTTTGCTGTAGAGATATGTATCCCATCTGTTGGAAAAGAAAAGAGCCCACCCATGTGTTTAGTACCACATGGGGGAGCGGTCACTGTTGGGTCTGTCTGTGGGGCTATATAAGGAGCCTCACACCTCCTGTACTAATTGAGAAAGTGCAATGCATAACATGCCCCGTTGAGGGCTTCTCCCGTGGTTTCATCCCGCTCTTCACGGAGTAGGGTTCCACGTAAAATCATGGTGTTTCCATGTTTATCTTTCTTGTCTATTGCTCTGTTTTGTCATTCCGCTTCCGCTTTATATTTTTCTACATGGTATCAGAGCGGGTCCGTTTCTCGGGAATTTCATGGAATTTCATGATTTATTATTTTCGATGCGATTGTGCAAGTTCATATTCCAGATCTGGGGCCTCTCCATCGGAGCTCTTCACCAGGAGGTGCGTAACATGGCACCCTCCAGAATTCTCGATCTCGCGCCATTCCCAGGGAGCTCCTTCGATCGAGTGCTCCTTGCGCTTTTCTCCTCCGAGCCCCAGACGGCGCCCCCTCCCCCCTTTCCAGAAGAAGCGGCGCACAAATACCCAACAAGGCGGCAACTCCCATTCCACCTACAGCAGCATATCCCCAGGCGAGCCCTCCTCCTCAGTTCGATATCGTAGCGCGCGCAGGAAACCCATCTCCAGCGACGTCGTACTTGGCGGCGCAGCCCCTGACCGCGGCGCAGCAGCCATTCCTCGCGCGAGTCCCCGCGCCTGCCGCGTGCACCGGTAGCGCCGCCCCCTCCCCTTTCTAGCGGCACAGATACGCCAAGGCGGAGGCTACTTCGCGTGCCCAGACGCGCACCTCACCCGCCTCTCCAAGCGGCGCACGCCACTCCTTTTTCGAATCTCGCGAAGGTGGCGCGAGATCCCGCTCCTCGTGCTCCAGATCTTCAACAGCGGCGGCGGCACTGTGTGACCCCCATGGGGGGGGGTGGACGCATGATCGATTAGGGGTTCAAGGGAACCCTATTGTCATTTAAAAATAAATGTGTGGGCTATTTCTTTGAGAGCCCAAGTGGGCTTACGGATGTAAAAGCCCAAGTGGGTTGATGCCTGTTGATATTTCTTAAAAAAAGAAAGGTGAATAGAGGAGACATGAGAGAAAGTGAGCCAAAAAAAAGGAGGTTGTTTCAATAAAAAAGAGAATGAGAGAAGGGCCCAAGGTATGTTAAAAAAAAAGAGAGATGAAAAGCCGAAAAAAAGGAGAAAGAAAAAGAGGCGCGTACAAGAAAAAGCCGTACGCAAATTTTGAAAAAGAAAGAAAAGCCGTAAAAAAAAAGGAACGACTAAGCAAAAAAAAAGAAAGAAAAAGGAAAAGAAAATTATGCAACAAAAAAAATGAAGAAAAAAAATGCATGTTTTGATTTCTCCCAACTTGATGTTTCATGATCTTTATTCTATCAAGTATGGGAGAAAGGGGGAGTACAAGCCATATGCATCTTACATCATTGACTGATAGACCAAACACTCCGGATTTCACAGAATATCAAGCCATCTTCACTCTTCATCGATCTTCGTCATGGTGTCTCTATCCTCGACATCGACTCCGCACTGGATTTGTTTTCTTCAAGGCACGACGGAGACAAAGTCCGGTGACCCGCAGGCACGACTGAGACAGAGATCCGGTGACCATGCATGCACGATAGAGACAATCCGGTGACCTTCCAGGCACGACAGAGATACGTTCCGGTGACCTGATATACCCGTCAGCAAGCGGGTTTGTCTACCAGTTGCGGATACATACGTTTATTGTGGTGATTTCAAGTGAAGATGTAATGGTGTATATTTTTCTTTATTGTTGCAAGTTGCAGCTGTCCCAGCTACCAACTTGAGGGGGAGTGTTGGAAAAGAAAAGAGCCCACCCATGTGTTTAGTACCATATGGGGGAGCGGTCACTGTTGGGTCTGTCTGTGGGGCTATATAAGGAGCCTCACACCCCCTGTACTCATTGAGAAAGTGCAATGCATAACATGCCCCGTTGAGGGCTTCTCCCGTGGTTTCATCCCGCTCCTCACGGAGTAGGGTTCTACGTAAAATCACGGTGTTCCCATGTTTATCTTTCTTGTCTATTGCTCTGTTTTATCATTCCGCTTCCGCTTTATATTTTTCTACACCATCCAATTAGGGATAACAATAAGGTATGGAAGAATTATGTGCATGATCCTTCTTGAAATCTATCTTATCTAAAGGTGGAAATAGGAAGAAGCTTATGTGGAGGAGAATACTTAAAAGAAGGGGTAGACAAATTGCACTCATTCCCATGGTATGGAAGAATTATGCACATGACCTTCCTTGAAATCTATTTTATCTAAAGGTGGAAATAGGAAGAAGCTTATGTGGAGGAGAATGTTTAAAAGAAGGGGTAGACAAATTGCACTCATTCCCCTGACGAAAATTATGGCAATAACATTTGGAATAGGAGTGAACAACAATGTAGTCCCATCAGAATTAGGACTAGTGAGCCTCACTATAAAAGAACATGTGGACCAACTATTTTATTTACACCTCCTCTCACAATAGTCCAGTAGTTTCCATCATCCATGACCTCTCCAAACTCCATCATTCCACCTATGAAAATGGCACACTAAATTTTCCTATATGACAACAACTCTGTGAGAATCTTTACCACGACATGGATGCCTCTGCATGCCCCGCATCAGTTCTTCGATCATCATCCTCTCCGATATGATGAAGATTCCACGAGGGCCGTGACAATGGCTTGGGTTCCACTACATGCGCCTCATTTCTTCTTTCCGCACAGACTCCAGAATGTTGCAAATTTGCAATTGAAGGTAAAGCCACTCATCAGGAGATGAGTTTATCGAAGCGACAAAGAGCTAATGCAGTGTGAATCGACGAATTGGGCTCAATTAGGATTTTTCATCCGTTTAATTTTATCAATAAAGGTTTAATTTTCTGTCTGGTTAAGTATAGTTGTTAATATATTTAGAGTCAAGGCTTAATTTTATTTATAGTTAATTGAGTCATTGCAATTTTATTTCTAATTAAATAATAGCTCGAATCAATTAGTTAAATGTTTAGATCAATTAGTTAGTCAGTTAGAGTCTATTTAGAGTCAATTAGATAAATTAAGATTTGAAAATTCTGTTTCTATTTGTAATCCCACTCCCTCTTATATAAAAGGGATGGTAGTCCTTTGTTTTAGATAGTTCAAGTTTAAATAAAATTGAGATTGGTCTAATTTGTCTCCCTCTCTCTTCTCCCTTCACACAATCTTCTGCTTCTTCTTACCCAATCCCTCACACTCCGTGAGTTTTCTCTTCTTCTACCCTCCGGTTTCTTTGAACAAATAGTTTCCACCATCAAATTTAGTTTTTTCACTGTTGAAATTTTTGATCCCCATCATCGGGGATGTGGTCATGACACACTTGGTACATCTGACTCCAATTCACTTTTTGTGGCTGTATCGGTCAAATTGAGGACAATTCTTGGGGAAAACATGATAAACCTCCCACTGCTCATGAAAAGATTTTTACCTTTCCTTATGACATCTAGTCCACTATCTCTAATGCAAATTATGATGATCTGATTCAGAGGCTTAATCAACATTGACTAATATCTCAACAAGCACCCACCACTTCAAGCAGATCTTACACAGAGTCAATGTAATAGGATCTTTGAGAGATCTAATTACGTAATCATTCTCTATTGACCTTCAAGTGGTTTGTATGTCATGATTTACTAAATCCCTCTGAGTGGCTTGTGGATTTCGGTATATCAAGAAACATTCTGACATCAAACATCGATTTTCTATCCTCTGTGATGTTCCACTTGGATGCACCATTTTGGTAGCAGATGTGAGACAATTACCATTATGGGTCAAGGTGATGTTAGTTGGCCTACATATTTTTGTGGAGAATGTTCTTTTAGCCATGTCTTTTAAATGTACACATCGAGACACTTTTTCGTAAGAACTATCTTGAGGCCATAGCCTCAAGCAGTCCACTCAAGGCATGCGCCACACATGCACCGAGGCAAAAGTTGAGGTACTAAGGCATTCCTATGGTGCTGCTTCAGATTTGGTATGGTTTTAAATATTAGATCTTTTATAATACACTATTTACAACATTAATGATAATTTTATAATATTAGTATTAACAACAACAAAGCCTTTTCCCACATTAAGTAGGGTCAACTATATGAATTCTTTACCTCCATTCAGATCTATCTTGGGTCGTTCTCGAGCTTAGTTCGAAATAACGAAGATCCCTTCAGATAGTCTCATTTCAACACTTCTTGGGCACCTTCCTCACCTTCTCTTAGCTAGCTCAACATCTCGAATATCACATCTAACTAGTGCATTAACCAACCTCCTTTGCAAATGACCAAACCATCTTAGACGGTTTTCTCTCATCTTATCCTTTATTAGATACACTGACTTTCCTTCTGATCTCATTGTTCAAAATTTGATCTTTTTGTGTATGACCACACATCTACATTAACACATATCTATGGTTTACATGCCAACATTCAGATTCATAAAGTATAGTAGGTGTCACGACAATTTTGTAATACTTTTATTTGATTTTCAAAGGAATTTTCTTATCAAATAGAACAATAGATGTTCCTCTCCACTTTGGCCAACCTGCATTTATCTATGAGTATCATCGATTTTCCCATCATGTTACAAAATAGATCCCAAGTATGTAAAAGAGTCCTTCTTCTGAATGTTATCGTATCAAATCTTTACATCGATTCCTTCACCACTGCTTGCATCAAATGTGCACTCCATATATTCTTTCTTAGCCCTACTTATACAAAATTATTTTGTCTCTAATGCATGTCTCCAAACCTTATGCTTCTCATTTACTCCATCTCAATTCTCATCAATTAACATAATATCATCGACAAACTAGATACACCAAGATATCTCATCCTGAATGTGACTAGTCAACTCATCCATGATCAAAGTAAAAAGGAATCGACTGAAAGCTGAACCTTGATGCAGATAGATGATATCTGTAGAGTTATATTTATGTCTTTGTACTGGTTCCTATTTTTCCAGTTCTCCTGTCTATCATATGTAATTTACCCATAGGTCTCTCCCCTATATATGATAGCCTAGGGTTTAAGGAATAAACTACGTTTCATTCTTTTTTCCCAACATGGTATCAGAGCGACAGTCCTAGGACGGAGCTCTCGTACCCTAACCCTAACCCTACCACACCTGCCGCCTCTCTCTCTCCTCTCAGCGTCGTCCCTCTCTCTCCTCTTGGCGTTACCATCGCCCCTCTCTCCTCTCGGCTCGGCGCCGCCCCTTCCGCCGTCGGTGCTGCCGCTGCGCCTCCTCTTCATTGCACAACGGCCGTTGCCCCCTCGTTCATGTCGGATTGCCGTCGCCGCTGGCCCTCTCGCTCTCCTCTGTGGGAACCCTCTGCCGCCGACCCTTGGTCTCGCCAACGGATCTCTCTACATATCTCCTTGATCGTATAGAGGTTCACTTGTGTTGATGGATTTGATTGCATAAGTCTACACATGCAATCAAATTCCTATGTCTGTGTAGACACTTATCCATTGGTTCACAAAACCTTAGATTTCTTCACCCGGCAGTATGTCAGAGAGCAAGGTCGATATCCCTGCCACAGACGCCTTCAGAGGTCCAGCGCCGATTGTTAAGATGGACATGACGAACTACGATCTTTGGGCCATGCAATTCATGAGCCTGATGTAGTCTACGGGTAAGAAACATATTCTTATCGAGGAAGAGCCAGTTGAGAAAACTGGGGTTTACGCCTCGTGGGAGGCGGATGATGCATATGCCAAGGTTTGGCTTTTAGGTACATTTGCGATAGAGATAGCCAATGATGTGTTACATCAGCCCACCGCCAAGGCGGTGTGGGATCAAGGCCCTAAATGTCGGTTTCGATCACCATTTCGGTGACCGACCGAAACAGAATTTCGGTCGAAATTTGATCGAAATTTCAGTCACTTCGATCATTTTTTGTACTTGGGCCCTCATATTTCAGTCATCGATTTTGACAGGATATCGATATTCGTCAGAAATTCGACCGAATTTCGCTGAAACTGGAGGCCATGTGTGGGATATCCTCGCTGCTACTTATTCACAGACGAGGAATGAGGCATAGTGGACAACCCTTCATTCGTTATATACTTGCGTGGGATGTTCGAGAAGCTCCACAGTTTCATGCCCCTCACATCTACTCCTGAGCAGCAGAAGACTTATAGGAATGCCACCATGGTCGGTGTATTTCCGGCAGCCCTTGATCCTGAATATGAGGCTGCTCGTTCCCAGATTCTAGCAGATGCCATTATTCCTCCCATAGAGGAAGCTTTCCGCAGGCTCAGTAGGATCACTGTCCCATCCACTACTGCCAGTCAGACTTCTTCAGCGATGGTTGCCTCCCGAGGTCAAGGAGGCTCTTCTCAGTTTTGTGAACGTGGACCTCGTGGCAGAGGATGTCGTATTCGTCAACCCTGTACTTACTGCCATCGTCCTGGACACACACATGATACATGCTATTCCAAGCATGGATTTTCTGCTTTTGCTCGAGTTGCTGAGCAGATTGAGCCCCCAACTGCTTCCTCTTTAGATCAGAGATTTGATGACCTTGTAGCATGATTGAGGGGCGTTATACATTCTGCCAGTACTATTGCTTCTTCATCAGTCTCTGGGAGTCATTCAGATGTGGATGCTTCAACATCTTCTAGTACCTCAGGTAGTACTTATGCACTTACTAGCTGTAGTGGATCTAATGTTATAGAATGGATTATAGACTCTGGTGCTACACATCACTTTTGTGGAGACAAAGGTCAACTTAAAGCATACAGACATGTTCCTCCAGGATGAAATGTGGTTATAGCAGATGAAACTCATTCCTTGGTCACTGGATAGGGGGAGATTAGTCTGACATCCTCTATGCGTCTACATAATGTGTTGTATGTACTTGACTTTTCTATGAATTTGTTATCTATTAGTCAGATTACGAAGGATCTACATTGTTGAGCAATTTTTAATCCTTCTTCTCTTGTATTTCAGGACATCTTACGGGCAAGGTGATTGGCTGTGGGCCGTGAGCAGGGCAGTCTCTATTGCTTGGTTCGAACCCGTTATGCTGGCATTTCCTCCCATTCTGCTGGACCCGTCTCACCCTTTACGTGGCCCTGCGCTTTGATCATCTTCCGCTCCAAAAAATGTGTCGTGTTCTACCTCAGATTTCTCCTCACTCGTCCTTTCAATGTGAGGCGTATTAGTTGGGAAAGCATCATCGATTTACCTTCCCCAGTCGTCAGAGTCGGAGCAATAGCTCCATTTTTGTGTTACTTCATATAGATACTTGGGGTCGCAGTCGTGTTCCCGATCATCAAGGACACATGTTTTATCTTGTTGCTGTTGATGATTTCTCTTATTAGTCTTGGGTCTTTTTATTAAAGAATAAATATGAAGCTGGAGATGTTATCAAGAACTTTATTAATGAAGTGCAGAATGCGTTTTATTCGTCTGTGAAATAATTGAGAACTTATAATGCTTTGGAATTCTGTACTCATATTCTTTCCAATTACTTTTCAACTCATGGTATTATTAATCAAATATCATGTGCCTATACCTCCCATCAAAATGGGGTTGTAGAGAGGACGCATCGTCATTTGTTAGATGTTACTGGGACTCTTCTCATTCATAGTTGTGCTTCGCATTCTTTTTGTTGTGATGCTGTTCTTACAACATTCTATCTCATTAATTGCATGCCCTCCTCAGTTTTGGGTTAGAAAATTCCTTTCTCTCTTGCATTTCCTGAGAAAGAATTGTTCTCGTTTACTCCTTGCGTGTTTGGCTTGGTCGCCTTTGTCCACCAGTTGTCTCCAGATATTGAGAAGCTCTCTCCTAGAGCAGTCAAGTGCGTCTTTATCGGGTACTCCATGACACAAAAAGGATATATATGTTATGATCCAATACGCAGGAAGTATTATGTTAGTGCTGATGTCACCTTTTTCGATTCCGTGATGTACTTTTCTCCTACAGGTGATCGATTGACTTCTTCAGACTCCGATGATGAAATCTACATGCCACCGCCACCATCATCACCACCTTCACCTTCTACTTCACCACCATCATCACCACCTTCACCTCCTCCTTTATCCTCAACTCCCATTGTCCTTGTCCCACCGTTGTCGCATCATTATACCCGCCAACCGGCTTCTGTTCATGGTCACCGCTCATCATCTAGCACACATGAGGTATGTTTTGAATGGATAGTTCCTTACGATGGATCTGATGGTCTGCTTGAGTAAGGTTCTTTATAGGGGACAGATGTGGAGGTTGATGATCTGGACTTACCTATTGCGCTTCAGATGCAGAAGCGCAGTTGTGCATCATATCCTTTAGCATCTATGATCTCATTTGATCGCTTGACTGGAGAATTCAGGAAATTTGCAATTGCATTGTATGCAGTGGACATTCCACAGAATTATCAGGAGGCTTTGATGGATAGTCGGTGGCGATTAGCTATGGAAGAAGAGATGTCTGTCTTACAGTCGTGTGATACATGGAGTTTGGTTCATGCTCCTAATGGAGCTTCTGTCGTCAGTTGCAAGTGGGTGTTTACTATTAAACACCGTGCAGATGGGAGTTTGGATCAGTACAAATCTAGGATGGTTGCTCGTAGCTCTACTCAAACATATGGAGTGGATTACCTAGACACATTCTCCCCAGTGGCTCGTCATTCTACTCTACGGATTCTTCTTTCTGTTGTTGTGGTACGCGACTGGTCTCTCTTCAACTTGATGTTAAAAATACTTTTTTGTATGGGGACCTACATGAAGAAGTCTACATGCAACAACCTCCTGGGTTTGCTGCTGATTGGGAGTACCACATGTTTGCAGACTTAATAATATATGGCCTTAAACAGAATCCTAGGGCATGGTGTCAGACGCTCTCAGATTTAATTAAGAAGCAATGACTTAAGAGGTCGAATGTGGATCATTCATTGTTTGTACAGAGAACCCCTACAACTATTGTGGTTATTATGGTATATGTTGATGACATATTAGTCACAGACTCACAGGTGATGACGTGCATGTGATAAAAAGGGCTAAAGAATTTCTGGGCTGACAGTTTGTTACCAAGGATCTTGGCACCTTACGATATTTCTTGGGATTAGAATTTGCTAGAAAATTAGAAATCAGCAGGATCTTGTGATGACTCAACAAAAATATGTGCCAAACTTGCTAGTTGAGACATGAATGATTGGATGCCGGCCATCCACCACTCCTATGGACCCTAGTATGAGGTTATATGATGATGATACACAAGAGGTGGACAGAAGACGATATAAAGAAATAGTGGGGAAGCTTCTTTATGTTACTAATAACCTGACCAAATATCTCATTTGCAGTCAGTCGGGTGAGTCGATTCATGGAACAACCCCGACATGTACACATGGATGCTGTATATATGATTCTGAGAAACCTAAAGTCTTCTCTAGGTGCAAGATTATTATTTAAAAAGGGGGCAATACTTACAGTTTCTGCATGTGCTGATGTTGATTATGCAGGATGTCCAAAGGATAGAAAGTTCACTTCAGGCTTTCCTATTTTTGTTGGTAGCTCTCTCGTCTCTTGGAAGAGTAAGAAACAAACTGTCGTTGCCAGGTCTGGTGCTGAGTCTGAATATAGGGCTATGGCACAAGCTAGTACAGAAATGATGTGGATTCGAGCTGTACTGGCAGATTTACATATAGATGTACCAAGCAGCTCTGTTCATTGCCAACAATCCTGCATTTCATGAGAGAACCAAGCATATTGAAGTGGACTGGCCACTACACGAAAGATATTATTCAGAAAGGATTTATCTCTACCTCTCATGTCAGCTCAACGGATCAAACTGCAAATATCTTCACTAAGGCTTTGATCAGAGGGCCGTTCCAGAATTGCTCGTCCAAGCTGAGCATGATTGACATCTATGCTCCATCTTGAGGGGGAATGTAGAGTTATATTTACGTCTTTGTACTTTTTCCTATTCTCCTGTCTATCATATGTAGAACTCAGCCGTGCCCAGTCCCAAACCCGAGTAAATGAGGAGGGTTGCGTTAGGTGGCCGACAGCTAGCGTAAAACAATCGGAGGCAACTTCCTAAATATTATTTTTTTTAAAAAATACTATTTAGGAAGTTTCCTCATGATAGTTGGATCTTTTCAACATGGATTTAAGCAAACATATAGATTTCGTTGGGGCGTTCCCTCCTTGCGACACGTTGCATCGCCCGAATGCAATGAAAAATTGGCAAGGGCCGCTACATCGCAGCCTGGATGTAGTTCAGAATTTGCATGGGTTCTCGCACGAGGAACACATGCGGGTAATTAAGCTAGTGCCGCTGCATAACCACCCGGATGCAGTCCAAAAATTACAAGGGTTCTTGGATAATGGACGCATGCGAGTAAAGAGGTTAGTCCAAAAGAGATTGCAAAGGAAGTTGCGGATTGGTAGTTGGAATGTTGGCACTTTAACTGGAAAATTGATGGAGATAATGGATACGATGGAAAGAAGGAAGATTCATATACTATGTCTTCAAGAGACTAAATGGGTTGGAGAGAAAGGAAGGGAGATCGAGAAGACATGTTTTAAACTTTGGTATTCAGGTAAAGATAAGGATAGAAATGGTGTTGGAGTGGGGGGGCCTTTGCTATCGGGTACCCAATCGGGTATTCCTTTTTGTTTTACCTATTTATCTCTTCGGTAAAATCTCTTTACATTTTGTTTTTAATATATTAGGGTGAACACCGTCGAGTGTATCCCCCTTTTTCTGAGCGTCAAAAAAAAAGAAATGGTGTTGGAGTGGTTATTCACAAGGTTCGAAATCTCGATTTCGATCTCGTTTCGGTGACTTGTAATACCGAAATTTCGAGAAATTTCGACGATTTCGGTGGAAAAGTCGGAAAAGGCTCAAAAATCCGATTTTTTCCCCAATTTTATTGGAAATTTCGATATTCCAAGTTATTAGAACAATAAATAACATACAAATACACAATTATTTCACACATATTGATCATCTATACCATTTATATAGACATATCGGTCATATCGGTCATATCGGCCATATCGGTCATATCAGTGGTGATATTGTTGGAACCCAAACAACATGTCTCGATCAATATGGGGTCGAAATGACCCATATTTTATCCATATCATTGCAATTGAGGATCTCTACCCCTCTATATATCAACCTATCTCGACCGATATCTCATAAGATAGTTTATATATGAGTTTCGAATCTTTCGATACCGTGAACAGATCGATAATGTCACGATATTAAAAGTTAAAACCATGGTTGTAACATTGTTAATACATAATAAAAAAGAGTAATAATCTAGTCTTACAAATACAATACAAGTTACAACAAGTGAAAATTATTAAGAACATGCATATTTCTGATCAATGCAAAAATATTAAAGATTAAAATATAGTACCTGGTGACATGTTTTGTTCAGAACCAAGAGTTCCGTGTTGGATCTGAATGCCCCCCCCTTCCTTGTTGTCTCTCATAACGCATCGCAGATTCAATGAACTCGCAGTAGTTCTCCCATGTTATGTACGAGTACATGGCCTTGTAATCCATCACATACTGCATGTATTGGTGGTCATCGATGCCTATGAGTATCCCGAGATGAGGATAAGCAGCACTGGATCCGGTATCACGAGTGGCACGACGAAGCTGCGAACTACTGCTTTGAGATCCTCGGGACGACGATGACGGAGTAGGAGAAGATCTCTACAGAGGAGGTGGAGGAACTGGCGTGTACTCGGGGAAGAAACCGTAGCTGTCACCCCCAAAGAAGCTGCCCTGGCTCTGCTCAGGTTGGCTACCTTGGTAGTTGTCTCCGCTACTGTATCCCCTATACCCACTGCAATCATATGAATATGATGGAGGTGCATACTGAGGAGGAGGAGGAGGTCCTGGAGGAGGAGCTTGAAAGTATTCCGGAAAGATGCCAAATGATCTCTCATCGTGCGACGATCCATATCCGCCTAAAGGACTTGGTGCTCCTCCGCGATATGGGTTGTCAATGTCCATGAAGCTCAAAGAACCTACAGATGATGTCAAATCTTCCATGTAGCTGTCGGTTGGACGATGGCCTCGATCGTACTCGTAATCCGTAGGCCCTGGATTTGGACTTGGAACAAATTGTCCGTGTGTATTTCGCTGTCTCTCCATATATTCACGTCCTGCTTGTAGGCCTTCCTCAAGTCTGGTAGCTTGTGGTCCACGACCACTCCCTCCTGACCCACCTGAGTTTGACTCCCCACCACCACCAGGTCCACCACGACCAACATCGTCATCATCATCATCATCATCTCCACTGTCATCCTTTGACTTTGACTTGGATTTGGAGCTACTCGAGAGAATTTCATCAACAACCGCATCAATCTTGCCCTCCAACCCTCTAATCGGGTCTGTAATCCGCCCGGATCTTGCCAAAAAGTCACCAACGTCTGCTCCCATTTGCTGGCTTATGTTCTCATTTGGTCTTCCACCTGGCTGATCGAGAACTGGGGCACCATTGGAATCCATCCACCTCTGGAGAACATTCTCATCAGCAGCGTCATCGTGTATCTTGAAAATGTATGCAAGATCAATAGGGTCCGTGTAGTCATCTTTGTCATGCCCCTCCCTTGCATGCTTCAATTTCAGCCTCAAGTTGTAATGCACGAAGACAAGGTCATTGAGCTTCTTTTCTCCCAACCTGTTCCGTCTCTTGGAATGGATCAAATTGAACGTGCTCCAGTTCCTCTCACAACCGTGAGCAGATGCGGTTTGAGACAACACTTTCACTGCCACACTTCGAAGGTTGGGAGCTTCCATCCCGTATTACAACCACCATTCGGCTGCAAAAAAGAAAAAGAGAGAAATCATAAGTAGGAATAAATGAACACACAAGTAATGGTTTTATTTGGCTTCGTCCCTACCAGGAAGAGTATTGCCACGTCCGTTGACCGCAGTAATCCGACCGAAGGAACCCAACACATCTCGGGAATACTTAACCTGCACAGTGCACAAATAGGTTTAAGTCATAGAGTCGTACTACATCTTTACGAAATTTCTTGTGACTCGAAATTTAGGTAGAAATTGAGGATATTACCTCGTTCATGCACATGATATGTAACTTCTCGTCCTTGACGAGCTTCTCCATCACAATCTGTACGGCTGCTAGAAGGTTAGCATTTGTACCAAGTCCATTCTTGTACTGGTACTTAGGATTGAAGTAATAAGCTGCACAGAAAGTCACGAAGAAGCTCATTTATGATGTCCAACTATAGAAATTTAAATAATTGAAAAAAAACCATTTGTACATAATACACACCGGCCTTGTGAAGAGGATGTGAGAGCATCTTGGACCATCGCTCGTCTATGATGTCCAACCATGCTTTCGATCCCTTCCCAACCGCTTCTCTGACCTTCTCTCTCATACAGCGCATTGCCTCGTAGATGACTCCCATGGTGGGCTTCTTGTCGCCATCCACGATTCGCAATGCAGAAACAACTGGATCCATGATCCTCGTGACCCGAGTCACGTCATCCCAAAAGGACATATCATTGATCAATATCTCCTCCTTCCATCCTTCAGTCCGAGCTTCAGGTATCTCGAACCACTCACCCTGGCAACACATGGTTTTCAAACCCGTCTTATGTTGCTTGAAGCTTTGCAACGCTATAAAATTGGTTGCAAAGCGTGTGATGCCAGGCCTCACCCACTCCCCATTGCACATCCGCCTCATCAGTGCCAACACTTTGCCGTGGTTGTAGATGAATGTGGTGATCATTCGTGCTTTCTCCACCACCCTTGAGATGAGCTTCCTCTTGCTGAAATCCTTAAGGATCAAATCAATGCAATGCGCAGCACACGGTGTTCAAAAAATTCCGTAGCTGCGGGACTTCATTATTGTTTCACCAGCCTTCTTAAAGTTGCTGCCGTTATCCGTGACAATTTGCATAATGTGCTCTTTCCCAACCTCCTTTATAACATCCTTCATCAACTTCAGAAGGTACCTGTGGTCCTTCACATGCTCAGATGCATCAACAGATTTCAAGAAGATTGTTTTTCCATCGCAGTAGACAAGGAAGTTGATGATCTGCTTCCTTGTGTAGCTCGTCCACCCATCGCACATCAATGTCACCCCGTACTCTGGCCATCTCCTCCTCAACTCGACGATGTACTCATTCATCTCCTCTTTCTTCATCCATAGATATTTGTTCATGATCTCGTAGGATGTAGGAGCCTTCACTCCCGTTCCCGCTTCAGCGATCTCATCAATGGCATGCTGCAAGAATGGCCCGCCTGCAATGTTGGCAGGAATGCTCTCCCCAAAGAAGAGCTTGTTGATGGCTTTTCCCACCCTTTCTCGTGCATTGGTGAACATTCCCTTCACCGTTTTCTGCCTCGGATCCTTGCTTGCCTTGTATTGCATGGATCCGCTCCTCGTCAAGAAGGGCTCAATTCCCTTCCCCTTGTGTTTCTTGGCGGGTGGTGGTACTGGTGCGCCTCCAGAACCACTCCCACTCCTACCTGCACCATAGAAGCTGCCCCGTGCACCACCGAGTTCTCTCCTCTCAAACTCGCTCCTCAATGATTCTTGTGTAGCCCTTCTGTATGCCCTCCTCTCTGCTGCAGTCTGAATGTCGGCGGGGTACACAAAATCACCATCGTCTGAATCATAAATGACGTTGAATTCTTTCTTGAACATGAACTCCTTCATTTGTTCTTCCCTTCTTACTCTCTCCGTCTCCTTTTCCTTCTTTCCGTCCAAGCTCGCCTTGACCTTGTCCCTCACATCTTTGGGACAACGCGTGCACTTGGCAACATTCTTGTTGCTGCCAACAAGATGTTGCTTCATCCTTGTGATCCCGCCTCCTCCCAACTTCTTCCCACAGAAATTGCATTGCGGCTTCGCCTTATTTCCATTAGGAGCGGAGGCATACCTCCAGCCAATGTCCCCACTGAATTCGCCCCTCTGATCATCAGAACTGTCAGATCCAGATCCAGAACCAGAATGTGCCATGGTGATGAACGTCGAAATCTGCAAGGAAATTCAAGAACAAACATTAAGTTGGCATACAATGCAACTGCTTATGAATATGCAAATTATTTTATGTTTTTAATTTCGGAATTATTATATATTTAATTTTTCTAACACCTACTTTTCCGACTTAAAAAAAGGATCTTGGATCTATACATTAGGATGTTAGATCTACAAATTAGGGGACCATTTTCAAGAAAGACTACGTAAGTGACACAAAATATGTACAAAAACGTAAATATTTAACAAATAATTTTCGGATTTTCTATATTTTAAATTTTATTAATCCAAAAAAAATCCTGATTATGATTTCTACTTCTAAAACTCAAGATCCGAATATATAATACCACAACTCAGTATCGTTCCACATTAAACCTCAAAAGCCCCAATTTCCTCTAACATAGATCCAACAAAATGTTCTCCAACTATGTTTTACTTCATGTTAACTTCAGATCTGAGATACAATGATCATAGCTAGCACTATTGTGCAAAAAAACACAAAAGCGCCAATTTTCTTCTCCAAATTTATACCTATTTTTGGGGAAATCTCTCAAATTAAACACCATGGCAAGCTATATCAACATCCTAATAGTGAAATCCCTAAAAAATTAATGAATTTGAAGAAGATTTATCCTAATTTGGCTTACCTCGAAGGAAGAAGACCTTGGAAGAGGATGGAGCTGGCTCTGCACGAAGTCGGGCGAAATGGGGAAGTTTCGACCGAATTTTCGGCATATCTCGACATTTCCGTAAATTTTTTATTGAAAGATTCCATATATCGGCCGAGATATCGAGAAGAGCCGAAATATCGCCGATATCTCGCGATATTTCGGCCGAAACCTTGGAAATCGATATATAGAGTACTTTCGAGAGCCAGGACCCATCGAAACCGAAATTTCGACGAAATTTCGTCAAAATTTCGTGAAATTTCAGTGTATGGTTATTCATAAGGATTTGAAGGATTGTGTGGTTGAGGTGCAAAGATTCGGGGATCGGATTATTTTACTAAAATTAGTGCTTGAAGAAGAAATTCTGAATATCATCTCAGTTTATGCACCACAAATTGGTTTAGATGAAAGGACTAAACAAACTTTTTAGGAGGCTCTGAATAAGATTTTATAAGGAATCCCACAAAGAAAGATGATTTGCATAGGTGGAGATCTTAATGGACATGTGGGAAAAGATGCTTCAGGGTATGCTAGTGTTCATGGAGGACATGATTTTGGGGATAGAAATGAAGAGGAAAAAGTTATTCTGGATTTTGTAACGGCATATGATCTTTTCATAGCAAACACTCTCTTCAAGAAGAGGTAGGATCATTTAATTACTTATAAGAGTGGGCCAACTAGAACACGATAGATTACTTTACGTTGAGGAGGAGAGATCGGTTGTGTTGTAAAGACTGCAAAGTAATCCCAGGAGAGAGTTTGACAACTCAACATCGCTTGTTAGTCTTGGACGTGCAAATAAAAGGCCTGGTAAAGAAAAGGAGGGTTCCTAAGATCACTAGAACTAGATGGCGGAATCTTCTACTGAAGCAATTGGGCTTCAAGGAGAAGATTTTAGAAGACTTATCTTGGGATAGTAGCGGAAGTGCACACAAGATGTGGGAGGCAGTAACATCTTGTATCCGAAAGGTAGTTAAAGAGACACTAGCCAAGTCGAAGAGAGGAGCTCCAGGTCAAAAGGAGGCTTGGTGGTGGAGTGAACGGGTGCAAGAGAAACTAAAAATTAAAAGAGCTTGATTTAAAACTATGTCTAAGGATAGAACAATGGAAACTGTTACAAACTACAAAATAGCGGAGAAGGAAGCAAAGAAAGCTGTAAGCGAAGCTAATCAAAAGCTTATGAAGTTTTTTTTATAAAAATCTCGACTCTAAGGAGGGCCAGAAAGATATATTCAAGTTGGCCAAAGCAAGAGAAAGAAAGACCAAAGACCTTTCTCAAGTGAGATGCATTAAGGACGAGGAAGGTCACATGCTTTTTACTCAGAAGGACATAGAGACTAGATGGGAGCAGTGCTTTCATAAACTTTTCATTGGAGAAGGAAATAGAGAGATCACTTTGGGTGATTTAGCTAATAGTGAAAGTTACTTGAATCGTGCAAGCTGTAGACGAATACAAAGAAAGGAAGTAGAGGAGGCTTTGAAGGTTATGAGACCTGGGAAAGGTGTAGGACCAGATGACATCTTTGTAGAAGTATGGAGAGTTTTAGGTGAGCGCGGTTTGACTTGGCTTACGAATCTATTCAATGTTATTTGACGAAGCAAGAAAATGCCTGAAGATTGGAGGAGTATCGTGGTGCCTCTTTATAAGAATAAAGGAGATATTCGAAATTGTTCAAATTACAGAGGTTTCAAGCTGATGAGTCACACTATGAAAATTTGGGAATGTGTGATCGAAAGAAGGCTGAGGAAAGTTTCCAACGTAAAAGAAAATCAATTCATATTCATGCCAGGTCGCTCAACTATTGAAGACATCTATTTGTTGAGGAGAACAATGGAGATTTATAGAGCTAAAAGGAAGAACCTCCATATGATTGTTATTGATTTGGAGAAGGCTTATGATTCTGTCCCACGAGAGATATTGTGGAGAGTTTTGGAGAAGAGACAAGTACATGTCCTATACATTAACCTCATAAAGGACATGTACGATAGGGCTTTATCTTGTGTAAGGACCCCGTCTAGGAAGACTGACTATTTTGACATCAACATTGGATTACATCAAGGTTCAGCTTTGAGTCCATTTCTTTTTACTTTGATTATGGACGAGTTGACAAGTCACATTCAGGATGAGTTACCTTGGTGTATGTTATTTGCTGATGATATTGTGTTGATTGACGAGACTAGAGATGGAGTAAATGAGAAGCTTGAGGTCTGGAGACATGCATTGGAGACTAAAGGATTTTGTATAAGTAGGGCTAAGACGGAATATATGGAGTGCACCTTTGATGGAAGCAATGGTGAAGAATTGAGGTGAATATTGGTGACAATAACATTTAGAAGAGAGATTCTTTTAGATATCTGGGATCTATTTTGCAACATGATGAGGAAATTGATGGAGATGTTACTAATAGAATAAATGCGGGCTGGCTAAAGTGGAGAGGAGCCTCTGCTGTTCTCTCTGATAAGAAAATTCCTTTAAAAGTTAAAGGAAAGTTTTACAAAGCAGCCGTGAGACCTGCTATGCTCTATGGATCTGAATGTTGGCCTGTGAACCATAGACATGTGCAGAGAATGGCTGTAGTAGAAATGAAAATGCTAAGGCGGATGTGTGGACACACACGTAAAGATCGGATTCGGAATGATGCAATCAGAAAGAAAGTTGGTGTAGCTCCGATCAAGGATTAGATGTGAGAAAACCGCTTAAGATGGTTTGGTCATTTGCAAAGGAGATCAACAGATACACCAGTTAGGAGATGCGAGTGTTGGGATGTTGGGCCGGCTAAGAGAGGGCGAGGATGGCCCAAGAAGTGTTGGAAAAAGACTATACGAAGGGATCTTAGTTTTTTGGATATAAGTCCGAGATTGACCCGAGATAGATCTGAATGGAGGCGAAGAATCCATGTAGCCGACCCTACTTAATTGTGGGAAAAGGCTTTGTTGTTGTTGTATAATACGATTCCGCATTCATCATTTTCTACATGTAAGGATCCAGTCTGGGAAGACTGACTATTTTGACAATGTTCGGAAAAAGAATAAAATGTAGTTTATTCCATGAACCCTAGGCTCTCTTATATAGGAGAGAGACCTATGGGTAAATTACATATGATAGACATGACAACAACGCCCGGTTTATGGATGAATTTAGACCAAGGATAGGACTGATATACGCGAAGAAGAAGAAGGTGTACATTCTCATTATGAGAAGGAGTCATTCGAGCGTATGTTGTTGTATAATACGATTCCGCATTCATCATTTTCTACATGTAAGGATCCAGTCTGGGAAGACTGACTATTTTGACAATGTTCGGAAAAAGAATAAAATGTAGTTTATTCCTTGAACCCTAGGCTCTCTTATATAGGAGAGAGACCTATGGGTAAATTACATATGATAGACAGGACAACAACAACAAAGCCTTTTCCCACAATTAAGTAGGGTCGGCTACATGGATTCTTCGCCTCCATTCAGATCTATCTTGGGTCAATCTCTGACTTATATCCAAAAAACTAAGATCCCTTCGTATAGTCTCTTTCCAACACTTCTTGGGCCGTCCTCGCCCTCTCTTAGCAGGCTCAACATCCGAACACTCGCATCTCCTAACCGGTGCATCAGTTGACCTTCTTTGCAAATGACCAAACCATCTTAAGCGGTTTTCTCGCATCTTATCCTCGATCGGAGCTACACCAACTTTATTTCTGATTACATCATTTCGAATCCGATCTTTACGTGTATGTCCACACATCCATTTTAGCATTTTCATTTCTGCTACAACCATTCTCTGCACATGTCTATGGTTCACAGGCCAACATTCAGAACCATAAAGCATAGCAGGTCTCACGGCTGCTTTGTAAAACGGAATCGTATTATAGATAAAGAAATATAAAATATGGAGTGACACCGAGATTTTACGTGGAATCCTGCTTCATGAGGAGCGGGATGAAACCACAGGAGGATCGCCTCGAAGGATTGATGTTTATATTGATTTCTCTCAACCATTACAATGGGTGTGTGGCTTCTTATGTTGCCCCATAAACATATTGGAGCCCCACTGATAAATGATGTAGGACTAACATTAGCGCATGACCTATAGACGCATACTCTAACACTCCCCCTCAAACTGGAGCATGCAATGCTCAACTTGAACAACTAGAAAGAAAGCTCTCACTACCATGATACACGACATTGGAGACAATATCAACTGAACGCATACTCCACTGGTCTCCTGTTGAGTTGAGGATGTTACTTCTCATGCCATAGTAGTGAAGAAGAACCGAAGGAATGTAGTGTGAACTGAGTCTCCTTGTCGGAGAACGTGTGCTATGTAACGTGTTTGTCAAAGTCATTGAAACTGGAATGAGTATCCGCCTAGAGAATTCTAGATCGTAACTGCTTCATCTCTATGAAGGGTAAAAGTGAAGAGAGCTGTGGAAACATCCTTGTCGAAGTCCACGGACGCTGGAGATGGAGGCTGAACCAGGTCTTTTCCACACCGGCTCAGAGAATGAGATCTTTACTCTGGAGTTCCTATGAATCAACATGAAAAACTTGAGTCTAATTGGCTCGAGAATGTGATCTCTACTCTGAAATCCCTATGTATGCACATGAAAACCATGAGTCCAAATCAAGATAGGGGATCTTTCACATAATGATCGCACACATGAGCACCTCAAATTGGTAGAGTCTAAAATATGTATCAGAAAGTCTGAATCTGACTTTTAGAATATGATTCTGAACTGTAGAACTCTATATAGTAATCTCCCTTTCTCCCATACTTCTAAAGAATGTAACGACAATAAAGTTGGGAGAAGACATGAAAATCGGGAACCAAGAAAAACCAATATGAAATTTTTTTAAGCTGCCATTTCTTAGTAACCATGACCCAACTTTGGGCCCAAGAATTGCAGATCTCCCTCTTTTTTTAAGCCCTTCTCCCCTATCCCCCCAAACTCCTGGCCCAATTGGGCCCAAACCTTATCTCTTCCCTCTTTTTTTATAGCACAACTCCTCTAGATTTCATTAAAAAAACAATTCGATTTGGGCCTGAACCACTGGTGCCCCCTTTTTCTTTCAATAAAAGAGCCCAAGTAGGCCCCCATATCTCTTATCAATCTTTGACTAGGGTTCTCGTGGGAGAAGCCAACATCGTCGATTCTACTGAAGCACCTCTGACCTAGAAGGGTGGCATCGTCAGTTGCTCGGCTTTCTCTCTCTACGCTGGCTATGTATCATCGAGATAGGGGAGGGGCCTCGAGCAGAGGGTAGTGCCTCCTGGGAATTTGTGCCTCAGAGGTCATGCCTGGAGAGATTCGATCGCCACTGGAAGTTGGAGACTTGTACGAGGGGAATGCATCGCTTGGGGTCATCGTGTATGGGGATGAAGTTTGCTGCGCATGGGCGAGTTTTCTAAACTTGAATCGAGAAGGAGGAGTTCTTGCGTGGTGGAGATGACGATGGTGATAGGGGAACTTGGACCCCTTCTTCTTCAAGTCTCTTCTTTTTTGAGCATCATCGATGACGGTAGGTGCTGCCTGCAAGTAGTTTGTGCGAGGTGGCAACTAATTGCACGAGGATTTGCGTTGGAGATCGCCTAGACCTGAAGCTCCTCACGCATGATGTGAATTAGATCTGGGACCTTGCACATCTTCTTCTTCTTCGGTATTGGAAACCCATCACCGAGTAGGTGAAGCCTCGTCGAGCATGGAATTAGGGTTTTGATGAAACCTTAGAGCTCTCAAACATGTACGCGACCATGTATCCGATTGGCATTGGTGTCGACAACAACTGCACAGAATTAGGGTTCCATCAGGAACCATGGACATAATAAATTCTTTAAGTATAAATCACCAAATCAAACCTGCTCTGATACCATATAGAAAATGATGAATGCGGAAGCGTATCCGAAATAAAGAAATATAAAACATAGAATGACACTGAGATTTAACATGGAACCCTACTCCATGAGGAGCGGGATGAAACCACAGGAGAACCACCTCAAAGGGATGATATCTATAATGATCTCTCTCAACCATTATATTGTGTGTGAGGCTTCTTATATAGTCCACAAACAAGCCAGAGTCCCACTAAGAAACGATGTGTGATTAAAATAGGTGCATGACCTATGGATGCATGCTCTAACATTGCACAAGATGAAGCCCCATCATACATATCCTTTTTAAGGTTAATATATGGGACATGTACTTGTCTCTTCTCCAAAATTCTCCATAATATCTCCCGTTTGACTGAATGATAGCCCTTCTCCAAATCAGTAAAAAATCATATGAAGGTTCTTCCTTTTAGCTCTATAAATCTCCGTTGTTCTCAACAAGTGGATAGCTTTGATAGTTGAACGACCTGGCATGGATCTGAATTGGTTTTCTGTTACTTTGGAAACTTTCCTCATCCTTATTTTGAGCACTTGTTCCCAAATTTTCATAGTATGACTCATTAGTTTGATATCTCTGTAATTGGAACAATTTTGAGTGTTTCCTTTATTCTTATAAGGAGGCATTGCGATGCTTCTCCTCCACAATATCTCCCATGGGATTGGATTATAAGTGTTCTCCAAATTAATAAAAATCATATGAAGGTTCTTTCTTTTTGTTCTATAAATCTCTATTGTTCTTCTCAGTAATTTGATAGCTTTGCTAGTTGAGCGACTTGTCATGAATCTGAATTGATTTTCTGCTACCTTAGAAACTTGCCTCAACCTTCTTTCGAGCACACTACCAAATTTTCATTGTATAACTCATCAGTTTGATACCT
Organism: Ottelia alismoides; assembly: GCA_037367405.1. Taxonomy (NCBI): domain Eukaryota; kingdom Viridiplantae; phylum Streptophyta; class Magnoliopsida; order Alismatales; family Hydrocharitaceae; genus Ottelia; species Ottelia alismoides. Next base: position 152,707 of record JAZKJV010006104.1, read on the forward strand.
CTATAATTCAAACAATTTTGAATGTCTCCTTCATTCTTATAGACATCATGATGTTTTTCCTCCATTTTTCAAGCATTTTCTTGCTTCGGCAAATAGTATCGAATAAATTTGTGAGCAAAGTGAAACCACATTCACCTAGAACTTTCCATATTTCTCTAGGAATGTCATCAGATTCTATACCTTTCCCAGGTTTCATAGTATATTATTAACAACTCAAAATTTTATCGTATAATATTAACAACAACAATGAAAAGCATCGTGGTGCTCTATACAAGGACAAAGGAGTCGTTCAGAATTGTTCGAATCATAGAGGTATCAAACTGATAAATCATACCAGGAACGTGTAATCGAAAGAAGGGTGATGCAAGTTTCCAAAGCAACAGAAAACCAATTTGGATTTATTAGGTCACTCAACTAGTTTTTTGAAGCAAGAAAAGGGGAAAGACACACAACCACCCACCCTAAATTTTATTAAAATAGGGGAAATTGAAAAGCATTACATTAACCACTAATCTAGGGGAGTATTGGCACGTCGAGTGGCACTTTCTTTAAAACCCTTCAAACAAACTGACTCACACAACTAACATTTCGATACAACTGTATTCCTCGGTTGGAACCGCCCCAGCCAAAAAAGCACATGTCTCCCGTAGCATTGAAATGGTTGAGACCGTGTTATTGATGCTCTCCCTTAAATCATCGAAGCCACAGAATGACAACGAAGCTACACACACCGCTTCCTTAGGTCTTCGAGACCTTTTACAATTACGCATACTCATACTTATTTAGCACCTAATTTGCGCCATGGTTGGAACCACACCTGCCAGTTTTGCACTAGTTCATCGAAGAAGAGTTTTTCTATTAATGTCTTCATCTTGTACGTGTTGCATCAATCACAACCTACATTACCCTCTTCAGAGATTCCTGCATAAGCCTAAGAGTGACTTCTAGAGGATTGTGGAGGGTGCCACTCCGACTGAAGACATGCAGATGGAAGAGACAGGCTCGAGGCGGCTGGGTCTTCATCGAGGGTTATTAGAGTGTAAGCTCAGGTATGGGATATTGAGGAAGGTAGGTGCGCCGATCCAATGCGAGCCCTAGGAGAGATGAGGTGGGTGCTTGTCAGTTGGATGAATTCAAATGCGATTTGGGTACTATTAAGAACAAGAAGAGGAAGAAGAGGGGACTAATCCACATTAGCATTTTCATTTCTACTACTGTCATTCTCTGCACAAATCTATGGTTCATAGGACAACATCATGTGATCCATAGAGTATAGTAGGCATCATGGCTACTTTGTAATACTTTCCTTTGTCAGTAAACTAAAGAAATGTTTAAAAGACTTTGTTTTAAAGGAATTTGTTAAGAGCATTGCTGCTTGTTTGGTTCCTAAAAAGTGCTGCTTGTTTGGAACGAAGCTCAATCATGACTCAAGTTGGATCACCACTTAAAGTGGGAAAGTCACTGTTACTGCTTTGATCAGGATCTATAGGAGAATCTCAGCCTTTCCCCCAAATGCCGTGAAACCCTGTTTATATTATTGTATTTCATCAACAATAGTCTTTAAGTATCTTCATGCATGTTTAAATGCCATAGAATAGAAAAGAAATAATATAATAATTCACCCGTCTGTTGTGAGAGTGCCGCCTTCTCCTGTATCCCCTAGGTTCACCATAGAAGCTCCATCAGTTTTTAACTTTATCCCGCCCTTACTAATTGAAGCACAGATTTGTGGACGTTAGAACAATATTTCTTCACTTTTTACCTTTAAGATCTTTTAAATAGTTTTGCATCGAGATGATAGGCTTCCGATTATATGGTTTGATTTAAGAATATTTACACCCACAACACTGAGTAGTTTCATATTTACATACATAAAGCTCGATAATTATGAATTATAGAGAAACCTTGAAAAGTCACTCCGTCTCACACCCATAACCATCCGTTAGTTTTGTCCGTTACCCCAACTAGAACATTGGGTTAATCTAACCTATGTTCTATCTAACAGCTATTAGATACATACCAAAAAATAAAAAATCCAATCCCTTCCTCCTCCAATGCCCAACCCCTCCCTCCAACGCCTCTGCCTGTCCACTGCCCCAATCCCCTCCCCTTCAACACCCTCTTCGCCTGAAGCCCCCTCCCCTATAGTCCCTCCGTCCGAAGCCGCCTCCCCTTTTCCCGAAGCTGCCTCCCGTCCAACCCTCTGTACGAAGCCACCTCCCCTTCGCCCGAATGCCCCTCCCCTCCAACCCCCCCGCAACCCGAAGCTGCCTCCCCTTCTCCCCTCCGACGAAAGCACCCTCCCCTCCGCATGAATTTACCTCCTCCCTATGCCCGAAGCCCCCTCATCTCCGCCCCTCCGCCCCTCCGTCGAAGCCACCTCCCCTCCGCCCCTCTGCCCGAAGGCTCCTCCCCTCCTGCCCCGCAACCCAAAGCGCCTCCCCTCCTCCCCTCCGGTGAAATCCCCCTCCCCTCCGCACGAATCCACCTCCGCCTATGCTCGAAGCCCCTTCAACTCCGCCCCTCCAGCCGAAGCCGCCTCCCCTCCGCCCGAAGGACCATCCCATCCAACCCTTCTACCCGTGACCGCCTCCCCTCCGCTCGAAGGCCCCTCCTCTCCAGCCTTGCAACTCGAAGTTGCCTCCCCTCCTCCCCTCCAGCGAAAGCCTCCTCCCCTCCGCATGAATCCACCTTCCCCCTCCGCCCGAAGCCCCCTCACCTCTGCCCCTCCGCCCGAAGCCGCCTCCCCTCCGCCCCTCCAGCCCGAAGGAGACCCATTAATCATCTCTCTGATAAATTACTTAACCTCAGCAAAGACCTACAAGTCCTAAGCTTCATCATCAGTTTGCCGGTCTCTTTTGGCCCTTTTTTCATGCAACAACCATTGAAGAAAGACGGTGCTGCTGGACAATCCCAAAGCCATCTCCACCAAGAGCTTTTCTGGGGCTAAAGAATGAGCAACAATGACATCCTCCACAATGAACCTGTATCCGAGCTCCTTCCTTGTGAACCTGAATGGTATCATTTGCAAATGCGATTGAATTCAAGGGGCAAAATGGTAAAAAATTGACAGATTCCGTCAAAGATAACGGAGAGAGAATGGATGAAAGTTAACACAGGGTTTGCCATGTAAGGGTTAATAACTACTTAGGGTTTCTCATGTAATTCATGATTATCGAGGGTTATGTAAGTAAATACGAAACTACTCAGCGTTATGGGGGTAAATAACCCTTGATTTAATTGTAGAATATCTGGCTTCCTTTGCTTCTTTCTTACATTAATGTAAATTAGTGATAGGATTGCTGTGCAATTCAAATGAATTAGGTTATGAGCTTTTACTTACAATGTCCATCATTGTTGTGAGCCTTGATGGGGCAAGAATGTGTTTGACAGGATATATATAGCAGTAAAAGTTTTAAAATGAGCATAGTTTGAGTAATGCATTTTTGTTGGTTATTTGGCATAGGATTGTATGTCCTTGTGATAACATCGAGAAAGGAAGTTGGAAGTCATTTTGGTTTTCCTGTTTTCCTCGCTACTTCCATGAAGTTCTTGTCATGCAATGAAATTTTGAAGAACTCGACGGCACAAGAAGTATGGCAGATTCCGATGTCTTCAACAATATTTCTCCTTTTTGCATTAGTTGGAGATTTGGGCAATAATTTGACCGGATGTTGTTTATCACAGAAAAGAGATGAAGCTTACTTCATGACACTCCTGAGAACTGTTGAAACGACTCCTGGGTTGTATTATTCTTATGATATAGATCTGACTTTAAAGTAAGTCCATTTTATTCATGCGTCAATGATATTTTGGCACATCGGTTTCTTCAAATTTCAAATTTGATTTTAAAACCGGGATTATTTATTAGAACTCGACTTCCCCACTAGAAAATCCAAAGGAAACTTAAAACTCCATATATTGTTTAGATACGATTTCTTGCAATACAACCAATGCATAATTGTTGCGCATGATTCTTCTAGTTTGCAGAGAACTCTGAAACTGCCAGAAAGAAGATCATGCAAGCCTATCTGGAAGCAGGTGCTTACCTTGTGGACTTTGTGAATTGAAAATACTTTCTTTTTATTTAGGTAGAGGTAATCAATTCTCTAATTTGCCTGTGCATATCTGGGTACTAGATTTGACCTCGTCTTGTTTGGGCATATGTTGACAAGTGGACTGTGGGTTTGTTAAGATTCTAAATTAATCCTTCCAATGAACTTTCCAAGTCATCTGGCCATGCTGCAGAAGAATCCAAGCCATAATTTATCCTTTTTTTCATGACATCCCTATTATGCAGTTATAATAAATGAACAACTCTGTATATACCTTGTTTCTTTAAGAGGGATAACAAATCTCCATGAATTTGACATAAGGTTATTTCGTTTTAGCAACTTTCTGTAAGTCCACTTTATGTATACTGTGATATTTAGTTAATATAGCATTTTTGCGGTGGGTCCCATCTCGGGATTCCACCCATTTTTCTCTTCAAGAAAAATGTATTATGTAATATTTATCATTTGTCAGGCTTTTCAGCTAAAACTAGTTCATGTAGCTTAAGGTGGGTTCTCTTATGAACTGGTGAGGTAGTTTTGGATAAGTGAAAGGTCATGATGACAAGAATCTCCTAAATTTTGTTATACAACAAAGGGAAAGTTGTTGCCCATTTTCGCAGTGAAAGAAAGCCGTTCTACGATGTGTACTGTCTTTTACAACGATCATCATTCAATGCCCATGTCACGTGCTCATTTCCAACTGTCCCAGCCTACGGTTCCTTCCTGATTTTTGGTGACCGGAAACGAAGGGGTATGCGTGAGTCCTTTGGAAGATTGACTTCTTAAAGGCCTATGATTGTGTGGATTGACATTTTCTTTGGGTAGCCCTAGCGAAGTGCGGTTTCCCGGACTTATGGATCGCTTGGATGAAGAGATGTATCACCAGGACTTCTCTGTCGGTATTAATTAATGGCAAGCCGAAGGTTTCTTTTAACATCAGAGGGGGAGTCAAAAAAGGCTGCTCACTTGCCCCACGTTTGTTTGTGCTTTCTGCGGATGTTCTTGCAATTATGGTGAGGCAGGTGATTCACACACACACACACAGAGAGAGAGAGAGAGAGAGAGAGAGAGAGAGAGAGAGAGAGAGAAGGCACTTCAGGTTACTGTCATTTTTGGATAAGATAATTTGGTTTGCACACCATATATTGTATGACCCAGTGTACATTTGGATCAATTATTTTAACTTCATACCACAATAAATTTAATTTTGTATTTCTTCTGCAAAGATGAACAATTTTCTTCCCGAATAAAAGGATTCCAATTCCTTTTTTTTAAAAAATATAAACGGATTTCAATCCTTCTGTCAGGCAATATGTAAAATGCACCACTGGTTGATTGATATGTTTTCCAAACTTGCAGAGTCTAATGCAAGTTCATTTAGTTGAGTGAGTGAACTTATTCCATAGTAGAATATACATTTGCGAGTTTTAGATGAATGCCTAGGCACTGCCATATGGACCCTCTGAAGCTCGCAGGTCCATCTTATTAATAAAAACCTAGCATTTATAGGTTCTATGTCAGCATATGGAATATTGGACATACCTAGGAACATCAAGTTGTTTTCTAGGATCTTATACATAAAGTATGAAGCAGAAAGGTTTTTGATCTGCGATATTTGCGCCTGTTGTATTTGTAAAGGAATCTGTCCTAAGGTTGAGATTTTTTTACTCATAAATCCATAAATAGGGGTCCAGGCCCCCCTTTATTAATCTAAAAAAGGTGTGTATGTGAAATGCAAACCGAGGTGCGATTGATATGTATCTTCAGTCACTGAAAATGTCTTGTAATTATTTTTTATCATGGAACAGCTTACAGATGCTTTCTTGCTGCTTTATTTTAGGCTGATCCACGGTTTGTTTGGAACCGGAATTTGTTGGAAGATCTACTTGAGTGTGAGGTTGGGTTTGAGATCCAATTTTTTGTTAATTGCTTGTTATACAAGTCATCGTCTGATATCCTCTCTGTACAGCTCCATCCATTTATCATTCCTGTTATTCAAGGCAGTATCCTTCAACTATTGTTACATACTTACATGTTTAGAGCATTTTTTTGGTGCAAGACCTGTTTTGGATGCCAAAGTTACCTATTTATTTTCCTTGAGTCAAGCACAGGCTTTCTATCTAAGGAGGTCAAACTAAGGAGTTCACCTGTGAAAATTACTTTGATTTCAAGAAGATGCATGAGAAGATTAGGTATAATGAGCATAATATCTCTTTTTATTCCTTCTTATTCGAAGAATAGTTGCCTTGAGCTCCATCAACATCTGAAAATCAGGTACAAGGATGTGGAGAAGGGGAGCTAATCTTGAAGGTGATACTGCTAACTTCATTGAAACTGAGCAGCTGGTTGAGGTCGAAGGCTACATGTCTTCTTTCTTACAGGTGTGCATGGTTTTCTAAACCTCACACCCGAAGTAGTTGTAGTCAATTTTGATGGGGTAAAGTAATGGGTTAAATTTCTAGATGGTAAATCTAAGATTCCTTTTATCCTCTTTGTACCTCATTCAGATTGTATTGAACCTGACTGGAAATAGAAACTGTTGATTTTGCTATCAGATTCATGTTCTAGGTCCATGGATGAACTGCCTAGTGAATTGCCACGTCTTGGTTTTTTGGGCAAATCTTGCTTTTAATAGTAGCTGAAGTTTAAACAGTCAGTTTTATTTGCAACGTCATTCTGTGCATGATTATAATGATACTTATGTTGCATGAATATCATGTTAGATCATGATTTCCAAATTGCTGAAACAGGTACAGCTAGTCAAGTATGCGTGATTAAATTGTGAACTTCCTCTAACCCGTTCCTCTAAACTGTATATGTTCTTATAGGAAAGTATGCCACTTAAAGAGATCTTGGGCTTATTCGCATGATATTACAATATAGTTGCAACAAAGCAAACCTTGTAGCATTTCCCCTGAAATATATGTTTTGTCCAATGACCATACGAGTTGGTATAAACAAATCTGAAGGGCCTTCTGCGAACAGGTCCTAACGGATTTGGGTTATGGAATTTTCTAGAGAAATATTGCATAGGATGGTTTTCTTGCGTCATGTTGTTGTAGTGTCTATATATCATGACAATTTGATTTAACTTCCAAAGTGGTCCAGTATACCTTTTATGTACTACATTGCAAGTTACTTGAACATTTATTTTTTTGGAAGTACTGATGCTTGTTTTTTGTGATTTTTAGATTCGTGGGTCTATTCCACTACTCTGGGAGCAAATTGTAGACCTTAGCTATAAACCAAGACTAAATATAATTGACCATGCTGAGACGGTTTGGAAACTTGCCTGACCATTCTAATCATATAACTATTATCATTTGAAAAATTTAATTTGATATGGTTGCCATTTGCTATACTTTCAGTTCAAAGTCGTGGCTCGCCATTTCAATGATCTTATGCAAAGATATGGGGAAATTATTGCAATTGACCTAACTGATAAGGTGGGACCTTTCCATTTTAATGGAGATGCTTTTGTTTTCTTGTAGATGCCTTATAATTATAGGTAAACTGTCTTATCCATTTTTGTGGTTATCATTCTGAAAAACGTCAACAGTTGAGATGGCTGAGTTGGTCTAAGTCGCCAGATTAAGGTTGTGTCCACTTCAATGGTCTGGTGGTAGTGCAATGTACCTACCGCCTAAAAGAGTAGGGTTCAAATCCCTCCTTGTTTGGGTTGTGTTAGGTAGCTGACAACCGGCATAAAAAATAGTCGGATCTTTCAACATGGATTTGAGCAAGAATCCATGTAGCCGACCTTACTTATGTAGAGAGTATTATTATCATATGTTATGTACCTTTTAGTATTTTCTTATTGTTCTCTGGACTACTATGTAATTTACCCGTGAGGTCTCTCCCTATATAAGAGAGCCTAGGGTTCCCTTGAATAATAAGTTGCCCATTTCTTCCAACATGGTATCAGAGCCTCAACCCTAGGGCTCTCTCTCTCCACCCGCCCCCCCTTCGTTCTCCGCCGCCGCCGTCCTCCTTGCGGGCTCCTCCCCGCCGCCTCCTCTCGGGCGCCTCCTCGCCGGCCCCTAGCCCCGATCCCGTCGCCCAGTCGCCCCCCCAACCCCTCGCCGTCCCCAGTTCGCCAGCCCCTAGCCTCGGTCTCGTCGTCCCTCGCCGACCCCCAATCACGGCCCAGGGACCCCGCCACCCACCGTCGGCCGACCCTTGTTCTAGCCGGCACCGCGGCGCCTCTTGTCGTCTTGATCGTAGCCGTCTCTTTCTCTAGATCTATGGATTTGGGTACGTAACGTCTACATACACACTCGAATCCTATGCAGTTTGTGTAGACATCTGTCATTCTGTCTACCAACCCTAGTTCTTATTCAGCGGCGCTATGTCAGAATCCAAGATTGATATGCCCTCCATAGGCGCGTTCAAAGGTCCCGCGCCAATAGTCAAAATGGACGGGTCGAACTATGAGCTTTGGGCGATGCAGTTCATGAGTCTCATGAAGTCGAACGGTAAGAAGCACATTCTTGAAGACTAGGATGTGGGTGTTTGGGACGACCAGGATGTGGGTATTCAACGACGCTATGTCAGAATCCAAGATTGATAAGTCTCATGAGACCGCCGACCATCTCTTCTTTCGTTGCTCCTTGGTTGCGGGTGTTTGGGACGAGGTGGCTTGGGCTCGCGCGGACAATCTTGAAGACTTTTGCGAGATCCTTTGGTCGAATAGGGACATGGCCAGGCCTGATGTTTTGGCTCCTATCGCGCGGCTGTGGTGCATTTGGCGCGCCAGGAACGACGCTATCTTCTCGGGCCAGCGCTTTTATCGTGAGAACGTCAACATTATGGGTATTGGACTTATTTCCGATTGGTGTTCTTCTTAGGTTAACGGCCCATTTGTGGCGGCTACTTTTCGTGTATTCGCAATCATCCTCTGCTCTCTTCTACCCCACCTCCCCTATGTAAGTATCTCTCCTCTTTTTCCGTTTTAGTTATATATAATTTTGGGGCGAGCACCAGCAAGTGCATCCCCCTTTTTTTGAGCCTAAAAAAAAAAGCACATTCTTACCGAGGATGAGCTCGTAGAGAAGACAGGGATATACGCCTCGTGGGAGGCCGATGATTCGTATGCCAAGGTTTGGCTGTCAGGCACACTATCGATGGAGATTGCCAATGATGTCCTCAATCAGCCCACTGCCAAGGCAATGTGGGATATTATGGATGCAACGTATTCACAAGTGCGGAATGAGACCAAGATGTTACAGCTTCAGCATGTATATATTCACGATGAAGCAGAACGACATACCACTTCACTCCTTGTACACATCCCTGAGAGGGATGTTTGAGAAGCTATACAGTACCATTCCACTCACAGCAACCCCTGAGCAGCAGAAGATGTTTCGGAATGCCACCATGGTGGGCGTTCTACTTGCAGCCCTAGACCCTGAGTACGAGGTTGCTCGCTCTCAGATTTTGGCCGACGCAGTTATTTCTCCAACGGAGGATGTTTACCGGAGGCTCAGTCGCATATCAGTGTCTTCCAGCTCATCTACTCCAACCCCATCGGCGATGGCAGTATCACGTGGGAGAGATGGTCAGTCTTCTGGTCGTGGACGTGGACGTGGAGTGGTAGGGGTGGTCGCTTTCGTCACCCTTATTCGTACTGTCACCGCACATGCCACTCGGAGGATACATACTACTCTAAGCATGGGTTCCCAGCATCGGCGCATGTAGCTGAGCATGTTCTGCCCCAGTCAGCATCCAATGCAGACAACCGTTTTGAGGAGCTTGTGGCACGCCTACGTGATATTATGCCACAATCTTTAGCTGATTCTTCTGATGGACCTTCAGATGTTGCGGCCACTGCCTCTGTCAATTCCTCTGTTGTTGCTAGTACCTCAGGTAGTGCTACTGCATTTACGTCTTGTCATGATATATCTGATTGGATTATAGATTCTGGTACCACACACCACATCTGCCGAGATCGAGAGAGACTTGAGTCCTACAGGGATATTCCCGATGGCCGTTCAGTACAGATCGCAGATGGTACCCATTCCCCTCTTGTTGGACAAGGGGAGGTCGTTCTTTCTTCTTCAGTACATCTACAGAATGTTATGCATGCTCCCGAGTTCTCCATGAATCTGTTGTCTATTAGTCAGATTACGAAGGATTTGCACTGTCGTGCTATATTTGACCCCTCTTCTCTTATTTTTCTGGACATACTAACGGGCAGGGTGATTGGCTGTGGCTCTGAGCAAAATGGTCGGTATCGGCTGGTCCAGAATTCTTATGCTGGCGTCTCCTCTTATTCCGCCGGACCAGTATCTCCGTACATCTGGCATCTTCGCTTTGGTCATCTCCCGCTCCAAAAAATGTGACACCTTCTACCTCAGATCTCTCCAATTCTTCCTTTCACTGTGAAGCGTGTCAGTTGGGAAAGCATCATAGCTCTAGCTTTCCTAGTCGTCAGAGTCGGAGCAGTTGCTCCCCGTTCGAGTTGTTTCATATTGATATTTGGGGTCCGAGTCATGTTCCCGATCATCAGGGACACAAGTTCTATCTAGTTGTAGTGGATTTCTCTCGTGTATCGTGGGTCTTTCTTTTAAAGAATAAATATGAAGCAGGAGATGTGATTAAAAATCTGATTAATGAAGTGCATAATGTTTTTTCCTCTACCTTCTAATATGTTCGTACATATAATGCTCTGGAATTCTGCACACGGTCTCTCTCTCTCTCTCAGTTTCTCTCGTCAAAGGGCATTATTGTGAAACCCCCGAAACCCGAATAGGGACTAAAACGCAAATCTTTACTGAGTTTGGGCTTGATTGTAAAATCTGAACTTGTCCATTGAGCAAAAAATTCGAGTAAGGAGTCCATTGCATAGGGCTCGTCGATAGCTTTCCAACGAGTCCTAGAACGTTAAAATCCGACTTCGGGAGCTCAAGTTATGGTCATTTTAGCAAGGAGGGGTACAAGTCACTTTCAGATCCGAACCCGGATCCGAATCCGGGTCGGACCCGTATATTCCGCCCTCCCTCCCTTCGCCAACCTCGCCCAAATCGCCCAACGTCTCCTTCTCTCGACCTCCAGCTCTCCCCTCCTCCATTCCTCTCCCCTCTCTTTCACCAAGGACCGCCGGAGCGCCTTGGATCGACGACCCAAAGCCAGAAGGTACGACAACTCCCTCCCTCTTGCTGCGGTTCCACACGCTTTTGATCATATTTTGAATATCATTAGAGTCCTGGACATGCTTGTGCTCCAAATTTGTGGGTGGTGTCATGGTTTCCTTGCACATGGATTTCGTTGGCATGTTCGTTCTACTGCTCATATATGTGTTGCTGCACTAATTCCATGTTGAGTGATTTGGGGATATGCCGATCATATACGTGTTAGGGTGAGGAAACAAGGGTGGCAACTGCCTATTCACATCTTCTTGCTGCCGGATTCGCTGTGTTAGACGAACTTATGTAATCTTAAACCTTGTAAGGATGTTGAGTTTTTCTTTGACCCATTTCCTGTTGAATCTCGTTTTGGGTCTGATTGTGATCTTGAACCCAACTCAATCTGAAGTATTAGATCTATAATAACATGGAGGTCCCCCTTTGCTGGATCGAGGTATCGGGTTTGCATATCTGTGTATTTTCCTGCACCGATTGTGCTCTGCTTGATGGAAATCTGCGAGCTTGGAAATGTTTTTTTTTTAAGCTAAGGAGATGCATAAAGTCTATGATTGGCTGTATGTTTTAGTTATGCATGTTATGGAAAGTGGACTACTTGATACATATCAAATAGTTGGAAATCACTGAACGAATGTCATTTTTGAAGTTTTTCATTGCGGGAAGTAGTGGCTGATTATATCAGCTCAACAAAAAAAAAAAATAATATCACTTGACAAATATCTGTACTGAAAATTAGTATCGTCTCCTTTTGTATTAATGAGATGTAGTCCCTTGGAGTTTTTGTACTGTATACTATTACCAGGTTGACCTGTATGATTTTTTTGGTGCCTTAGATTATGGACATGAATGGCTTTATTTTGTATAATAAAACAACACCTACAAAATGAAGGGACTGGAATTATTCCCAGTAGCTTCTTGAAGATACGTTCTTGCTATTTGTACTTAAGGGTGTGTCACTTCTGCAGATTCCAGCTCTTTGTTGGCAAGAGATTGGGTTTCCAAATGTATAAGTGGGTAATGAATTGTCCCTTTGGATTTAGATAGTTGAGTGTTGCCAACGTGACAACAGTAGGACAAATCAAATTGAGTTTTTATGTCTCTTCACTTTTGGATACGAAGGTTTTCATTATACTGCATCTGCAAAGGGAAAAGTCTAACAGAGCTTCTTTTAGCTTCTTGAAGATGTATGGTGCTGAAGCATTGAATTGATAGGGCTATTGAATCTCATCGAGATCCATTTTGTACGTGATATGTTTTTATTTGTATAGCCCCACATTATCATTGTGATCTGTCATAAACTAGATACAAACATCTCAAATCGAATCTATGTTTGTGCTTACGATGTTTGGGTAGATGGAGTAGTTGCCGCCAAGGGAGGGGCATGCATCCTTGGGGCCCCGGGTAGAAGCCTAGTTGACCGCGATCCCAACTGCTACTGTAGCTGCGATGGTTGGGGGACATGTTGCTTGGCACACCGAGGTGCTGATCTGACGGTGTTGGCCTCGGCACTTGCGTGCTTTAGCCCGGTGCTCGAGCGCGGGCCAAGTAGTCATGGTTGGTCGGCTAGTGTTTCGCTTGTCACTTAGAGTTAACACTCGTGTACGGGCCAATGTAGGCCACATTGGTCGGTATTCCGAGTGGGAACGCTAAGAGGGGAGTTCCGGGAAAATGTGGTTAATTCAGTGGTGATGGGACGTGAATCTCCTGTGTATAAGGATAATCGAATTGATCGCAATGATTTGCGGGTTGGAATCTAATTTGGGGATCGGAAGTATCATTGGGAAGTGGAGCTAAGTGGACGTGTTGGGAACTTAGTTAGGATGCATTATACCCCACCGCATGCCTACGGAGGCACCCCAACCCTAAGGTAATTTTCTTTTACCTTAGAGTCATAGTGTGAGGTCTCATCTAGACCAAGACCACAGACTATCCACGAAGCTTGGTTACTCGTATCCATATCTAGATCAAATACTAAAAAGTAAACATGTAATTCTTTGTGAGATCAAATATCCTGTTTCTTTCTCTTTTGCACACATTTTATCACGCATTTCTTGTCGTGTAGTTTGTTTAAATCGTATTGGGCAACTTTGCTCATAACGTACCTACGTGTGGATCCGCAGGTTCGCAACAGTGATCGTTGGAGGCACCATCACTTTTTGAGCAGCGTTACGACACCTTTTGTGGTATAGTTGTCAGTAATTTTGCTATCCTTCTTTACTTTTACCATTTTGTTGAGAGACGTGGCATGTAATATGTATAATTGTGGACATCCTATTTATGCTTACATGTATATTTTGTGGACATGGAATGATCAATGAAATGTGATTATGAACAGGTCATGAATGGAAAAAAGAAAATTTTTATATTTCAGTAAATTGTGCTATTTCTCCTGCTTATGTGTATGTCATTAGTATTCGAATGTGGAATGTATGTGCGTGGATTGGTTTGCCGAGTACCCGGATCCTAAGGGTGTCACAATTATTCACCAAACTACTTGTGCTTACACATCTCAGCAGAATGGCGTGGCAGAAAGAAAGCACCGCCACCTTCTTGACATTACTCGAACTCTTCTTATTCAGAGTTGTGCTTCTATCTCTTTCCGGGGGGATGCTATTCTTACAGCTCGTTACCTGGTCAATCGTATGCCGTCATCTGTCCTAGGTGAGAAAATTCCTATGTCTATCTTTTTTCCCGATAAGGAATTATTCTCACTTACTCCTTGTATCTTTGGTACTGTTGCCTTTATCCATCTTCTCACTCCAGGACTTGACAAACTCTCTCCTAGAGTTGTCAAGTGTGTCTTTGTCGGTTACTCTCGGACTCAGAAGGGCTATCGCTGTTATGACCCCATAAACAAGAAATACTTTGTCAGTGCGGATGTCACGTTCTTTAAGTCTGTTATATATTTTTCACCTGCAGGTGACAGGCTGGTACCATCCACTACCAGTGATGATGTCTATGTCCCTCCTCCTCCTAGTTGGAGTCACCTGAGTCTATTCCTGCACCAGTTACTACGCCATCTTCAATACCACCACCTCCGCCACCACCACCTCAACATCCTCATATTCCACCTTTACCTAAATTCTATACGCGTCGTCCAGGTCCTGCTCAGGCTACACGTCATACATCCATCACGCCTCAGGTATGTGTTGATGACATTACTACTGACGGGTCAGATATGGTACATGTGCAGGATTCTTCATTGCAGGAGGAGATTACACCATCCAGGTCAGTAGACGATGACCTTGATATTCCGATTGCTATCCGGAAGCAAAAGAGGACGTGTGTATCTTATTGCTTTGCTTTCCAGGTGTCTTTTCATCGCCTCACATGCGACTTTCAGAGATTTGCTGCAGCTTTGTCTTCCGTGGACATACCACGGACCTATCGGGAAGCTATGAAGATTGATTTCTGGCGAATGGCTATGGAAGACGAGATGCGTGCCTTACAGTCTCGTGGCACATGGAGCTTGGTTAATGCTCCTCCTGATGCATCCATTGTTAGCTGTAAATGGGTATTCACAGTTAAATACCACGCTGATGGCAGTCTAGATCGAAACAAGGCTCGGTTGGTCGCTCGAGGTTTCACACAAACCTATGGTGTGGACTATATGGATACATTTTCTCCGGTGGCTTGTCATTCTACCCTTCGCATACTCCTATCAGTTGCAGTGGTACGTGACTGGGCTATATCTCAACTTGATGTCAAGAATGCATTCTTGTATGGAAATCTGCAGGAGGAAGTCTACATGCAGCAACCACCAGGGTTTACTGCTGAGGGGGAGAAGCATATGGTGTGTAGACTTCACAAGGCAATTTATGGCCTTAAACAGAGCCCAAGGGCGTGGTTCCAGAAACTGTCCCATCTGATTGAACGACAGGGGTTCAAGAGATCGAATGCATACCACTCATTGTTTATTCAGAAGTCTTCTACATGTACGGTTGTCATCATGGTCTATGTTGATGATATTATGGTTACAGGAGATGATGTTCAGGGAATAGAGAGGGAAAAAGCGTTCCTAGGCCGTCAGTTCGTCACGAAGGACCTTGGAACTCTAAGATACTTTCTGGGGTTGGAATTTGCGAGGAATGCACAGGGTCTAGTGATGACCCAAAGGAAGTACATTACAGATTTCTTAACTAAAATAGGCATGGCTGGATGCAGACCATCGAGTATTCCCATGGATCCAAGCATGAAGTTGTATGACGATGACACTGCTGAAGTAGACAAGAGGAGATATAGAGAAATGGTGGGTAAGCTCCTTTATATTACCATAACTCGACCTAATATTGCCTTTGCAGTAAGCCGGGTGAGTCAATTTATGGAGCAACCAAGGCAAGTTCATATGGATGCTATATACATGATACTGAGGTATCTAAAGTCTTCTCCAGGTTCAGGGATGCTATTCCGAAAGGGCACAGATCTATCTATTTCAGCATGTGCAGATGCCGATTATGCAGGATGCCCTAAGGATAGAAAGTCAACCTTAGGATTTACCGTTTTTGTTGGGAGCTCTCTGGTCTCTTGGAAAAGCAAGAAGCAAACCGTTGTGGCAAGGTCCAGTGCAGAATCTGAATATAGGGCCATGGCGCAAGCAAGCACGGAGATGATGTGGGTTCGATATGTGCTAGAGGATCTACATGTAGCCGTACTTTTACCTATGCAGCTTCGGTGTGACAATCGGGCCTCATTGTTTATTGCGAACAATCCAGCATTCCATGAGAGAACAAAGCATATTGAAGTTGACTATCACTACACTAGAGATTTGATCCAGAGAGGCTTGATATCTACATCTCATGTGAGCTCAGGGGATCAGACTGCTGACATACTCACCCAGCCGTTGCTCAGAGGACCCTTCCAGAAATGTTCTTCCAAGCCGAGCATGATCGACATCTATGCTCCACCTTGAGGGGGAGTGTAGAGAGTATTATTATCATATGTTATGTATCTTTTAGTATTTTCTTATTGTTCTCTGGACTACTATGTAATTTACCCGTGAGGTCTCTCCCTATATAAGAGAGCCTAGGGTTCCCTTGAATAATACGTTGCTCATTTCTTCCAACAACTTAAAGTGGGAGAAAACTTCGTCATTTTTTTATCATTCCGAAAAACACAACCGTCTGTGAAGAAATTTAGTGATGACATATCTTCATATTTGCCATCCTTAACATTGTGCACTGAGTATTCAAGCAGCCATGCCTCTCTATGGAAAATTTTGTTTCTTTGTAAGTGTCTTTTTGTAGCATATGGTCAATTTTGCAGAGTTTATAATAGTTTTCTCTAAGGTAAAATTCACCGAAGGCATCTTCTGATTGTCATTATGATGCGTTTAATACATGGATTGCCTTCATTTTTCTTGCGGTTTAGTGGTATTGGACGAACATACACGAGCGATGTCACGAGACTTGCGAGTCATGAGGGCATTGAGATGGAGTCCCAGACCAGGAATCTTGAGGGAATTTTTACTGGTTCAAGACTGAATACATTACATAATCTTGCCACAACTGTTTCTTAGTGTTTTTTCCTCACCTTTTTTTGCGTAACTCTGATCGGTGTATATGCGTATATTCGTTCTGATGGAACACTGCAATTGATTATAAGAGCCTTGCAGAGGGTTTTTTGGTGGAGGGAGGGGTAAAAGAAATGTTGGAATTAAAGGATATGATTTTTTTGGATCTAAGCCCAATTATGGTCCGAATTAGATATGTTTGGAAGCATAGAATCCATGTTGAAAAAGCTTGATTGGTGTAGTTTCTTTGTATTATTTGTATGAAATATGGTATAAAACTAGGGGAGGGCGATTCATGCCCAGAAGTGTTGGAATGAGACTATCCGAAGGGATCTTAATCATTTGGATTTAATCCATAGAATTTCCCAAAATAGAGCTGAATGAAAGCAAAAAAATCCATATAGCCGACCATACTTAATTGTGGGAAAAGGCTTTGTTGTTGTATGGTATAAAACTAAAAAAACAAGTATAGCATGTAATTAGTATATTACACGATATTATATAATGTCAAATATTGTTGTATAATTAGATAATATAGCAACATCATTTCAGTGGATGGACAAAAACGTTGCTATTGCATTACATTAATTAGAAATAACCGTGAATTACACGTTGGACTTGTAAGCCCTTAGCGATCCATTAATGCAATATAAGTTATTTCGTTTTATTTCATTATCCGAATAAAAATTGTGTTTGCACTTATAACGGTCTCTTATTACAATTAGGGTAATGTACCATGGTCATCTTGATATCAAATTGTCGTTGATCTAAAGAGTTAGATCGAGGATACAATCATCATCAAGCAATTTTCAAGAATGATCTCTAATCTGAGAAACATATGGCAATCTTTCTCTTAAGATCATTTCCAACTGACCTCTTGGGTTTTTTTGAAAGAAAACGGGGTGGCATCCCACATTGGGACCCACCACAAAAAGTATATATATAAGTATAAGAAGTGTGTTACATTTTGCTTACGTTGTCCAGGATGAGCTTAAAGCCCTATAATGTTCAATTACATTTTCAGTATAACATCTTTGTCCCTAAAAAATGCTACCATTCCTAGTGCACCGTATCGCCCAGAGTAAATCAAACAGGCATGTGTTGTCCACGTGGCCTTGACCACAAACCGCTCTAATGCTCCCCCCTAAAACTGGTACAGTCCTGACCATCAGACCAAGCCAAGCTGTCTCTGGTCCAAATCTCAGCAGAGGATGAACATGAAAAGAAAAGGTGATCAACGTCCTCCACAGTTGCCCCACATCTTGCACAAGGATCCACCCCAACCCCCAACAACAGGCTCCAGCGAGCCTGTGTGAGATCCTACCCAGCCGAAAGAGCCACAGAAAAATCCTGATACGGTTAGGAACTGTTAGAAAATAGGAAGCGGAAGCGAAATTGATAAACAGAGTATAAAAACAAGAAAGATAAACATGAACTCGGAGATTTTTCACGTGAAACCCTACTCCCTAAGGAGCGGGATGAAACCACGGGAGAAGCCCTCAATGGGGTGGATATTGTATTCCTTTTTCTCAATGGTTACAGGAGGTCTGGAGCTCCTTATATAGCCTCCACAGAGCCTCCAAGTCCTACCACTGGTTGATGTGGGACTAAACATATGGATGAGGTAAATGAATCCTGGAGAGATCCATTTACCCTCCTACAACTCATATGATGCACAACCAAATACTCCAATACTCCCCCTCAAGCTGGAGCATGCAATGTTCAGCTTGGACAAACATAAAGAAACTCAACCCACGCTACAGGACACTACAGACAATATCAACTCAACGCGCACAACTGTCGGCTGTTGTCGAGGACGTTGCTTCTCATGTCGTGCAGGTGAGGTGGACGAATGGGCTGGAGTGTGAGTATGTTGAATCTCCTCATCGGAGAGCATGTGCTCTGTACTGCGTCTGTCAGAGTCACTGCAACTGAAATGAAAATCCTCGTCGGAGTACTTTGGCCCGCCACAATAATGTGGACAACTGCTCTATCTCTGAAAAAGGACTGAACTGAAAAGGCCATGGAAGTGCAATCCTCGTCGGAGTCCACGGTCGTTGGAGAATGGAGTCTGAATAAGTCTCCTCGCCCGAGAACTTGGTCTCTCCCATCTGGCACAGAGAATGGTACTCTATTCTGGAGTCCCTATGATACCACATGAAAACCCTTGCCAAGATGGCACAGGGAATGATCCTCTACTCTGGAGTCCCTATGGCTCACATGAGAACTCTGGCCGACAAAACAAGAAAAGATGGGGATCACGATAAAAGATGGCAAACATGTGCACATCTGAAAAGACTGCATACATGTGCGTGTCTGGAACTGAAGACTCGGAACCAATCGTCGAGTCTGAAACTGCGCATCAAACTGTGGACTCGGAATCTGAATGTCGAGTCTGAAACCTGATAAAATCTGTAGAGTCTGAATGAATGGCTTGTCTGGAATCCGTCGTCTGAATCTGGAAGATCTGAATAGACATGTGACTCTACATATACTCGCTCTTTCTCCCATACTAGTCAGAATACATGACATCGACTATGTTGGGAGAAGGCAATAAAATAGGGAAAACATGACCATTCTCAAAAAATTCCTTGCGGCTTTTCTTCATTTTTTTGTAAGCTATCACAATTAAAAAAAACGTTTTTTCGGCTTTTCTTGTAATAATTTTTTTCAGCTATTTCCATTTTTTTAGCCGTGGCACACTCCTCTTTTTTCCCTCAAAATAAGCCGTGCTTTTTTTCCGGCTTCAATCTCCTTTTTTGCAACAATATTGCGTCTTGCTTTTCTATTTGTACGCGTCCTTTTTTTCAATTTTTTTAAATATGACCCAAACTTGGGCCTAAAACTGTGGCCCTCTTCTTTTTTTTGTCTGACCCTCCATTTTTTTATGCCCGGCCTCTTGGGCCTTACACTTATTTAGGGTTTCCCCTCACGGGAACCCTTTTTTTGTCGAAGACATCTGCCCCCCGATGGGGTTCCTGGGCGTCGCCCCCTCGAGGTTTCAGCTGCAGCCCAATGGAGCGACCCTGCTTGGATCGCGATGGAAGAGAGATGGGGCAAGGGCCTGCCGACTGATGAGGAGAATCCGACGCCTTGGCGAGGAGCCAAGATCGGAGGGGCGCCAGATGCGCCGCTAGAGTGCTGCGATGGAGATCAGAGGGTGCAAAATCACCATCTCCGCTTGGAGCCTGGTGAACGTGGAAGAATGCGCCTCGCACTCAAGAGGTGCCATGAGTTGCTCGCGGTCTTGAAGAAGAAAGGGAGGATCGCCGCCAAGAAGGATTGGGATCACCTGGTGTCTGATGTCTTGGAGCTATCGTGAGGATACGTGAGGGGAGGCATCACTAGCGAGTCCTGCAACCACTGGTTGTTCTCACGAATGCGATGCATGCCTGGATGGTGGAAGGGTGCACGCGCCTAAAGCTTGGGTTCACCATTGATGGGAAGTGAGCGGCGATGAGGTGCTTGGTTGCTTGAAGGAGCACGAAGGTTTTGTGCTCTCGCCGTGTCTGCAGCCGTTTGGGGTTCACGCGCGAAGTATGCACCAAGCTTTGTGTGAGCGTCGCCACCTACGCCTGTTGAAGATCGATGAACTGCAGGTAGACTCGATTGAATCAAGTGGGGGCTAGGGTTCTCGAGTAGGGTTCCAGAGAACCCATTGTGCGGCTGCCGTATGAAATTAGGGTTCCAAACCCTTTAATTTCTGGAAAAGGAGAAGATCTTCAGAACTTGAATCCAAAATAATCTTCAAAAACGAAGTAATTGAATATCAAATAATCAACGATCTTGACCGATCTAAAAAAAATTCAAGAATAAAACTTCAAAATCAACCAAGAACGACCCGCTCTGATACTATGTTAGAAAATAGGAAGCGAAAGCAAAATTGATAAACATAGCATAAGAACAGGAAAGATAAACACGAACTCAGAGATTATTTTACGTGGAACCCTACTCCCTAAGGAGCGGGATGAAACCACGGGAGAAGCCCTCAAGGGGGCAGATATTGTATTCCTTTTTCTCAATGGATACAAGAGGTCTGGGGATCCTTATATAGCCTCCACAGAGCCTCCAAGTCCCACCACTGGGATGTGAGACTAAACATATGGATGGGGTAAATGGATCCTGGAGAGATCCATTTACCCTCCTACAACTCATATGGCGCACAACCAAATACTCCAACAGGAACCTTGTTCCGCCAAATGATCCTGCTATCAACAACCTCCTCGGCCAATCTCTCACCATCATCCACCAAAAAAACGATATGCCTTCTTCACTAAGAACCTGCCATCACCCCAAACAATGTGATCTCTGCCCTCTGACGGACCCTCCAACTGCGCCAGATCTGCCTGCAAATTCATGAAACTCCCGAATCCTACGAACGACAAACCCAAGGCGAATGATGGAGACCATGCACCATGCATCCAAACATCTTTCGCTGGCACCTCCTTGTTGTTAACCAACTGCATGAGGCGTGAGCATCGATCGCCCACGCCCCATCACCCGTCCAATCATCCTGCCAAAAGCGAAACCCCGCTCCATCCCTGAGAACCGGCCTCAGCTTCAATTCCAACTCCGGGAACACCTCAGTAATCCCCTTCCATAGCGAGGACGACAATCGTCTCGGAATGACGGCACGCGACATGAACACCCCATAGAGATTCCTCATTAGCCTATACACCAAGTCGTCCGATTTTCCCCAGATGCGGACCACCTACTTAGCCATGAACGCTTTGTTCATCTCTGCCATCCGAAGAACTCCCAAGCCGCCCTTTTCCTTTGGCGCAGTCACCTTGCTCAAGTCCACCAAGTGCACTCCCTTTCTCTGCTACCTCCCATCATACTAGAAGAAACGCCTCAAAGATCTCAATCCTCGCACGAACACCCACATAAAATAGTCTCGTGGAGCAGAAAAAAATAGGAATGGCTGAAAGAACGTGCTTCAATAGAATCAATTTTGGAAAGCATCGATGCCTTCCACCCTACCAACCTCCCCTCCAATCTCCCCAATAGTATCTGTCGGCCCTGAGATTTGGGCTGCCCCACCACCAACGGAAGCCCCAAATAGGTAATCGACAGTGAAGCCAAAGGACAACCCAAAATCGTCGCTGCTCTCTGCATCTCCATCTCATTGAATCCAAAAGAGACCACCACTGATTTTCATCTGTTAATCTGCATGCCAGAAATATCTCCAAAAATATCCAAGATGGTTGCTGCCCTGCGCATTTATATACCTCATCATCCCCCAGGAACGCCATAGTTTCATCAGCATACTGCAGAAGCGGGATCAAAATTTCCTTCTCCTCAAACCCAGCACACCAACCACCTCCTATAGCCAGCCTCATCATTACCGCCATTGCGTCCGCCACAGTCACAAACAAGAGCAGAGCCAGAGGGCATCCCTCGCTAATATCCCTCTGCGGTAGGAAAAAAGCCTCCTTCTGGATTGCCATTGACCAGCACAACTTGAGAGATTGTTGTGACGCATCGCTTGATCCACGAAATTTATAGGCCCGAGAAACCTCTCTTCTCTAGGGAAACCCACAAGAATCTCTAGTCCACATTGTCATATGCCTTTGAAGAATCCACCTTCCAAATCACCCCCTTTGCCTTGTTCCTTTTCCAGCCCGTCGCCATCTCGAGCGCCATAACCAAGCCATCAACCATAGCTCTCCCCGGCACAAATGTCATATGCTCCGATGAAACAATCCTGTCAACCACTCCCTTCAACCTATTCGTCAGGATCTTTGCAATAATCAGATAGGCAACATTTGATAGAGAAATCAACCTATAATCCTCCACACTTTTCGGTCTATCCTTCTTTGGAAGCAGAAAAATGAGTGTCTCGTTCAACCTCTCAAAACCACAATCGCCATCCCGAAATTCCGCAAGCCCCTCCATCGGGTCCTGCTTGATCATATCCCAAAATTCCTCGTAGAAAAGAACCGGGAACCCATCTGGGCTTGGCGCCCCATCCGCATTCAGCTGAAATAATGCCCACCTGGCCTCCTCCTTTGAGAAATCTCTCACAGAGAAGTCACGTTAGACTCAGGGATGCGCACAACACAATTTTCCTGCCATCCCTCCCACGTCACCTGCTGAAGCCTTGGAAATGCGATCGCAAGGCCACTCCCATCGCTCGGTCCCCCTCTACCACCTCCCCGCAAACTGAGATCGAGTGGATCAGGTTCCAATGTCTTTGTCCTCTGGTCATAGCGTGAAAGAACTTCGTATTTGCATCCCCCTCACGCAGCCACCATTGCCTAGATCTCCGCCTCTAAGCAACCTCTTCTTTATCCTTACAGAGAATCTCCTCCAAGTGAGTGCCCCTCATGACCACCTCTTCTAGTCAGATCCCTCTCGTCCTCAACCCTGTCAAGACGTTGAACCTCCTCCTGAGCTAACTGCTTACGAGCCATGCGTTGCACCCTCTTCTCCCTGTTGTAGTTCATTAGGAATCTCTTGAGCGCCGTAAGCTTGCTAGCAAGCTTGAAAGATGTTGAGCCCATCACCAAGCACCCGACCCAAAATTCCATCACTACCTCATTGAATCCCTCTTTCCAAAGCCAAGCCCTTTCATATCTGAAGAACAAGCGTGGGTGATCAGACTCCCCAGAACTCCAAAGCAACAGTGTGTGATCCGACAACGTCCTGGGAAGAGCCTGAGCCCTAGCCAACGAAAAAGCCATCAGTGCCTCAGGTGACATCATGAATCCATGCGGGAGCGCGACCACGATCTCCTCCACGTCTACCTACACTGGCAACATCCACCACCTAGAGTCCCAACTCATCCACCACTTCCGCAAGCGTCGAAGTACCACAATCTCTCCCTCCACGTTCCCCTAGGCGATCCTCCAGCCGTAGCGTCACATTAAAGTCCCTGGCAACGATCCATGCAACGTCCAGGAATCTCGCCCTGACCATGCACATCTCCTCACTGGGCCGCTAATACCATCTCCATTGCAAGATCGTAGACATTCGTGGTCAGAATCACCAAGCCATTCGCCCTGCGTCGCAGCAAGATCGAAATCGAGAATGCCCCACTAACCTCCACATCCACCATCTCTAGAGCAGTTCCATCCCAACCCGTCGCCATGGCCTCAAATTTCAGCGAAATTCGGTCGAATTTCTATCGAATATCGATATCTAGTCGAAATCGAAATTCGACCGAAATATGGGGGTCCTAGTACAAAAAATGGCCGAAATGATCGAAATTTCGATCGAAATTTGACTGAAATTCCATCGAAATTCTGTTTTGGTCGTCACCGAAATGGTGACCGAAACCGACATTTAAGGCCTTGCCCGTTGCAACACCCCCTACCACTCCGATAGCCTCTATGGCCTTGAACTCCCCCATCCTAGACCCCACAATCTCCCTCCACTTGCCGCTTACATCCCACGAAAGCTTAGTTTCGTGCAACATGACAACGTCCGCTCTCTGTTCTGACAACATTTTAGCCACCGCCAACCACTTCACTTACTGCCCCGGACCCCTTACATTCTAGGTTACCAGCTTCATTGAGCAATCTTCGTGACCCCCGACGACGGAATCGGACCGAGACACAACAGGGCCTCCCTCTCCAGGCCTTCCCCCATCTCCCCCCACGCCTCCATCACCTCTTCTTCAACCTCCTTCAACAACACTCCTGGCCCCTCCATCAGGATCACCTCTCGGCCCTCCGGAACCTCTCCAGGCTCCACCAAACCATCTGGCCCCGAACCCTCCTGACGACTTCCTCCATCCTCCTCCGCCTGCAGTACAACAGGGGCCACCACCTGTAACGCAAGGGGCTGAGCCTCCAGCTCCCCTCCTCCGCCCGAAACCTCATCGCCCACATGCACCACCACACATCGATATACCTCCAGCATGCGCAATCTCCTCGCCTCCTTCAAACCGTGTCGTTAATATCGCTTTTGAAAACGACCTCGCGCTAGGTCACATCTCTAAGCTTCCCCACAAGGTGGCTCGGCCGAGGAGCCCACCCGACTCTCTGCATCTGCATCTCGCGCCATATCCTTGGGCTCGCTAGCATAACAGTACGAAGTGGACACATCCGCAGCCCTAGGGCGGGAGATATCCCCAACGCCACACTGCCCACAGATAGCAGCACCGACCTTGACGGAGGAGACCTCGAGCGCACACGACCGACCCTTCCAATTTCACCACATCACCCCCAAAATCACTCCCGATCGCCTGACCGAGGTCCTCCATCGCATCCACAAGACACCGATCCTCCGAGCGGCAAACTCTAACCACAACTAGAGCTGACATCAGCTCGACCTCACCAGCCCCATGCCAACTTCAACGCCAACCATCCTCCTCGAAATCTTCTTAGCACAACTTATGCTCCTATATCCATTTCGACCGCACAGGAAACACATATCCGGGTCGCAACACACCGTCGTACGATGGTCCCATCCCCCACACCGCAAGCACCTACCTCTGAAACGTCTCGAGCATTCACCAATCTTCTCTGAGGCACCCGCCTGAGACAACTGGCCTCGAGAGCAGCGGTGCACAGCCTTCACCCATCCTCCCATGTGCGTAGGCAAATTGAGACTTTGGTGAGACACTTTTCTGGTCAGGTCATCTCCATATGAATAGAGATTTAGAGGTATTGGATAAGTCATGTCAAGGGTGTTGAATCTCTCGAAGGAATCATAGAGGTTCATACTTTTTGAACCAAGAGACATATCTAATTTATGAGATGTTGAGGTCACAACAAATTCCATGCATGATCGTCTTTTTTGAAACAAGATAACAATTCAAAAATGTTAATATATGCTTTTGGAAAGCATATGATTGATATTTTTGGCTAACACGATCGATTGGGATATTTGTTTATAAACCCTTAGAGGAGACAATCAAAAATGGATTTGAATGTTGGGTTTAATCAAAGTGTTCCAGTATGTAGGATGCCTGAATATTGGGAATACTTTGAGTTAATGCAATCATAATAGATTATATACCATGACACTTCTATTCCGAGGGAGCGATGAAACAGGTGGATTTTAGTGATTCTATTTTGTGGCTAAATGTTTGAGAATTAAATGATTAAATTTTAATTCAAAGAACCCATCTTTAGATCCAAATGGTTGCAGAAATGGTTTGAAATATATCCATTGTTGGAAATTGACCAGAACTGGTTCAAAGAAATGGTTCGTAATGGTTAGTAGTGGATTCAAATCCAAAGTGGTTTAAACCCTAATATTATATGTAAGAGTAAGTACCAAGTCACTATACATGGTTTTTATAATCTCCTTGACATTATCACAAGTATCCGAGAATGTTGCTTACATGTCCTAACTGGATTAGGTAATGTTGTAAAAATCGACCGACTAATCGGTCGGCTATTTAAGTCGGTGGGGTGGCTAAGTGACTATTTACTGATCGATCAATAATCTGTCAGCCATTACTCGGCTCGATTAGTCGATCGACTAGTTCGTCGATTTTTGCTTGGAGATAAGATATTTTTTATTTTTTTTACTTTTCTAAAAGCAAACATATTCTACTCTGTTAATTTTTTTAATTCAATTATTTCTTTTATTTCAGTATGACAATATATTAAATGTGCAAATCTATGTAAATATGGAAGAATATATATAGGAAAAATGATTTATATATTTAAAGAACAACACCAACAATGCCTTTTCCCACATTAAGTAGGGTCGGCTAAATGTAGCAGTGGAATGGACCTCCATTAGAGGCCCATACAAGGTTCCGTGGAATTCTTGCCTCCATTTAGTTCTATCTTAGGCCATTCTCGGGCTTAGATCCAAATAACTAGGATTCCTTGGTATAGTCGCATTCCAATACTTCTTGGACCTTTCTTGTCCTCTCTTAGTCGGCTCTAACATCCCAAATTTCGCATCTTCTAACTCGTGCATTAGTTGACCTCCTTGCAAATGGCTTAACCATCTTAAGCGGATTTCTCTCATCTTTTACTCTATCGGAACTACACCAACTTTCCTTCTGATCGCATCATTCCGAATCCGATCTTTTTGTGTATAACGACACATACACCTTACCATTTTCATTTCAATTACTTCCATTCTCTGCACATGTATATGGTTACAGTCCAACATTTAGATCCTAAGAACATAACAGGTCTCGCAGCTACTTCGTAATACTTTGATTTTCAAAGGAATTTTCTTGTCACATGGAACAATAGAGGCTTCTCAGCTCCTCTCCACTTCAAGCAACCTACATTTGTTTTATGAATAACATCTCCATTGATCCCCATCATGTTGCAATAAAGATCCCAAGTATCTAAAAGAATATTTCTTCTGAATGTTATCATCTCAAATCTTGATATCAGTTCCTTCACCACTACTTCTATCAAATGTGCACTCCATATATTTGGTGTTAGCTACACTTCTAGGAAATCCTTTAATCTCTAAGGCATGCCTTCAAATCTTATGCTTCTCATTTACTCCATCTCTAATCTCATTAATCAACACAATATCATAGATAAACAACATACGCCAATGTAACTAATCTTGAATGTGACTAGTCAATTCATCCAAAATCAAAGTAAAAAGGATAGATTCAAAGTTGAACCTTGGTGCATACCATTGATGTTAAAATAGTCAATCTTTACTGGCTGGATCCTTATACAAGATGAAACCCCATCATACATATCCGTTATAAGGTTAATGTATATGACATTTACTTGTCTCTTCTCCAAAACTCTCCACATCTCTTGTGGGACTTAATCATAAGCCTTCTCCAAATCAATAAAAATCATATGGAGGTTTTTCCTTTTAACTCTATAAATCTTCATTGTTCTCCACAAGTGGATGATTTCAATAGTTGAGCGACCTAGCATGAATTTGAATTGGTTTTTGTTACTTCGGAAACTTGCCTTAACCTTCTTTCAATGACACGTTCCTAAATTTTAGTAGTATGACTCATCTGTTTGATACCTCTACAATTCAAACAAGTTTGAATGTCTACTTTATTTTTATAAAGAGACATCACGATGCTACTCCTCCATTCTTCAGGTATTTTTTGCTTCATCAAATAACATTGAATAAATGTGTGAACCAAGTCAAACCATGTTCACCTAGAACTCTCCATACTTCTATAGGATTGTCATCATGTCCACCTTTCCCATATTTCATAACCTTCAAAGCCTCCTATACTTCCTACATTTGTATTCGTCTACATCTTGCACGATTCGGGTAACTTTCACGATGAGCTAGATTTCTCAAAGTGATCTCTTTATTCCCTTCCCTATTGAAAAAATATGGAAATACTGCTTCCATCTAGTCTCTATTCTTTTGTGTAACGAGCACATGCCCTTCCACATCCTTAATGCATCTCACCTGTGAAAGATCTTTGGTCGTTCTTTCTCTTGCTTTGGCTAGTTTTTATAAATCATTTTGGCCCTCCTTAGAGTCAAGACTATTTTTACAAACTTCATAAGTTTTTGACTTAGCTTCACTTACAACTTTCTTTGCTTTCTTCTTCGCTATTTAAAGTAATTGAAGATTTCAAAAACCTGACTAAAATCCGACAAAATCCGATTAGTCGTCTGACTGCTGATTAATCCTTAGCCAGTGACCAAACAAACCGAGCACCGATTACACCGATTTCTGCAACCTTGGGATTAGGATTCATACATTGAGATATCGAATATCAAGCTGAAGTTATTATTATCATGGATAAAACTTATACGACACTGTGAATATGATTCACATTATTGGTAATTAATTAATATGGATAGATATCCATAAAAATTAAAGCTAATATGAGTATGATTCAGATTTAATTTGGACATATGTAAATATGATTCGCATAGTT
The DNA here is from genome assembly GCA_037367405.1 of Ottelia alismoides. NCBI lineage: Eukaryota > Viridiplantae > Streptophyta > Magnoliopsida > Alismatales > Hydrocharitaceae > Ottelia > Ottelia alismoides. The sequence continues at coordinate 181,216 of JAZKJV010006104.1, forward strand.
GAATAAATATAAATTTGATTTATATTTTATTATAGATTCATGAATATGTTTATTTTTTATTGGATGATTATTGTAATTTTCCCATGATGGTAGGTGGAAATTAATTATTAACCTATAACTTATTAGACATAAAGATTGAATTGATTGAGATGAGAAATTGAAGAGATGAGTTTCTCCCATAATCCCATGGTGGAGAGAGAACAATAGGAGAAACTTGTTTTCTTATTTATCTCCTTCCTTTAAATCAATAATTCAAATTCTAATCTTGTTTCAAGTTGAATTGGGAATTCAATTTAAGAAGAGATAAAGTGGAAAGAGAGAGGGCTATCTCTCTCCATCTTGGACGTCCATGCATGGAGTAGGACTGTCCAATACCCTGTAAAAGAAAGGCTAAGGCCTTTCATCTTATTAATTGATTCAATTGAATTGAAAGAATTTCAACCTTCAAGTTGTAAAGGATAAAGAGAAAGAAAATTAGTTGAGAATTTGTTCTCAAATATTTTTTCTTGGCCGTCCCCGTATACTCTTCCGAAACCCTATTTACCTTTGGGTTCTCAAATACTTCACATTGTGTAAACTTTTATCAAACCATATTATCTTTGGTTCAATCTCTATGTGTTATACATGCAGCAGTAAGTCTTTTTAATACCTGAAAGGCTGTTAGGTTCTAAATAGTGGAACACTATTAACTCTGAATTCAGGAGACACGTTTCCTAATGGAATTAACTTGTATATACTATCCAAATAAATAACTCGGTAACAACATAATTCCCAGATTGTACTGCACTATTGACAACTGAATCAAGTTCTCGTTAAGATCTACTACGTGGAATTTTATTGTCAGTAATGTTTAATTATGATCAGTGACGTTGCAGGATGGTGATGAAGGCCAATTAAATAGAGCATTTGCTGCTGAAATGGAGAAGATCTCTGCTGTTAGGTACTCTTTTTGATAGATAAGCGTTTAAGAATTCTAAGTCTACAAAACATCTTCAAATTGTGTTATAATTGAACTGCAGCAATCTCGGTAGATAGAGCTAGTTAAAATGACATTGGAGATAATGAAAAAACTTGTGTACATGATGTTTGAATTTTTCAAATAAATTTCAGTTTTTCAAATGATCCTTTTGGTTATTTTTGTAAATCTAGCTTCCTTAAAGCGATATGTAAATATTACCTTTCTATTCCTACAATTAGTAGCCCCCCTCTTGCTATGTTTACTTACATCTATGCACACACATGCATACCTATGCATGCATATACTAAGAGAGAGAGAGAGGAACTCGGTGGCTGATATGATTCATCTCACCATCTCACATGACCTCCATATACATGGATTAACCAATGGTGTCAATGGCTTTAAATTTTTTGATCACTCATCATTGATATACATGTACATGGATTAACCAATGGTGTCAATGGCTTTAAATTTCTTGATCACTCATCATTTATTTTGACTAAAGTCATGTAGGATGTCCTTTCAATTTGTAAAAGTAAAGTCCTATGTATGCACTTGTGTGTATAGAGAGAGAGAAAGGGATGACTCGTCTCACCATCAGTGTGTGTATAGAGAGAAAAAGAGAAAGGAATGACTCATCTCACCATCTCATATGACCTCCATATAATGTATATATATGGATTATCTAATGGTGTCCATGGCTTTAAATTTGTTAATACTCATCTCAATCGTTGATTTTTATCATAGTTGTGGAAGGATATATTTTCAATTTGTAAAAGTAAAGTTATCCCAACTCTTTCTTGACTGTGGCAAAATTCCTCTTTGAGGTCACTTATTGATCGTTTCTATTGGTCTCATGAGATGCTGGGTGTGCTTAGTTTCATTTGGTCAAAGCTTTAGGTTGGATTCTACTCCCTTGTTTGGGATTCGAGTAAAGGGCTTCGTCATTCCCATATCTTTAGGTTCGAACGCTCATGGATGATGGAGGAGGGTTAGAAGGAAATGATGGCTAGCTTATGGAGTGGCTGGTAGATTGACGGTTCAATGACAATGAGGATGGCTTTGAAGTTGGTATTTCTTAAGTAGATGCCAGACGAGTACATAAAGGCGACATGTCCTCAATAATGATTGGTTATGGGGGAGGAGATTATCTCGTTGGATATGGTGAAAGACGTCAGGATCCTAACTAGTGATCATGGTTTTAAAAAGCGATGCCTCGAGGCGAGGCATGCCAAAATCGCCCTGAGGCGCACACATCATGTCCTTGGTTGGGGCGTACGCCTTGACCTAGCTTGAGGCGTTCGATGCGTGAGGCGGAGGCGTAAGTCTCGAGCTGGAAGTTTTTTTAACTTTTTGATTATTTGCTTTGCATTCGACCCTATTTTTAGCTAAGCGTTATTTTTTTAATGTTCAGTCTATGTTTTCTTGTTAAACTTTGCATAGTAGCATATTTCTATACATAGATCCATGCAAGAAAAGAAAAGATCGTCAGAAACAAAAGAAGCTCAATGATCGTGTATACATCATGTTCAATTTATCATACATCTACACATACTAGTTCTATTGCACATAGATTTGAGTTTGAATTGTAATAATTATTTTATATTATTTCAAGTTTGCAACTTAATGTTGTTTTTTGGTTGTATGAGTTGTAAGTCTTAGAATAGGTATCACACATATGAAGAAGCAAGGCTGAAAAATAAAACGTGAAGTAAAATGCTCATTACATTTTATGTGAATAGCCAAATAGAATTAGAATCGTTAGTACAAAAATCGTCGGGGGCGCTGCCCCCATACCCCCGCAGGGGGGAGCGCTCCTGCTCCCCCTAGACTCCCCCCACAGGCTCGTTGACCGAGAAGCGAGACCCCCATCTTGTTGGGGTACAATATGGTAGGAGAGGATGCATATGACGGTTCTCCAACTACGTCCATCAAGACATATGTTTGGGATTCAAGGCATATTAATATTTTTTTACTTCGAACACTAAAAATTATGGTTTCTATTGTACTTTAGTTATAAGTTTAGACTTTAGTTCAATACTCATATAAAATCATTGAAGTTGGAGTTGGAACTTGATTTTCCGTATAATATTGGCTTAGTATTAGTTTTTTTGAACTTCAATGCCTTCATCGCTTATGTATTGTATCTTTTACTAGTTTGAAGTTATTCTTGAATGTGTTTTTGGCAAAGCTTAATATTATTATATACTTTTTTCAATGTATTTTACTTTACTTTTATTTTTTTTCTTCCGAAAATTGAGGCTTACGCCTCGACCGCCTCGAGGCTTATGCCTCGCCTCTATTTCAGAGAACACATCTCGGACCGCCTCGTGCTTTTTTAAACCTTGCTAATAACAAACTAAAGGAGTGAAGGCTGTACACGAAGGTGGTATTAAAGGAAGATGGAAGTGTGAGTTATAGTGGTTACAATTCTCGAGGCAAACATTGTTTGAACGAGGATGCAACACGATGTTTTTACATACCATGGCTAGTGGGAAGTAGAGAAGGAACTTTATTCATTTTTTTAGGGAAGTTGATTCAACGTGACTGAAAGTTTGGTAATACAATGATGGGTCACTTTCGTTAGTTTATTAAACATGCTAGTGATAGTAATGGTCGATGATCGGGAAAATATGCGAACTGGTTGAGTCTTGAGTAAGACGAGGGCTCATTTGGGAGTTTAAAGCTCATGAGGTTTGAGGTATGGTTACATATCTAAATGTTGATGGGTAATGTGATGTATGATTGCAGAAGTCGGCAATCAGTACTCGGTCGACCAGGTCACTGACTAAGGATTAGTCGGCAGTCGGGCTACTAATAGGATTTAGTTCGGCATTAGCCGATTTTGAATTTTTTATACATATACTGATAAATTTGCATAGATTTAGCAATTTTTAATTTTGTAAGAGCTTAAAAAGAAGTAACTGAAGGAAAAGAAGAAAAAAGAAGCAAGTTAAGAACAAATGTTAGCTACATAATACGTGCTAATGTTCGTCACAACATGTCAAAATAAAAATAATTCAAGTAGAAAGTAAAAAGTCATTCGTCTCCATTAGTGTCATCCAAATCAAGCTCTTCTTCGTCATCTTCATCATCATCTTCTTCATCTATGTCTTCAGCCATAAATTCCTCCTCTTCCTTATTTATAGGAACACCGTTTGAGCTTGAAGATGAAGCTCCCTTGCCACGTTCACATTATTTTCTTCTCAGCTCTAAATTCTCTTCAGCGCCACTTGCATGAGCCACTGCACCCCAAGGAAATCCGAAACCTGGAAAGACCTCATCTTGAGCTTGAACATTGACTTCTCCAGTCCATTCACCTAAATATGCATGATCACGGGAGGAAAGAGGGTCTCTTCCTTTCTCAAGCCGACGTTCCATCAGGTTGGAATTGAAATGAACACACACAAGATCGTTCAATCTCTTTGTCTCCAACCCGCCTCTCTTCTTTGTATGAATATGTAAATAACATTACAAAAATTGTGACTATATCAATTATTTATTTACTATTAGTATCTCAATTAGGTGGGTCGGTTGAGTCATTACCGAGTTCAACGTACTCCAGCTCTCACATCCAGAGGATGAGGACGTTAAACTCAAGATCATGATTGGTCATGGCTTTCAAATGTGGTGTGTCGCTGCCATGTCCATGATTATACCACCAATATTTGGTGGTGGGTCCCATCTCTAGGTCCCACCCTTCGTTTTCTTTAAAAAAAGAGAGATTATAACACTGATTAGCTAATAAAATAGAGAATTGATTAAGTCAATAAAATCAAAGATGATTCGAATAACGTGAATTGAAAACAATGCTTGAAATACCTATATTATAATTTTTTTCATTTCGCATCCTTTGTCTCATGACTAATGGCTTGCAAAACGCCCCACGCCCATGTATGTAATCAAGAAGCTCCTTTGTGGTGACATCATCTTGTATATCCAAATTTAGATAACATCTTTCCACGCAATTCATAAAACCTCTCTTCACCATAATATATGCATCGCCACCACACTCTGTGTAGAATTATGGGTTCAAAAAGTACGTCGCTAAATGCAATGGACTGTCAAGCTTGCCTTTGATGTTGGGGATAATAGCATACACACAAACTTGTAAGGTGACTCTACACTATTGAAAGCTGCAATTATCTCTCTTTGCCTCTTCAAGCCCTCTGTAAACAAAGCCCATGGTTGGCCACCGATCCGCATCAACCACATGCAATAGACGAGACAAAGGTGTAAAAATTTTGATTGCAAGTGCTGCGTGGTTCCAAAAAGTTGCACCGAAGACTATGTACATCACGTGTTCTCCCTTTTTGATCTTGTACCATTTGCAGTTCCTACACTTATATGGCGAAAACATCAATATGAGCTTATCTTTTTTTAGAATGCTTTCAAGAGCGATGAAAGTAGTTGCAAACCTTATTTACCCTGATCTAGTGACGTCCCTCTTGTTTATGAGCTTCTGCATCAAGCTCAGAGTTTTAGTGTGAGCATAAAGGAAAACTGTGAGTGTCTTACCCTTTTTTTTGAAAAATGAAGGGTGGCCTCCCAGGCTGGGATCCTCTACCATGTATAAGTGTGTGTGTGTGTGTGTATATCAAAAGTTAGGTATTATATCAAGTTACATTTGTCATGATATACAAAGCGTCCTACACTACTGAATTACATTCTCGGTATAAAACAATTATCTCCCTCCCAAATGACCATGTTTCTGACGCACCAAACTGATCACACCAAAGCAAAGGGGTACACATTGTCCTCATGCCCAAAACCACAGACCGACATAATATCTCAGATGATCCACATCTATTACACGAACTATCCTCCATTCCCAACAGACGCCCCATGCAACCTAAACAGCCATAGGAAGACCTTAATTCGGTTTGGCACTTTGCATCTCCAAATCATACCTGTGTCGACTCCAACCTCTTCCTGCACCTCCTCCCCGTCCTCCTCCAAAAGGAAAAAAATATATTAATATATATATATGTATATATAATGTAAAAGAAAGAAAATACAAAATTATAAAACAAAAAACAAAAAAATATATCACATAAAATATCCAAAAAAAATATAATTCAAAACCCACAAAAATATATAAGGAATGACATGATTGTACATAATACGCTTTGATTAACAATAATCGTAGGCTACCGATTTTGTTCTCTGTGGTTCGACCTCTACATGCTTACTTGCTATACACTTAATTTTATAGACAATAATAATTTTTTGACTCACATTTTTTGCTATTCGTTGCTTAATTTATTCGTGGGTTGATTGTTGATCGATTGAGGTTTTGTCTGAGGTCACTTTTGGTTCGCCTTGTGGATTGACATGACTTTGGCAAAATCTTAGTCGTCAGTATCCATCTCCTCGTCCTTGACCTTTTTCGAACCATGATCCTGAAGTATAATCTGATGAGCACACAAAATAGTAATAACCGTGAGAGCATCTGTAAATCCCTATCACAACTGGATATAGTATTAGCGGAAGTAAAATGGAGCAAGGGATGTAGATTACATCGCCTTTTTGGTCGTTGCAGTGTTAATAGGAAGTTTTAATGGAGCATTCGGATTAGCAAAGGCCACTTGAAGAACTTATATCATCCTATCTGTAAGGAACATGTAAAGGAACACAGTTAGATTAGACAGTGGTGGGAGCTCCAAGTGTATGTCCCTGACAGATCGAGTAAAGTAGTTGGGATGTTCACATGTGGCATAAGCTGAAATATAGTAGTGATGACTAGTAGGGTCATAGCACATGTACCCTTTTTGGGTCCTAGAGTAGCCAAGGAAAACATACTTAAGTGCATGATGAGGCAGTTTATCTGTGGTCTGAAAATCATAAACAATGCAGTGCAACCAAAAATTCTCAACGGAGAGAAAGATCTTTATACAAGAGTGAAAAAAGGAGTTACCCCATTGAGGATCGAAGAGGAACTCTATTAAGGAGGTTAGTGGTAATGAGTGCGACATCCCTACGGTAGGTTTAGGGAATCTTCATGTAGGTGCGCATGGTACATGCAATATCAAGGTGGCGTAGTTTCCTTTTTACTACCCCATTCTGGTGCGAGATATACAGACATGAAGTATGATGAAAAGAGTCCCCTGAGTGGCGAAGAATAAGATCAAATCTATTGAGTGAACTCAAGAGCATTGTCGATCCTGAAAGTTGGAATACAAGTAAAGAAAGATGTCTTAATAAATTGAACGGACTTGACAACTTTATTATTGTATGTCTGTACACCCAAGAAGATCTACTATTATCATCCACAAATATTACAAAATATCTGTGATCGCTAAAATATGGATCGAACAGGGTCCCCAAATATAACAATGGACTAAAAAAATGGCAATGATCGACGTAACTTGGCCTTAGATGGAAAAGACGTCCAATGATATTTGCCGAACTGGCATGCTTCACATTTAAAAGGCTTCAATGATGACAATTTGAAAATATTTGAGAAAGAGCTTTAGCAAAGGGGTGACCAAGCCACAAATGCAACAAGAACGATGAGAGGAAATAGAGACAATACCAATAAAGATCGAATCAACCGGGATATCAAGATAGTAATGGGCGTTCTTCCCATGTATCACACTAATTCGTATCGTCCAGATGTTCTGAAAGTAGCAATAGAACTCACAAAAAATAACTCGATAGTTCAAATCAACACATAGCTTATTAACATATAATAGGCTCAAAGGAAAATCATGCGCGCAGTAAACACCAGAGCAACTGAGCTTGGAGGAAAACTCCACAATCCAACAATGGTAATAGGAGAATGAGCATCGTTGACAAGCTGAACAGACTTCACAGTAGAAGAGGGTTGGGATGATGTCAGTAGACTACCCTCTCCAGTCAAGTGAATAGATGCACTAAAGTCAATAATCTATGTTGATGGTGTGGTAGAAGCAGAGTTGGCTACACCAAATGCGCAGTAGGAGTCTCACTGGGAGTAGAATTCTGCAGTAGCTACATCAAGTGGGAGTAGTCCATGGTGAAGAGTTGGACTGTTTGTCTACTATACTTCTGATCAGAAGGTGTCTCTGTCATGGTTGCATCATAGTCAAAGGCAGATGCAACATTGGCCTGAAGATGGAAGCCAAACTTTGCCCAACATCGCTCAGAAGGATGGTTGAATCGCTGACAATGGATGCACTGAGTATGGCCACGTCCACGGCCAGTATCATGGCCATTACCACAACCAGAGTTACAGCCTCGACCTCCATGAAACTTATGTCAGTCGCTTCTTCAGAGGAGGTGAGGAAAGCTGAGTTCTCCACATACTGCAAGGAAAGACCGAGTATGTCTAGTAGAAGTCTCAAGCTCCTAAAAAATGACCAAAGATGACCTTGATGGATGATAGAGTATCCAATATAAGGAGCTGGTCATTCACAGTCTGATAACATGGACGTAGGCCGCCAATAAGAAAGTTGTAGACTTACCACTCAGATCTCCTTGACACATATTTGGGACAACATGTTGGCTGAAAGATGGCAAGTTCCTTGTAGAGACCGTTGAGGTGACAATAGTATTCTACACCATTGATAAGCAGACTGGAGCTGTATGTAGATGTCGATGAGACGTGACTTGGTAGTCTGTTGAGAGTATATTTATTTCACGTCATAACACATGTCCTTTGTTATGTCCTTGGAAAGGGGATTTTCCACAATGTGGAACTCAATGCTATTGATCATCCATGTCATGACTTGGTAGATGCCCCCTAGCCATCACTCATGGTCTTTATCCGTTTCCATGAGAGGTTCCTTTGTAAGGATAAAGATTTTTCTCTGACCACCGATGAATACCTTGAAGGTCTGAGACCATAGCACATAGTTCTCTATGCCTTTGAGTTTGATAGATGCCCCTTGTATCATCATAGAAGACGTAGAATATATAGACTTGGTCTCAGTAGGTGTCATTGCCATCGTGGTCAGGGATAAAAAGTATGTAGTGTTGGAGATGTTTAGTCATGCATCATGCAAGTAGAAGAAGTCATGATGCATGGATCGCAAAACTAAAGAGACGGGCTGGAGTCGCTTGGTGCTGCCACGAAGAGGTATCACACAATAGACAAGACCGATTGGGGCTGGAGGTGACATGCCTAGGTCATGTAGAGGAAGATAACTGAATTGAAGGTAGCACATGTACAAGGAGAATGTTCTAGTAGAAATGGAAGATCTGCCAACATATGAAGATTGGATCGATATGTAAGACCCTTTTGCCCACAATCACATACAATCACCCTACTTGTGAGTATGTTCTGAAGCACAAGAGAAGCAAGGTAAAAACTGTCATGATAGTTCAGATCCTTGGTAATATGACTGATAGACAATAGATTCATAGAAAATCTAGGTGTATGTAACATATTCTATAGATGTGTGGAAGGAATCGATTAAATCTCTCCATGTCCAGTAATAGAGGAATGTCTCCCATTGAAAATGACTGCAAATCAGCTAGGAGGAAGGGTACTATAGGATATGAATTGTTCTTTGTCGTCGCAGAGATGATGCGATGCTCTAGAGACCATGATTTATTCTAAAATATCAATACTAGCATAATATGCACATGAGGTGCTCGCAAAGGCAACAATGTTAGATGAGGCCAGAGGAGCATTATTAAATCTGGTAGAAGGGCCCATGATCTCTCTCAAACGGAGGACAAAATCATCATACTTCTGATACGTGAGTAGCAGTGGGCTCAAACTGCTTAGCAACATGAGCATATGCAAGTCAACTATGCTTCTGATAGCACGTATTCTGCCCTATACGGTTGCAGTATGTGCACTGATGGTGAGGATGATCGCTTCCTCTAACGCGAACACCTTATCCTCTAAACTGTGTCGAATCCTCTCTATCGTAAGATGCTACCATAACAGAGGATGTCTGAGTAGTAAAAGCATGAGAGACCGTGATCATGCTCAGACGAATGTAGGTCTCTTCCATGCGAGGGATAGAGGCACCTCTAAGAAGTTGGTTGTGGGTGGCATCACACTGGGGGACCAAGGGCCGCAAGGAGAACACCCACCATTGTGGTGTTTATATAGGCCGTCAGCTGCTCAGGACTAGCATTCAAGGGCATGTGGCTATGAAGCTTCTCGAACTTGCCTCGTAGCCAAGAGTAGAACTCACGGAGAGGACGACCATCACATTTTGTAATGATGATGTCATATTGGAGATGGAGGATATTCATCTCATTCTTTACATGGGAGTAAGTGGTAGCGAAAATGCCTCACATCACCTTTGTGGTGGGATAATTTAGAATATCATTGGCTATCTCTGTTGTAAGAGTACCAGAGAGCCAAACATGTGCCCATGCGTTGTCTTGCTTCCATGAAGCATTTCCTCCAATCTTGTCAGTCGTCTTGGGTTGCATCAGGATGTACTCTTTGTTGTTGTTCTCCGTAATGCTTATGAACTACATTGCCCACAATTCGTAGTTGGTCTCATCCGTCTTGATGATCGGAGATGGGTCTTTGAATGGCCCACAAGCTGGAGATTGATGCATATCAATCTTGTCTTACACCATAACGAACAAAGGAGATCGGGTTGATGACTGAGTGGTATAACGATGTGATTTTTATCTACTTGATTATGTAGGGAATATGTTGTGTGTGCACAATCTTTCCCATCTTCCAATTCAGCGCTCTAGGGCAGACATATATGATTTAGATGAACAATCCCAACCCGAACACCAAAATGAGAGAGAAATAACACGAGAAGAGTAGTAGGGGACTCGGTTGGGCACATGTGGATTGTTTATGCCTGGTGTGGTTCCCGCGGTGATGTTGCCCATCTATGCCTTTGTCCCAGGGGCACTGATGGGGACCTACGATAGTGTTGTTCAGCATTGGGAGTTCCCATTTGGGTGCAGGGGCCTGCTGGGGAGAGGCTTATCGCGCGAGGTAATGGAGAACGGGCTACACAGTTCGCAAGGAGGCAGAGGGGTCGTGCGTGCTTTGAGGATGGAAGAGAGGCCTGGCGCATATGATTAGGGTATTATGAGGATACTAGAGCTCTAGAACTTGGAGCACCGCTTTGATATCATGCAGAAAGAAATGAATGTCTTATTTATTCCTAGGCCATAGGGATCCTTTATATAGAGGAGAAAGCCTGGAGGGCAAATAACATGGAAAGAAAATAACATATGACATACTTACTTTTCCTTATAATACATCTGATACGTGCTCATGGCATAGTTATTTGCAAACTGTATGAGAGAAGTACTTGGTGGCATGATCTTCCACTTCCCGACGACTTTGGTTATTGCGTTTGAGATAATCATTGATTAGAATGATGAAATATTCAAGGCTTGCCTTGGAAGTTGACTTTCCAAAGCTTAGCATCGTGTTAATTAGCGATTATTCTGGACATCCTTGAATAAAAATGAAATTCTCAGAGGATTGGATAGCGATACGACAAACTCTTATTCTTTTATTTGTCAATAACAAAGTATATGACGATGCATTGCAACTACACTACAAGTCTACAACCACAAAGAGTCTTCGTGCAGGGTTTCCATCTTGTGCCCCTCTTGCTTGTTCTCGTGGTTGATGCTTTGTCAGTCTCGACTAGTGATATTATCATGAGAGGTTTTACATCTGGCTACAAACCACATGACTTGTCCATTATGCATCAATATGCAGATGGCATGATCTTTATGATAGAGAGCTTTTTGCATTGGTCTGCTAACCAACACGACTAGCAATCGTTGCATGACCAAGTATCTCTCAATCAACAGATAACACATTAATGAAATTAAGCGATAAATGAAAGTGAGTTAAAATTTATTATAACTCTACAAAATGTATGTATAGGTGTAAGTATTGTTGGGGTCGAACACAAGTAGCAAACTGAATAGATTGGTAATTAATATTAGTTATTTCTAACTAATATCAATTCCTTGTTTTTGTCTTTTTTATGCCTTTTGTTTTTATAATTTTTTGTGAATTTTTATTTATATTTAATTTTTATGGACTTTTAATTGTTTTTATATTTTTTATTTTTAGATTTTTACTTTTATATTTCCTTTTTAATTTTGCATTTTTATTTCTTTTTTATTTTTAAAATAAGATATATATATACACAATAATAATGTTACTATAAATAATATAAATAATATATAAGATATATTTTATATATTGGTTGGCAAAAAGGACCCCTACATTGGCGGGTGTAACAAGCTCCCTACACCCGGCCTAATTTTTCATTATTATTTTTTGATTTTTTTGAAATGAAACCTTGGGGGATTTAGATCACCATGTATCACCTTGTTGTCATTTCAAATTCAACTTGTTAGGAGTGTTTGTTTTGCATGAAACTTGAAATTCTCCTCAGAATTTTAACGATCTCATCTCCATCAAGACTTCTATCATCTCCATCAAGACTACCAAATTTTAACGATCTCAGGATTGCTGAAATCGACCCTGTCTAGTTGAACGTGTTAAGAATGTTTGTTTTGCATGAAACTTGAAACATATATTCCCCTCAACATATTAAGTAAATCCCCCCAACTTTTAATTCAAAAATAAAAATAAAAAAATAATCGAAAAATGGGGTGGGTGCAGGGAGTTTCCTACACCCCGGGGTGTAGGCTCCCTGCCCCCATATAGATTTTTATATTTATAATATATTAAAATATACTCAAATTACAGAAAGTAAAATGTTTTTGTTATTTTTAGATTTTCTATGTTTTTGGCAATTTTGTAGAATTTTTACTATTATGAGGGATGTTTAAAGTATTAAATATAGCAAAATAGGGAATAAGTTCAATATCCAAGATAGTTTTGGATTTAATAAATATAAATAAGTCCAAAAGTAACCTAAAACTTTTTTTAATATATAGTATATATAATATAGAAAATTCAGAATCATAGGCTTTTATTTTTAGTTTTTTAAGAATTTTTGCTAATCTTGAAAAGGTTTTCACGGTTTTGTTATTTTTAAGTTTTATATTTTCTTTTTTATATACAACAAAATAAAAAAATTTCAGATTTTTTTCTAGCGTGTCAGTGAAACTGATGGAGATGTTACCAATAGAATAAATGTAAGTTGGCTAAAGTGGAGAGGAGCCTCTATTTTTCTTTGTGATAAGAAAATTTCTTTGAAAATCAATGGTAAGTTTTACAAAGCAGTTGCGAGACCTGCTATGCTCTATGGATGTGAATGTTGGCCTGTGAACCATAGACATGTCAAGAGAATGACAGTAACAGAAATGAAAATGCTAAGGTGGATGTGTGGACACATACATAAAGATCAGATTCAGAATGATGCCATCAGAAGAAAAGTCGGTGTAGCTTTCATCGAGGATAAGATGCGAGAAAATCGCTCAAGGTAGTTTGGCCATTTGCAAAGGAGGTCAGCTAATTCACCAGTGAGGAGATGCGAGCTTTGGGATGTTGAGCCGGCTAAGAGAGTGCGTGGAAGGCCCAAGAAGTGTTGAATTCGATTTAAGCCTAAGAATGACCGAAGATAGATCTGAATGGAGGCAAAGAATCCATGTAGTCGACCCTACTTAATGCGGGAAAAGGTTTTGTTCTTATATTTTGTATTTTTTAGAGATTTCTAGATATGTGGTAAAATATAATAATATCTAGCTAATACATTTTTTGGGAATTTTTGGGTGGATATTTCCAGACACTTAATTAAATTTTCCTTTTATTTTTGGGAAAGAATTGCGTTTAATAAAAATAAACTAATATAATAAAATAAATACAACAGAATAGTGACCTAAATGCAATTTCTCAAAACCTTCGTTGCATTTAATAGCAAGTCAGAGGAATCTGGGTGCATACATGTAAACATACAAGCTATTAAAAATATTAAGCGCATGACAGGGGTATAATACAGATACGACAAGTTCCATGTCCAAGCATGCAATTTAACAAAAATATTACTTATATGACAAATATATGCGGTTAAAATGAAATAAACAAAGCCGGTGGGAGTCCGTTGGAAAATATCCAGGCGCCTCACATGGAGAACCACGTGAGGTGGTTTGGCGAGGGACCTAAGTGCAATATCAAAGAACCCTAAGGACCAAAGTGCAAAATAAACTTGTAATATTACAATACGGATTATATTTACACAACTAAAAATACAAACTCAAAAAATGGGGAGGGGGGTTGCTATTTGCCCCCCTCAAACCCATTGATGAACGGTCAGATGCACCTCACTTAAGCGTAATCGACGGTTGATGGCACGTTCCACTTTGCCTTGTATCCACGATCGGGATTAGACTTGGGTGTTACCTTGGATCGAACGGTTATTGCTTCGAAGCAAGAACATGGACGAACTTCACCTCGTCTGAGCCTTGATCGAGTGAATCTCACGCCTCCAACGATCTCCTGTGCTGTTGAGGTGTGTTATCGATTCCTGGCAACGGTCCGCAACTGCTGAGATGCTAAAAAATGCTTGGACCTCATTGATCGAGACTTGGAGCTCTAAGGAAAAACACGGCACCTTGATGCTTTGTTGCAAGTCAAATTCACCCCCAGATGGGGGTTCTTGTAGTGTGTACCTACATTGTTAAGAGGGGGACACCAGGGGGAACAATCCAGGGGATTTATTAGGTGGAACTTGGTGCGAACGAAGTGGGTCGGAGGGCCTCTAGTGGGTGGGGGAAGGGAGACTGGTGGACTCAATCCTTGCAAGATTGAGGTGGAGGAGATGGCCATAAGATGGAGAAGCGAGCGGGGAAGGTGGGATGGCTGGCGGGTTGGTTTAAAGCGATGGTTGAGATGAGCGGAACGGTGGCCGGAGCCTAGTGCTCCGGCTTACTGTAAATGCTAAATCTATGCTACACTAAGCCAAATTAGATGAAATAAAAAGCATATCTACTCTACTACAATTAAAACTACACTAAAAATGAAGAAAAAGAGCTCGAACCTGACCTGGAAGGCCAAATAGTAGAGAACCACCTGGACTAGGTCCGACGATGGTTGGACCCGCCTCTAGGAGCTTTATCTACGCTGCAAATCTGATAGAGTCCCTCCTGTCACCAGGGGTTGCACATCTGGGTGGATCTTGGGGGTTTTTTTTTGCACATCTGGGTGGATCTTGGGGGTTATAGCTCGCAAAAGGACCCATAGCTCAAAATGGTTGGAGGATGTTATTTATACACATGCGAGGTGGCCTCAAAAACTTAGGATTTCTGATCGAATGGTTGTATGTATAGTGTAGTTAGATGCATGGCGTGATGGAAGGGTGTATGGTGAAGTTTATTCGTGAAGAAATCGAAGTGCATCGAACCTTGGATCATGCTCAAAAATTTGGAGAAGAGAGGGGTCACGGATTCTGACAAGTCAGAGGTAGGTGAGGGTACAGTTGACCTAGGGTCACCGAATATTGGGATGTGATTGGTTCTACTCAGCCACCACAGACAAAATAGAAAATAAAATTGAAAGAAAATAGAAAATAAAATAGTAAATGATTTTATTAAATAAAACCTAAAAAATGAATAATGTTTCTTATTTTTAAACTATTTTATGGTGATTTTTATTTATTCTTAAAACTTTTTTTGTTAGGTGCTATTTTTTCATGTATATACATAGGTATACATACCTATATTCTATATTTTTTAATTTTTTATTTTGTATTTTCAATATTTATTATTATATTTACATATTTTATATATTTATAAAATATTTAAATACATATTTTCGTATTTTTGTTTTACTTTTTTGATATTATTGATATACATAAATAAATATATGTATATACACTATATATGTAATATACCTATATACTCTTATTTATTTTAATATCTTTTTAATGGTTTGTTTTGTATTTATATTTTTTATATATTTTAAATAATATATACAATTATTTTTTAAATATAAGAAGATTAAAAATGTAAATATAAAATATATGAATATTATATACATATGCATAATATAATGGTATCTCAGAAAGACGACTTTTGTATGTTTACTCCATTTTAAATGAAACCACTTTATTAAATAGATAGTTTAATTTGGAATACAATGGAGGTGAGTTTGGTTCATTTTGAGTGCAGATGGAGAAGTTGTTGATCTGTGAAGTTTGGCTTGCAGCTTTTTCATCTGTGTGTCCTTGTTGCACTGTGCATTATTTTTATTAGCAAATATTTTTGTATTTTTTATATATTATTATACACAAGTTTCATGTTGAACATTTTATTATTTGGAGTGTGTAAAATATAGAATAAAATGGTGTAAAATGGTTATTTTTGGAGTTTAAAGTTAGGGTTTCTATATATATATAGTGTCTGGCCCTTATGTCCCCCTACATTATTCATGGTCGACGAAGTCAATATTGATTTGGTCTTGGGGTTTAGGGTCATTCAATATATTTGATACTTCATTTATTTTTCTTTTCTTTTCTTTTCTTTTCTTTTCTTTTCTTTATTCTTTTAAAAGATTTGGACGGTAGTTAGAGACTAATTATAGATGAATAATGGATGCTAATTTGTTTAAGTTAATTGTATTTACAACTGTTTTGATAGGAATTTAAAGATAAAATGAAAGACTAAAGGTAGATGAATGACTATTCATCACTTCTTTATAGAAATTGATGTGGCAGAATCTAGGAACTGGTTTTATTTATTGATGTTTCTATCTTCAAAGTCAAAGGGCTTGAGTTCGTATTTGTACCATTTAGATTCTCACAAGACCTAGTTGGTAATTGTAGCGCAACATTTCCCTCACAAAGTATGATTTTTTAGTGAGTTAATTAGGTTTTGCCCCCTAACTCACATAAGACTATGGTAGTCGAACTGGATCCCAAGCGGATGGCTAGGGGGAAGAGCTTCTTGTTTATCTAAGGAAGGTCATATGGTCTTGCTAAAACTTGTCCTATCAGTTGTTTATGCCTTCTTCCTTGGGACTAGTATCAATTGTGCATGTCTTCTTACTTAAGGCTAGACTACTTCCAGTTTGAATACATGCATGTTTGGGGATGTTATGAGAAGATTCTTCTGGTCATTGCATGTACAAGATGGTCATGGAATTCCTATAGTGAGGGGTGTTTTAGGAATGTTTCAACTTAAGGATTTGAATATAAGCCGGAAGGACAACGATCTCCCGTGATGGCTATTACGAACCATTTACAAGGTGAGAGTGTCGAACTGAATAGTCTATAGTCAGCTAACTAGACCAAATAGTCAGTTTCGACTATTCGGTGGGGGGTCACCAACTGAATAGTCTCTAGTCCAATATTCGGTTCAACCGAATAGTCGGTTCGACTATTATGCTGATTTTTTTATTTTTTAAAAAAAATTCAAAGGTTCTCCTTTATCCATGTATCACTGTAAATATTAAAGCTCTATATATGCGTCTTGTTAATTGGTACGTTTATCTTTAATTCTTGTTAATTGATAACCACATAAGTATAAATATACATGAGCATATGTGTTAGATGTAACCTTTATATTTAAATAATTAACAAATACATAACTAAATAATTGTGAATAGTTGCATGAATACTGAGTATTCTTTTATTCAGTGTTTCCTCCGACTGAATACTGAATACCAGCTTTTGCTACAGTGGTTATCCAAGCTCTAGCATGATGTGTGTTGTACTTCCAAAGGTCTCCATCTATCTCTCTTCTATGGTGGAAAATAGAGTGCCATGTTTTCGGAAGTATAGTTGGTATGGTGAGTCGGCTTTTTCCATAGATATTCCTGACTCTATGCTCTCGCTGTCAATGAGGATCTAAGTTTGACAAAGGCTTGGTCGGACAACGTTTGTGCATCAAGCTTCTCATCTATGTTTTTAGGTTGATGTCTAGATCCGAGCTCTCTCTCTTCCAAGCCTGGGGAAGCACTAGATTAGGGGAGCGGAAAAGTCAATAGTAGTACTGAGGGACGCCCGAGGCTAGTTGGGCTAGGGCTAGAAAGACTAGAGTTAGAGACCAGAAGTGGGGAGCGAAGAAGGCCCGGTTCCCATAGGAAGAGGAGGGACGGCGGTTAGAGTAGGAAAAAGACTCGCTCAACTCTCCTAGCTAGACCCCTTCACAAGCCTAACTGTAAAGCATAAGTGCTGAGGACGATCATAGGTCCACAAGGAAGTCAAGTAACCCTAGACCTCCTGAGGGGCGCCTTGGTTCTCAGAAGCATAAGTCAGATGCCACTTCGCTTGTCTGAATTTATGTCCTTGATAGAGTCTTTCTCCCAAAATGAATGGACCCTTATGGGGCAAGATCATTGGACCTGGTATGAAGGTTGCTTCTCCATAAAAAGGGCTTATGTGGACTTATCCTTTGCTAATGGGATTGTTGAATCTATTCCTCCTAATCATTTGAAATTATTTGGTTATCGAGGTTAGCTACAAAAGTAAAGGTTTTCTTGTGCCTGAATAGTAAAGGGAGGACTCTAATAAAAATACCACCAAGCCAAGTATCATTCCTTGAACAGATAAAGTTTGCCTGCGGTACTTAGTGTTCCATGTTTCATATTTCTTTATTTTATTTGTTCTTATTGTCATTAAGCTGGTTTGGTCGAGGATAAGATGTGAGAAAACCACTTAAGATGGTTTGGTCATTTGCAAAGAAGATCAACGGATGCACCAGTTAGGAGATGCGAGTGTTGGGATGTTGAGCCGGCTAAGAGAGGGCGAGGACGACCCAAGAAGTGTTGGAAAGAGACTATACGAATGGATGTTAGTTTTTTGGATATAAGCTCGGGATTGACCCAAGATAGATCTGAATAGAGGCGAAGAATCCATGTAGTCGACCCTACTTAATTGTGGGAAAAAGCTTTGTTGTTGTTGTGTTATTGTCATTAAGCTTCCGCATTTATATTTCAACATGGTATTAGAGTAATTTTGATTCTTATTTTTGTTTTGAAGATTTTATTATATACATTGATCTCTTTAAGTTCTGAAGAACTTTAAGATATATCTCCAGGCGATTTGGTACAATATATTCAGCACCATCATCCTCTAAGGGTTCAGTTGAAACCCTAATTTTATATAAGAAGGATTCAAGCAACGTTTCCAAGCATCTAGAGTTCCTAGGAACCTTAATTCTGCCAAGCGATTCCAGTCGCACGCCATCTCACCTCCAATCATGCACATGCATCATCACTGGAATCTCTCCAGCCCTTTGCAGCTCCATGCAATGGAACCTCACAACGCGTGAACATATCACGTTTGAGAGCAACTCTAGCGATCCGAAGAAGCAACAGCCAACCTAGCGGCATCGAGATCCCTCCATCTTCAGTCACAGCTTCTCGCGGTGGCGAGACCAAGATACCCCAGACGCAGGGACCCTTTGCCTCCACCTACTATATTTAGTTGCAGCAACAACAACCCCCAGGCAGCACCCCATTCTACATCTGGTTAGGCCAGCATGCCTCTGCGAGATCCCGTCAGGAAAAACACCAAGTAGTCAACGATCCCCATCCAGGCCACAACAGCAACGCACTAGTCGACTCCCTTGGCAGAGAAAAAAAGAAAGTGATGGAAGCGAGACGGGTTTCTCTCCGGAGAAACCCTATTCGACCGAAGACAAAGGAAAAAGGGGGCGAGGTTGATCCTCCTAAATAGGCCCCACTTCAACCTTATCTTCATTCTAGTCCAAGTGGGTTGTGACATCAATACGAGAAAAAAAAGAACAGTTCAGCATGTTGGGTTGTTGCTGATGTATTCAAAAACAAAATAGAAGAGAGAAAGGGCCAAAAGAAAAGGGCCAAGTGCTCGACAAACTTGGGCCACGACTAAAAAAAGGTGGGGAGGGGGCCTGACTTGAAAAAAGGGGTTGTTTTTTTAAAAGAGAGATGTTGATTTAAAAAAAGAAAAGCCGAGAAAAAATGAACAGATTAATGCATGTATTATTCCTCCCAACTTGACTATTCATGTTTTTATTCCAACAAGTGTGGGAAAAAAGGAGAGTGAGAGCAAGGCATCATATTTTTCTACTTGAGGCGCATCTACATGATTTTTTTTATCAAGTCCATCATCATCTACTCGTGGCTCTACCCATTCTCGATCACTCTGCATCAGGTGCCCATCACCGACATCTGAAGACCACTACATCAAGTTCCTATCCACGATCGTCGGGTGTCTATCCATGACATGAACATGAACTTCTCTACCTCGAATTATCTCAGATATATATTGCCCATCCACATAATGAAGCCCGACACTCTAGACTATTGCTGCTATCAACCGTCTTCACCGAGCATCGAGTTCTTCTGTGCATTCTATTGTGTGACTTCTCTCCGCGCTAGACTTCTTCTACAATGATTCTACTCCATACATGACCTGGTTGTCGCGACGTCTCCACTACAGGCACGACATGTTCACATGTCCTCTCGTGAGATCTTCTACCAGCATCGGCTACTATGAGAAGGTCTCCTCCCATCTCTATCAGATGTATCTAGTGAAAATGCATTGTATATTTTTCTTTTAGTACAAGCTGTAGCTTTCTCTGCTCCAGCTTAAGGGGAGTATTAGAGTATGTAATAGAGGGGTAATTGGATCTTTCCAAGATCCAATTACCTCACTCATGTTTAGTCCCAAATCATCTATAAATGGGATTCCGATGTGTCTGTGGGAATATATAAGAAGCTGCTCACCTCATGTGTTCATTGAGAGATTCAATATAGAAGATCAGGTCCTTTGAGGCCTTCTCCCGTGGTTTCATCCCACTCCTCACGAAGTAGGGTTCCATGTAAAAAAATCATGAGTGTTCCATGTTTCATATTTCTTTATTTTATTCGTTCTTGTTCTGGTGAGAGACTCAATATAGAAGATCAGGTCCTTTGAGGCCTTCTCACGTGGTTTCATCCCGCTCCTCATGAAATAGGGTTCCACGTAAACAATCACAAGTGCTCCACATTTCATATTTCTTTATGTTATCTATTCTTGTTCTGGTGGTAGTGCAGTGTGCCTACCATCCAAAAGACCAAGGTTTAAATCCCTCCTTGTGGGGGCTGTGTTAGGTAGCCAACATCTAGCGTAAAAAATAACCGGATCTTTCAACATGGATTTAAGCAAGAATCCATGTAGCCGACCCTAATTAAAAACCGGGAGAAGGCTTCGCCATTTTTTTATTCTTTCTTGTTCTGATTATGCTTCCGTAATTTATATTTCGATAATGGCATTCTCATGGCCGAGTATTGCAACTGCTGAATCATTTTGGAATTCAATCAGGTCAGCTTTTTACTGTTTCAGCGAATGGCTGCTTTCGATTTCTGGTTGTTGTTTACGCAGTCTGGATTTCCTGGAACAGTTGGCTGATCTTGCTTGAATGTCACCCAAATGTGTCTGTGCATGATAAGGCACTGTTTGTGCCTTGTCTTCTGTAAATGACGCTTTTCCTTTTTTTTATTAGGGAAATAAAGGTTTTTCAGGTGTGTCCCACCTTGGCAACACACCCATTTGTTGTTTTGGAAAATTACACTATATGGTGACATTTGATGGTCTCAAATAATCTCTCTATGACCAGGCTTCAGGCTAGTATTTGCGTGATTTACTTTTTAGGGCGGTATTGGTTTTTCTTTTCTCCTACGTGATTGCATTCCCCTTTGCTTTTTAATTAATTGAAGAATGCAACACATTTGCTTTTCAGAAAAAAAAAGAAGTTAGAGCCATCGGTTTAAGTCAATTTTATTTTCTAATTAGTTCTAAATGATTGTTTTCTTATGACTTTCACAACCTTGGAGTATATGTTAAATGATTCAATGTACAGAAAAAAGTCTCCTTTTTTCTCCCATCACGTTAGGTGTTTGGCTGCCTTTGCATTCCTCAAACTGCACAATAGCCATTGCATAAAATTCTGTTATTTTAGTTCATCATGGATTCGTAATAGACAGAGCCCATTAGCCTTTTGTAGTTTCCTTTGCCTTGTGAAAAAAAAATGTAATTTCTTCACAACAGCGAAAAAGGTCAATACATTTTTTTCATTTTAATCTTTTTATCCTAAAATCTAAAATTATGATTGATTCAATTTTACGTGACACATATTAATTGAACTGACTAAACCTGCACCTACATTATTCTAGGTATATCTCCTTTGATTTTCATCACCTATGTGGCAATGGAAGTTTTAGTGGTTTGCAACTTCTTTATGACCAGATAGCAGATGACATTGAGAAACAAGGGTAATTTGTGAAGCAATGAATAACGTTATTTTTAGTTGTTATCAAGCTATTTTATCCATCATGTGTATATTTCTAGAAAAATATACCTCTCAATTGATTTCTGTGCCAGCTGAGCAGATATTTTCTTGTACACCCGAAGGGAGAGCTGCTACTGGAGCAAACCAGAGTGATCCGCATCAATTGCATAGATTGCCTTGACCGTACAAATGTTACCCAGGTTTTTATTTTATGTATTATTTACTTATCTAGCTGATCCTACTTAATTGTGGGAAAAGACTTTGTTGTTGTTGTATTTAGTTATCTAGCCATCTATGTTTTCCAACTTATTCATTCATGGATTATACGACAAAGCTTGGTTTGTCAAATATGCATGTGGTATATAGATTTCTTGCTTCCATGCCAATATGGACTCAAGGTCAGGCATGATATAAGCAGCAGATCAGCAGATGTGTCGAGATTTAGGTAGTTTTGTCAATATAAGTGCTAAATGTGTTGAGATTTAGATAGTCTTGGTGGGAGTTGGTCTTAGTTTATCTGAACCCCTTAGTCTTTCATCCATTTCTGGTTTGCTTCCTCCCCGCATTTTCCGTTGATGTGCTTTCAGCTTGGTCCTCTTCCCATATAAAGACTTGGATTTTTTTTACTAATAGGATTCGAACCCTAGTCCTTTAAAGTGGGAGCCACTGCTTCTACCACCAGACCATTAGAGGGGTTCCATATAAAGACTTGGATTCCCTAAAAAAGTAAGAAGAAATATCACTTTACCCAACTCAGTATCAAGCTGACAGTCCTAAAGGTTTAGGGTTTAAAATGCGACATAGTACACTTTTCAGGGAATTTATTTATTTTTTATCATATATGGGGAATTCTTATTTTTGAGAACATTATTTAGGAATATGTCTCTTTAAACATTACTTAAATGATATATGCTGAGATTTAAATGTGATGTATCTAAGTAGTAGATGTGTTGAGATTTAGAGTCTTATGTACAGTGTGAGTCGGTCTTGGTATCTCCACATTCGTGGGTTTGTTTATACTTTTTTGGAGAAAAATTCGCGTATACCCCTGATAAGGTATCTTTTTCGACCTATACGGTGGACGAACTTTTTTTTTGTTAAGTACCCCATGGAAGCCGCCTCTTGAATAGGCGGCTTCTGCCAGAGGAAGCCGCCTTTTCAAGACGCGGCTTCCAGCCAAAGCCGCAACTTGGAAATGCGGCTTCGGGGTAATATTACATCCAGCGCGCGGCCGAGCCCTCCACGCATCCAGAAGCTCGGCCATCGCCTCCCCACCCGCTGCTCCCTCCCAGATCGCCGCCCGTCGCCCCCGTCGCCCCATTTCCCCGCCTCCGTCGCCATCGACTCCTCCGCCTCCTTCCTCTCTTCCATCGGACGGATCCTCCTTGTTCACTCCTCCGGTTTGTCTGCATTGTCACATTGACCTAAGGTGAGCCTTTCTTTCATATAACTAACCCTATTTCGAGATTGTGTATAATGTGTTCGTCTCTCGCTACGTATAGGATGTCCATGGATATTTTGTGCTTTTGTCACTTTGGAGGAACGATTAGAACATCCGGGAATGGCACAACATATGAAGGTGGTCGTATGAAACCAATTAAGATAGCTCCTAACATGACGTTTGATGTCTTGTTGGAGAAGATCGTGTCGTTGTTCCGTCTTGATCGTACACGTTCCGTGGATTTGAAGTTGTTTCACAGAATGGAGGCGAATGGCAGTAGTTATGTGGCAAATGTTGAGTACGATGACGACATACAAGATGTTGTTGACTATGCATGAATGATGGGTTCATCATATCGTCCAATTTTATATGTAACCCATCAAGAGGAGTCATCACCGAATGTCACTCGAGCCTCTACACCAGTCACCCGAGCTTCTTCACCTCTAACTCGTGGTCATGGTGTTGCTACCTTTGATATGAATGACACAATTACTCAGGAAATTGACCGCGTGAGTACCGATGAAGAGTTAGATTTGAATGACACCGAAGATGAAATGGAGAATGCTGAGGAATCTGAGGAACACATTGTTTCTGATATACCGTTCTATAATGTCCGTGGTGGTGATGGCTATATCAGAAATGATGAGGGTGCCTACGATGCTGGAGAGGGACTTAGTCTTGCAAAGGAGTTGAGGAACGGGATGACCTTTAAGTCGAAAGCTGACTTGGTCTATTCTGTGAAGATGTTTCACATCAAGCGTCATTACAATTTTCATGTGCACGAGTCAGATAAGTCAGTTTGGGTTGTCCACTGCAGCGAGAAAGAAAGAGGTTGTAAATGGCGTTTGCGAGGTCACCGACGTCCACTAGATGGTCAATTTGTGATTTCTATGGTGGATGCTTGTTTAGCCTACCTTTACAGACACATGTGCGTGGCTTCGAAGACAGACGCAGTAGAGATTGGTGGCTCGCTCATCCTCCTGCAGCTATGGGCATGGGAACGATTTCCTCACATCGCACCGGTGGTGCATAGACGTCCGTTGTGGCGCGGTACTCCACTAGGTTGTCGCTGGAGAGCAGAGTTTGACGTCACATCAGAGCCTACCCATGTTGTACGACCTTACAGGGATGCATTTGATCTCCAGACTCCTGAGCAGGTAGCATATTAACTAGAACTTTCTATCTTATTTAATTTTTGTCATGACACTACTTATGTAACCTTTATGTGACAGGTTATATGGGAGCCATATACCACTGAGATCATGAGCTCTCTCCCTGCATATTGCCTAGAAGGGCAGGATCTATACACTGCCAGGGTACCACTCATTCATTTCTGTATCGTGGAGTTGTACGTGCCAGATAGAGTCCTGCGCCAATTTGGTTCTTTCCAAGAGATCCCAGTGCTATGTGACACATCAACACATCTTCACAGCATTGATCTCCGAGGGAAGACATCCGTTGATTGGGTGCAATACCATGCAAACTATGTGCAGATGTGGAACAATCGACGTGACTATGTGTTGGCAACGACACCAATTGGCCATGGAGGGCATGATGTATCTGCAGATTATATGGCTTGGTACAATCGCATCACACGACGATTTATAGGGAGACATGGATGCGTGCTCGATTTTGTATAGTGAAGATGTTGACTATATTTTTCCTTTTGCATGCGACACGACTAGATGAGATTGTTCACCTTGTGGAACCTAATGAGGATGTGATCCGATTGGTGACAGACACTCGTCGCCTTCTCGATGACTCTATCCAGCGACAATTCAGGGATGGAGTCCATGAAGATGAAGAGGATGAGGAGGGACAAACGACAGATGGCGCATCTTCACAGCATCAAGGACGAGGTAGACGACATGGACGTGTACGCAGAACTCGAGGAGGGCAAACACACCCCCATGTCGAGGACGTACAAGCTTCGGGGGTGGAATATCAAACTCCAGCTGTTGAACGTGAGACAGAAGGAATCCAGCACACTCCACCTGCACCGATGAGAGATAGACATCATAGCGAGGCTGGACCATCGCATCGCCATTCCCCATTACCTCCATTGGATTATGATGTAATGGTTGACGAAGAAATCTCACAAATTGAGCACATTGATCGTGCCAATCTATTGTCTGCCTTCTCAGTTGAGCCCAGTACATCACTTCCTCAACAAGCCCCATTACAGCGTCATTACACACGAAGGAGGCGAAACATTTGATGTTATATGACTTGTACTGTAGAATAGTTCTTGTTTCATGTTGATGTAAACAATGTAACTTTTAAGCATTTGTGATGAATGTTAGACTTATGATGTTACATGTAGTATACTTCTTGTTTCATGTGATGTTTCATGTTGACTTGTTTCATGTTCATGTTGAATTTTTCTCCACATGGTACATATTTAGCTAGCAAAACAGCAAGCCACGGACTGTGGCTTGTTGTTTCTGGCTACTGCCTAGGAAGCCGCATTTCCAAGTAGCGGCTTTGGCTGGAAGCCACATTTCCAAGTTGCGGCTTTGGCTGGAAGTCGCGTCTTGAAAAGGCGGCTTCCTCTGGCAGAAGCCGCCTATTCAAGGGGCGGCTTCCATGGGGTACTTAACAAAAAAAATGTTCCCCCACCGTATAGGTCGAAAAAGATACCTTATCAGGGGTATACGCGAATTTTTCTCTACTTTTTTGGTTTGCTTCCTCCTCAAGTAGGGTTTTTTTACTTTCACCCTTGGTCCTCGTCTTACGTAAGGACTTGGGCTCCCTGATAAAAGTATGAAATTTCACTTCATCCAACTTGTATTAGAACGATAAAAAAATGGAGCCTAATACCATTCTTGGTTTCTTTTTTTTCTCTTTCTTCCACCCAAAGCAGCACCCTATCGATCCCTTTGCTAAATGGCTCCCCATCCACCTGAACAATCATTGACACTCGCCGCATGGCAAATCAATGGCTGCCAACATAGTTGTGGCATCCCTGCCCGACCAAGCATTGCTGCCGCTGCAGCTCCTTGCACCGCTTTAGACACTTAGATGCACACAACACTCATGTTTTATTCATTGATGTTGTGTGACCAAAGTATCATTTAACCATGTCTGCATAGGTTTTCAGCACTTGTCTGGAGTTGGGCGACTCTCTGACAATGTTAAGGACCAATTATCGTATCTTGTATCCTCATTGCACTTTTCTTGAACTAATTTCAATCCATATTCTTTACTTATCTTGATGTGAGTAAAGAAACTAAAATACTAAGCATAATGTAAGTAATTCTTGGTGTAGATTCATAATATGGCTACATTCAAGATACTAGATGCGACCGAGGTTGTTCTACCCGTGGATATATCATTGAAAGAGAGTAAATCCAATCTTTTGGGATTAAGTTGGAGAACATCATCTTCCCCTCTGATTATAGGCATTCTCTATTAATAGAGGGACGTAAGTATATGCTAGGACCACATCCTCAACAACAAAGCTGGTTGTTAAGGAGAGTGCCATAAATTTGTTGCTTAGTGTTAGAAAACAAGAATGCGGAGGCGTAATATCAGAGATAATAACAAGAACATGCACCGGGATTTTTACATGGAACTCTACTCAGTAAGGAGTGAGATGAAACCACGGGAGAACACCTCAAAGGGTTGATTCTTCTGGTAGGCAGTGAGAGTGAATTGTGTGCCTTCCTACGTTAAATATAGGGTCCCTTAAATAGGGGTCTAAAAATTTTGGCCATCGGAAACAAAAAAAGCAAGACATCAATAAGAATCGATAGCAATGATCAATCAGGTAAACATGATTTCAAGTTGATCGATCATCTAATGAACCATTGGGGTAGTGGATTCAAAAGTTGATCGATCAAGCAAACTTAGTGGTCGATCATGTCTGATCTATCAATGAAACATCATGGTTGATAAAGGTTGGTCAATCAATAAATAAGGTGTGATCGATCATTCCTGGTCGATTAATCAGATGGATGGTCGATCAATCTTGAATTCTTTTGATTGTTCTGATTTGGAAAGTTATGAGAGTATAATTTGATAAAGGTTGGTCAATCAATAAATAAGGTGTGATCGATCATTCCTGGTCGATTAATCAGATGGATGGTCGATCAATCTTGAATTCT
Source organism: Ottelia alismoides (assembly GCA_037367405.1). Taxonomy (NCBI): domain Eukaryota; kingdom Viridiplantae; phylum Streptophyta; class Magnoliopsida; order Alismatales; family Hydrocharitaceae; genus Ottelia; species Ottelia alismoides. The sequence goes on from JAZKJV010006104.1 coordinate 208,820, forward strand.
TTTGATTGTTCTGATTTGGAAAGTTATGAGAGTATAATTTGAGCTTACAACTTTGCCAAATACAATGTATAGTATAACATTACAACTTTGATTCAACGAATGAACTTTGAGCTTTTTCAATGTGATAAATATATAGTTTGTAGTTCACTACGTAATTGCTATATTTACTGAAATGTCATACAGTCCTGAAGACAAATATACAAGCGAGTGATTTTGATCTATATGTGTTATCCTTAAAATGAATTTGGAGATAAATAAAAAACTAACAATCTCCGCTGTCAATCCCACCCTAGCTGCAGAATCGTTGCCTCCAACTCCCACCGTCATGGGACCGTTGCCTCGGTTATTGTCCACAACACCACCTACCATTCACGCCCTTACCACCTTCTCCGAAGCCTGCAGGTCGATCGTGGCACCTGCCCCAACACCATTACCACCCTCGTCTCTCCCCATCCCCTCTTCGCTTCTCCTGGGTGCCTCTGCCACAACTGGAACGACCATCCACAACCCCTCCCACCATGGACACCATTGTTGCTTTTCCATATCAACATCCCCACTGCCACTTTGCACCACCGACATCAACAAACCCCCATGGACTGACGCCGCCTTCCCTACAAGGGTTGCTCATGTCGCCCTCCTCATGGCAGCCACCTTTCCCTCATGAATGTCACCACTCTCTCTGATGTTGCAAAGGTAGCCGACACGCACATTGTACACGTGCTAGCCACCTCCTATAGTGCCCTATCCTACAGTGTTGCCATCGCCTCCTCCCATCTTGTTGGTCACCATCGATATTAGTATAGAAAAGGGAAAACACCTAACAAGGGTTAAGTACTTCTCTCCAATCGAATCCCAGCAAAATTGGACTTGGAGGTTGTTTTGGAAACTTTCAAGGAAGTCCTTCTACCAAAAGATTGTTATCAAAAGGTGAAACTTGGTGGAAACATAAGATGGAAAGTTATTTAAGTGAAGGGGTAGCAAATTTGCACTCACACCCCTCCCTAAGGAAAAGTATTGCAATAAGAAACTAAGGGAAGAAGTAGTGGATAGCAACCTATTTCCGTTAGAATTAGGACTATCGTACCTCTTTGTACAATGGTGTATGGGCCAAAACATTATTCACATCTCCCCTCACTACAATCTTGTGGTTCCCAACTTTCATGGCCTTGGCAAACCCCATAGTTCCACCTATGAAGATACCACACCAATTTTTCCACCACAAGCCAAATGGGGTTCGAATCCGCTACTTGGCCAACCTGCTAGATGACTTGACTTACCCATGCCACCGAGTGGCGATGAGCGATTGGCATCCCTAACAAAGATGCATTGAGCAATCCTTGAAAATGCAGGGATGGAAATCCTTGCAATAATTATAATAATCGTATTGTAGATTATACCTTGTTGAGATAAATATATCTCTTGGTCTATTTTATGTATTATGTTTTTCTCTAGGTAGTTATCATGTAATTAACCCAAGGGCTTTTCTCCTATATAAGAGAGCCCTCGGTCTATTCCAATAACACGATTCATTTTTCTCCCAACATGGTATCGGAGCAACGGTCCTAGATCGGGATTCCCGTATCCCACCCCAAAACCCTAACCCTACCACCACCCCCCCCCCCCCCCCCCGCCGTCGAGCACCGACCCTTCACCTCCGCGCGAGGGGCCTCCAGCATCGCAAATCCGCAGTCCAGGCTCCCACCGCGCCACCGCAGGGGTCTCTTGCTCCCAACCCCGCCACCGCAGGGGCCTCCAGCCGCCTGTCCAGCACCCGCAAGGGTTCCAGCACTCCCTGTGCGTCGTTACGGGCCCTTTGGGTCTGGATCTGAGATCTGTGATGGTTCACGGATCGTGATATTTTCTGATTTCTATCTCATTCGGCGGCTCTAGACCTCGTTCGAGACCTAGGGATGGTTGTATGAGTATACAGATACAACTTATCCTTCCTATGGTTCTGTATACGCGTTTCATTTGATTTATCCCTCAGTCGTTTCGCGTTTCGGCTTCTTCATACAATGTCAGAGAACAAGGTTGACGTCTTCTCTTCCGGTGCCTTCAAGGGCCCGGCTCATATCGTAAAGATGGATGGGACCAACTATGAGTTATGGTCTATGCAGTTTTGTACCCTAATGCAATGCCACAATAAGGAGCACATCTGACTGATTCTGAGCCGCGGACAAGACTGGGGTCAATGCGTCGTGGAAGCAAGATGATGCCTATGCTCGTATCTGGCTCTCTAGGACACTTACCACGGAGATCACTAATGACATTGTTAATCAGCCAACTGCAAAGGCTATGTGGGACATACTGGCGGATACATACGGGCAGGCGAAGAATGAAAACAAGATTCTTCAACTGCAGTTCGATATTTTCTCGACCAAACAGAATGGTCTACCGCTCCATGCACACTTCTTTCATCTAAGAGGTTTGTTTGAGCGACTACACGGCTTCATGCCAATTACCACCAGCACTGAACAACAGCAGGCATATCGGCATGCCTCCATGTCATGAGTTTTCTTGTCCTCTCTTGACTCGGATTACGATGTCGCTCGTACTCAACTTCTGACTGGAGAGACGATACCGCCGATGGAGGAAGTCTAAAAGCGCTTGAGCAGGATTGCTACCACATCCACTACTACGGTCCAGGCGGCTCCTTCTGCTATGGCAGCTACTCGTGGCAGAGGGGGTCATCCCAGTTTTGTGGCCGTGGACCTCGAGGTCGAGGAGGCGGCCGACATCGTGGTCCTTGTTCCCATTGCCATCGCTTTGTTCTCTCTGAGGAGAGATGCTTTCAGAAGCATGGATATCGAGCGTCTGCACGTGTTGCTGAGCAGACTGAGCATTCTAGTGCGCCTACTCTGGATCCTTGTTTCGATGATATTGTCTCCAGACTTCGAGACATGATGAGCACTCCTACGACTCTAACTCCAGGTTCAACAGATGTCGCAGCCACTGTCAGAGCATCATCAAGTTCATCAGGTACTCCTTCTGCGTTTACAAGTAGTAGCAGTACAGATTTGACTGATTGGATTATGGATTCTGGAGTGTCACATCATGTGTGGAGATCGGACGCAGTTCACTACATACAGATCTATCACACCTGGCAGATCCGTGGTTATTGCCAATGGGGTTCGTCTACCCATTATTGGTCAGGGGGAGATTGTTCTAGCCCCTTCTATGCATCTTCAGAACATCTTATATGCTCCACCACTCACTTTTTAATCAGAGGACACAGAGAGGTATTGTTGCTATTCTTGTTTATGTGGATGACATTGTTGTCACAGGGGATGATGACCAGGGCATTCAGACTGCCAAGGAGTTCCTAGGTCTACAGTTTGTGACTAAGGACCTTGGCACTCTTCGATACTTCCTTGGGTTGGAGTTCGCTAGGAACTAGCATTGTTTGGTGATGACCCAGAGGAAGTTTGTGATGGATCTCCTTTCTGAGGCAGGTATGACACGATGCAAGCCTGCTACTACTCCTATGGATCCGAGCATGAGATTATATGATGATGACACTGAGGAGGTAGATAATAGGAGATACAGAGAAGTGGTTGGGAAGCTTTTATATGCCACTATCACCAGGCCGGATATAATGTTTGCAGTAAGCAAAGTTAGCCAGTTTGTGGAGCAGCCCTGAAAGGTGCATATGGATGTTGTCTATATGATATTGAGATATTTGAAGAACTCACCTGGCTCGGGTCTTATATTCAACAACGATGCATCTCTTGAGGTGACAGCTTGCGCAGATACTGACTATGAAGGTTGTCCCAAGGATATAAAGTCTACTTCGGGCTTTGTTGTGTTTGTTGGGAGCGCACTTGTCTCATGGAAAAGCAAGAAGCAGACAATGGTGGCCAGATCAAGTGCAGAATCTAAATACAGGGCCATGGTACAAAGGAGTGCAGAGATGATGTGGGTTAGATCGGTATTGACTGACCTTACCATTGAGGTTCCTCTTCCTCTGAAACTTTTATGTGATAATCATGCTGCACTATTTATTGCCAATAATCCTGCTTTTCATGAGCGAACACAACATATAGAGGTGGATTGTCATTACACTAGAGACATGATCCAAAAAGGTCTCATATCCACCTCCCATATTTCCACAGGAGATCAGACGACTGACATCTTCACCAAGGCTCTAGCTAGAGGTCCATTTCAGAGGTGTTGCTCCAAGCTGAGCATGATAGATATATATGCTCCAGCTTGAGGGGGAGTGTTGAGATAAATATATCTCTTGGTTTATTTTATGTATTAAGTTTTACTCTAGGTACTTATCATGTAATTAACCCAAGAGTTTTTCTCCTATATAAGAGAGCCCTCGGTCTATTCCAATAACATGATTCATTTTTCTCCCAACATACGTCAAATCCCATTGTGAGCGGTGGCAGCCATAGTGGTGCCGCCAATCAGTGATTGGAGAACCACCACCAGCCACCATTTTGGAGATGCCCAACTTGAAGGGCATCCCTTTGCACCTTATACTCAAACCTCTTAAGTAGCCAAAGAACAACAACCTCCACTATTAGGTTGGCAAGGAGCCCTTTAAGAGTCCCTTAAAATCAACAGTGATCACCCCCAATCGAAGGAACCTCCTGCACCGAGAGAAAATCTCAACAACGTAAGGGAAATCCAACCAACTTTAGTTACCAATGTTGGAGCCCAGCGTGCAGAGTATCCCATCCTCGAAGCCTTGTGGCCAATCTTTGCCTAGTAGACTTGCTAAATAATCCGCCTTCAATCCCTACACAGAAACTAATGAGCTTCCCATGTGAACCATGCACACCCTCCCTTCCCCGCCGAAAGATGAACCGATCAACTCTCTGACCTCTGTCGTCACGGAACATACAGAAACAGTAGTATACTCGTGACTTATCACACATCAACACTGTCAATAAGGGAAGCTTCCTCAAGGAGTGATCTTGCATGACTGGTTTACATCAATGCCAATAGACAATCGCAGTACACATCTTTTGATGGTAATCAGATCTTCCACAGTGAAAATATCATGGGATCACACCAAGCTCGGGAAAGGTGCCCATATTTGCCACATCTGAAGCAACAAACTAATGTGATTCCAGATGCAATTGCTCCATGGTTTTAATCTCTGGCTGCCGCTTTGGAATGGACCCCACCGGACGAACAAGATTTTCCCGAGCTGCTACTCATGTTTCCTATGACCTTGAACCACTCTTCCTCGGCCAATGGACACACCATGATGCATGGAGGTCCATCCATAACCTGCCGACACTCGCTTTCCTCACATTCTTTTTGCCCTTTTCACTTGCCTTCTCTTCCTTTCCGATCGCCATCTTCATGTTGATAATGTTTAGGATAAGACAAGTAAGGGTTTAGGGAGACGTAGTTTATATGACACCTGAAAAAGTAACAAAATACGGACGGGGATCACATGTGGTCCATTTAAGGCTCCTAAACTACAGAAGTACCTATTGAAGGTTTGTGATTGAAATAATGAATAGTGGACCAGACAAACCAATTCAATCCTACCAGACAGTTGTGTGGATCTTGTTCATTCCACCAAACTTGACATCGGCTTCAGAGGTTGGAAGACAAACTGATGATGCTCAGCAGACCTACCTTGATCCTGCAAGTTTTCCAAACCATGTTCACGTGTATCAAGATAGTAAAAACTGACATCCCAACTTGTTGTAAGTAGAATTTTTTTGCTTTCAAATTTGATGACAAAGTATTGAAGTTATAACTGATGTTTTGCAAAATGTCTTTAGTATTATAAAAGACGGATCCATGTGAGACGAATAAACTTTGCTCCACGGCTCTCAGTTCTCTTCCACTTATTGCTGTTTTGTGCTCTGGCAGAGTTACATAGCCAGAAAGTCATTGAACATGCAGTTGCAAAAAATGGAAATATTTTCTTCTGGAGACTGCATATCAGCTTACAGTAATGTTGAAGAGAGTTTTCGGATATGTAAGATCATATTCTAAGTGATGCTATATGTTTGACTTGCTAGTCAACTCAATCTGAGAAATTTCATTCGTTGTTTAGTATGGGCAGAACATGGGGATGAGATAAGTTTGGAATATTCTGGTACACATGCTCTAAAAGGAGACCTTGTAAGGTATATGGTAAAGATCACTCTCATCCTACACCATTGTATAAATTTATGCAAATGCAGCAGTATTAATGTTATGTTATCATTGATCGCAGATATGGAAGACAAACTGTATCTGGAATGATTAAGGACGGGATAAGTGCTTTGTCAAGGTATTATCAGAATAATTTTCAGGATGGGGTCCGGCAGGTATTGTTCCTTTACATAATATGTTAGTCAGCATTTCTTCCTTTTATAAGTCCTTGTTGGGAACAAATCTGATCAACACAAAAACATGAAAATGATCAAACAAGAAAACATGTACAATCACACAACACAAGGATTTATCGTAGTTCGACAATGCATATATGTCGACCAAGATATCCATGGTTACATGAACTAGGCAGTGTTCTCCCTCGGTGACTCCTAGCCAACTCACTACCGAGTTCGATCGGCTATGTTGATTCAATCACATAAGTCAGCAATCAATATTTACTTTCGAAAACTTAACAATCTCCTACATGAAGGTTGATTTGTAGTAGATGCTGCAAATTGACTCCATGCTTTGATTATCATTAATGAAGCCGGTACGAGGCTTCATTGTATTCCATGCTTGAAAACCAACAAAAGATGAGCATGCCTTCAGCTTCTCTACCATAAAAAATATATTGAACATATAAGTAGGGTTTTCCAATGTGTGGATTTTCTGCAAATTAAATTGACCACCTTCTAACTGTCCAAATGAAAGATACTTTGCCCCAATGTTCTTGATCCTTGAAGGAAAGATATAATTCTTTATAAAAATGAATTGCAATCTGGTTGTTGAAAAGTGGGAAACCTTCAATCTCTTTACTTAGTTCTTTTATCTGACCTTTTGATCGTATCATATTTTTACATACTTAAACAGTTGCTACATATTTTACCTATGTAGTCAAGATGGTCAGTATCTTTTATAATATAAAAATCCAACAAATAGGTCCAATTTCCAAGGTAAAAACATCATATTGTGTTTTCCTGATGTGAAAATATGAAATGTGGAAGCAAAATAGATGTTCAAAGCAACAATAAAAAAGAACAAAACATCATGATTTACGTAGAAACCTAATCTTTAAGGAGGAAGAAGCCATTGGAGAAAGTCTCAAGGGACTAGGTACTCTATATTGAATTCTTTCAATGAGTACGAGGGTTAGGGCTCTATTTATAACCCCAACAACTCAACCAAGTCCCACCACTTAACTATGTGGAACTAAACAACTCCCCATACAGAAGCCTAACTACATAAATATCTCAACACTCCCCCTCAAGTTGGAGCATGAAATGTCTATCTTGGATAATATAGAACTCAAAACACACAAGCGGAGAACAAAAATCAAATACAAGTCTCGATTTTTCAGTTGCATCATATAGGAACACTAGTCGAAAGAACCACTCGACGAGCTAGTCGAGAACACAAGTCAAAAACATGGGGTTTCGGGGGTGCGCAGGACTTCTTCGTGTTGACCCGATTAACTCATGCGATTCCTTCTTTCCGAGTGCGTCACTTTATCTCATCAAACTAGATATAATAGCCTCGCGAACTCTCTCATTGCATCTGGGAATCCCTCTACCTATCTATCTCGAAGACCCTAGTGGCATGGCTTTTTTAGCAACTCTATATCTATATTTCCTTGAACGCAGTTCGTCCCTCCCCTTACATAGTCCTCATGAACAAGGAGTTCGGCTCGTACACTTGCTACTTTCTTCCCGACCCCTTGGTCTTCCTACCATAGATCTTTTGCTAACTAAGCATTCCGAGGAAAGGCTTTCTAGCTAGAAAGACCCTTTTTTCAGGCAAATGCACATCAAACCAACGAGACGGAGCGAATGAACGACTGTAGTGGGAAGGGAGGTAGGAGAGATAAGAACAAGCAAGGGAAGTAGAGAATGATTGACTGTTTTTTTAGTCAGATATGATTCAGACGAGAATTTAGAACTCAAAACACAAAAGCGGAGAACACAAATCAAATACAAGTCTCGAATTTTCAGTTGCATCATATCGTTCTTGTGAGTCAGGGAAGTTTGTGTTGTTGGGCTCTTGAATGCTCTGGATAAGGGAGATTGAAAAGGATTTGATGGAAACCTCTGTGAGTGCTACAGCCATATGATGCTATGAACAAAGGGTATCATGAAGACGCTGCAGTGGGTCTATCTTAGTGAGAACCTCTATCATGGGCCTCTCCTGCACTAACTCGGAGAATTGGATCTCTACTCTGCAGATCTATGTATCTCTCTATATCGTGCCTCTATTATAGGTCTCTGATATACGTGATGGTCCACAGTAAGACTCTAAGATCAAATAATGAGTATGGGGACCTTTTAAATAAATGATCACATATGTCCACCTGTTGAGGAAGTATTGATCTGTTGATGGATGATATCATAGTTGGATATCAGATACCATACGACATGGAACTTGGCCAAGCGTTAGAACTCAATGAAGAGGAAGGTTTGGTCTTCTTGCTTAATGGATGAAGGCATGGAAGATGTGATCACGCTTGACCTCTTTGGTGGCTCAATTACCATCAAACAATACGAACTTGAGGGGTATTGATGAACAAAAGTTACATATAATCTTTATATAAAAAATAATACAAAACCGACTTGCGATGATACAATATTGAAATATAAAATAGAAACATTGGAATCAAGCACAAAAGGAAAACATGGATCTACGTGGAACCCTACTTCCTAAAGTGCAGGATGAAATTATGGGAGAAAGCCCGAAAGGATTGTATCTTCTGTTGAATTCTCTCTATGAATACAATGGGTGTGTGGTTCAATATATAACCCCACCAACACAACATGGTCCCATCAATAGTCAGTATGGAATAAACATAGGAACATTCTAGTTAGATCTTGGAGAGATCCAATTACCCACCTAAATTGGACTCTAACAATAAGCACACCTTTCTTGATAATTGTTGGCTGGCAAACTTGTAGTAACTCCCAGGTAAGGTCATTTGATGTCCCACCCATGATATGTATGCCCTTGGAGTACCTCGGGATTAAAAAAATCCCTGAGTACTACAAAATATTTTTTTACCAGTGTATTGCAGTTGTGTAGCATTCTAAAGATGCGATATATCATAATGTTTTTTTTACCTGGCTACTACAAGAGTAGCACATCTTAAAAATGTGACTTTAGTAGCGCATCCCCAAGATGTGATATAGGAGCGAGCTTCTGGAAATGATGTGATTCCAGGAAGCTTCTTATATATCGCATACTTGATATGCGATATATCAAAAACTGCCTGAAAAATTGAAGGCGCACCTTGTACATGCTATATACTCAATACTCTTGCAAATGATGCAATTCATAGAAGTTTCATTTATAACGCATACCAAGTTTGCAATATAGATGAAACTTCCTGGAATTGTAATCACTTCTAGGTTCCCTTGCTTCATTTCCCAGTTCCATTCATTCATAATAGATCATTTATTTTACTGGAAATAAATACATTGATTTTGTGTATTTTTAACCACTTTGGAATTGGAATCAACAAAATGCACACATTCAGAATAGATCCATTAATTCATAATAGATCTTCAATAGAAACGTTCAAAATGCACACATTCAATATATTTTTATTAAAATGCACACATCCACAGGATTGCTCCAAACATTCAAAAATAATAATATTTCATTAACGTCGAATTTAGAAAAGATGTCTCCATTAACGTCGAAATAACAACACCAATAAAATAAAAATACAATTGTGAATTCTATCGCCTTCATCTCTGTTGATATGTCCTCATTATATCATGTGGATCAAAGGGTAGTAAATGACTGCCCTCATCAATCATCGTTATTTGCGAGGATCCTGCACTGGCGGTGTAAGCGTGCACTAAGTGGGTTGAGTACCCCTTACGTTCATGCTCATTCTCATCGGTGCTTGCGGTGTTGGCATGTATTCACTCTGTGGGTCAACAGCTGGTGTGATGAACTGGGTCTCCATGACATAATCTGGCAGCTCTATATCCAAATTCGGGGATGGAACCTGTTACATTTTTGCAACATCTGGTTCCTCTTCCACCACTGGTACAACAAGTAGATCACACACTCTGCCCCTGCCTCTTCCTCTCCCTCGAGCCCTTCCTCATCTTGCCTCTGCTTGAGCCTAGTCGGCATGCTCCTCGTGTATCATCATCGCATCTGCAAATTGGAATACCAACCATTGCTTCATTTATGCCTTTGCTTGGACTGCAATCCCCTGATATTGTTGGTGTCTGGTATCGTAAATGCGATCCCACCTGGCCATCTACATCAAAATAGAAGAATAAACACATTAAATGTCCATGTAAAACTAATATAATATTTAGTGTTATTCTTACGTTGCTTGCCAAAGCAACACCCAACCGACCCACAAATCTCCTCGTAATCATTGTATACCAATCTATATACCCTAGAGTCATGGTGATCCCATTGGATTAGTCTAGGGAAACAACTCTATATGCTCTATCATCCCACTCACGTATAAATGTCGGGACCTCCAATTAATATGTACTTTCCCCCTCAAGTCGACAGCATGGAGGTCCTCAAAGGTATAGCACGGGGCTGGAATGTCCTGACAGTCGCCAAACTGACGAAGAACGTGGTTCGAAAAATAATATTCCACAATGTGGAAGTAAAACGATATATAATTTAATGACAGTTATTTGATGGAAATCAAACAAATGTGTCACGTCTTATTTACCTGCTCGAGTGATTGCATGTTGAAAGCATCGCGGTATGGTCTCACGACATGCATTTGTTATCGACGATGCACAAACGCAGCAACCCAACGAATCCTAGCGGTCAGTCGTGCCACTGCGGTCTCTCGTTGATCATTGGAGCAATGTGTGGAAAATGCTCCCAGGCCCACAACTGAAGAAATATGACCGAACCTCCGATCTCCTTGGTTGCATATCCGCTGCTAAACATAGATGTCTATATAGGAAAGCAATAACCGCAGATCCCTAGCTCAGCATCCCAGAGTACTGTAGATCATGCAGATGTGGTAGTGTAATCAGAGAAATAGGTGACCCCGACTTGTTTGTAAATGGAACACCTCCCAGAAGCTGTAAAATGTACGCTCGTACATGCATATGCAAGACCATCTCATCAGCCTCTGGTGGCAACTATGCAAAATGTGTAAATAACCAGCTCGTTGCTCGCAGGCATCTGCCCACGTCGCTCCAAGTGTGGTCTCTCCTGTAACCACTGGTCCATCGATCCGTAGTCCCAAGATGAAGGTGACATTCTGCAACGTAATGGTCATCTCTCCACTAGCTATGTGGAAAGTGCGTGTCTCAGGCCTCTATCGCTCTACTAAGGCTGTAATCAGATGCCAATCTAGCGTGATAAATTCCAATTGTGTATGCATCCAAATCCATTTTGAGCTACGTAAGGAAGTAGGCGGTCATCTAACGGGATGCGGCGTACAAGCGTTTCGCGTCGTCGAGAACGCATCCATGATGATGCCTATAATTTGAAAGAGACAAGATATATTATGAAAAAATAATTAGTAATTGGAATTATTAAATTACTTATATCGCCCACCCAAAGGCGATGCGAACGATGCCGCTCCTGCTGAGTCAAAACTGATGGATCACAAGGATCGGGGTCCACCTGTAATAAACATAGATAAAAGTAGAAAGCATTAAAAATGGCTTCAAACGAAAGCAAAATTTTTATTAACATAAGGCACCTAAAAAGAAAGTAAACTTACTCAAAGCAGGACATTTTCGTTTGTTATGACCTTCACCTGCACAAGTGCCATACTTATTTGTATTTATTTCTGAGGGTTGAGAATTAGACATGGATGCTTGAGAAGCCCGTGCGTTTTTATTAGGACAATCGCATTTGGTATGACCAAGTATGCCATACAATGAACATGTATTTTGCCGCATGACATCCCTAACATCCATTTCATTATGAATCCTAGTTGATCATGGACGACCCTTACTACGCTTACGTGATTTATCGGGACGCAATTCTGGGTACTCTAGCGGAGGCCACGTTTCCCGGTCACCACCACAACAACAACAAAGCCTTTTCCCACAATTAAGTAGGGTTGGCTACATGGATTCTTCGCCTCCATTTAGATCTATCTTGGGTCAATTCCGGGCTTATATCCACAAAACAATGATCACTTCGTATGGTCTCTTTCCAACACTTCTTGGGTCGTCCCCGCCCTCTCTTAGCCGGCTCAACATCCCAATACTCGCATCTCCTAATTGGTGCATCAGCTGATCTTCTTTGCAAATGACCAAACCATCTTAAGCGGTTTTCTCGCATCTTATCCTCGTTCGGAGAAACGCCAGCTTTCTTTCTGATTGCATCATTCCGAATCTGATCTTTACGTGTGTGTCCACACAGCCACCATAGCATTTTCATTTCTGTTACAGCCATTCTCTGCACATGTCTATGGTTCACAGGCCAACATTCAGATCCATAGAGCATAGCAGGTCACCAACATAATTATCAACCTCTGATCGGCATTGTGTAATGACAACGATAGCGTGAGAACATGGGATGCGATAAATTTGTCATTTATTACATGTACATGTTTGTTGTCCCAAGTTCACCATGTACCATTTGCAACCTCGAATCCCATACTTCGTACGTCGAACACTACTCAAGACCTCAAACAATATGTCAGTTGTCTTTGTATTTGGGTTACTGTGTGTCCATTTGCAGCTGCACTCCACCGATGCAGCTCTGTTGCGGCGATATGCGTGAATTGTTTGTCAACAACGGGGGCAGTTGTTGCCTCATCTGCTCGCTGGTTGAAGTATAAAACACAATTATAAAAGGTCTTCTCGATTAGTGCAGCAATCTGCAAACATCGTGCATCACTAAGAACTGCATTGTAACTTTCACTTAGATTTGTAGTCATTTGCCCAAATCTATAGCCACCATCGTATGCTACAGTCTATTTCTCCCTTCGACAATCGTTTGAAAACCATCTACCTGCATCTGGGTTCCACTCCTGTAATTTCCTCATGAAAAACGCAAACTTCTTACTGGTCGTTTGAAGTGCGGCAACCTGTACCAAAATTTTTATACACCCATTCTTAAAAACATTGTTGAAGTTGTTTGCGACATGTTTTGAACAAAAACACCAGTATGCGAAAGATTCTAATAAATCAACATCGACATCATTCATTGCAGATTTAATACCACGATGGCGGTCAGAAATGATACAAATTGGCTTTGTGCGCAAACCAATTACTCTGATACGTAGCAATGAAAGGAACCACTTCCATGTAGGGTCGGATTCCTCATCAACAATTTCGAATGCAAGAGGACCGATATGTTTGTCTCCATCTACCCCGCGAGCAATTAATAATTTCTGTTTGTACTTACCGTACAAATGAGTGACATCAATACTTATCAACGACCTCTAATTTTTTAATCCTTCAATGCAAGGGTCAAATGTCCAAAAACATCGTTGAAATCTACGACAATGTGGTTTCTGCGGGACGGGTTGTTGGGTGTGTTCGATATCTATTTCAATCCTCGGAATGATAGTCTTCATTACATGCAAAAGATGTGGCATCTCGGTATATAACTTCTTCCAATCACCGAATATTATTCCAATTGCTTTCCTCCAAGCATCCCATGTTTTCTTTTCGTTACCCAGTAATTGAACATCTCGTGAATGTGAGCTCTACAGCTTGACATCCGAACAGTAGGGTCATCCCTCACCCAGGGATAAAAGTGATCTAGATATGAATTTGTAGTCCAATTGAGGATGATCATGATTGTTGGGTTTATACAAGTGTGTGGACTGACGATCTTAGAGATCACCCACATACCATCGAACTTCTTGTAATGACCACGTAGATACCAAAGACATCCTTTTTGATTGGTTGGTGCAAAAAACAGACCAGATCAACTTGGTGGATTCTTTAACCTTGAAGTCGTAGTGTGCAAGGATGTGATGCTTCTTCACAGCATATATCAAATCATCTTTACACTTAAATGTTCGTCATATTCGAAGTTCAGCACCAACACTGTCAAGCCCGGACTTATTTCGAATGGCATTATCATATGTTGAATGGGTTCGAGATCCTCTAACCCCAAAAAATGATAAACGAAGAACAATTACTTGGGGAATGGTTTCATCTGCTCGGATCTCCTCAGTTGCGACATTATCTTCAACCTCGCAGCCACTGTCATCTTCCAGGCTTCCAGCTCATCATTCGTTACCCTAGGGATGACATCGTCCAAGGCTTGATTAACCTCTCTCAAGAGCGTGCCATTCATGTGTCATTCGTGAACTGTAGATGGCTGCGGTATGGGATCCCCGATGCTCCAAAAAATGGAGGGACCGAAAGTGAGGCGATCGTCCACATCAACAACATTCGACACTTCCCCTGTCAACAATATCTCAATAATAATGTCAGTAGGTGTCGATTTCTCAATAGTTCACGCATAAACAAAAACTCCATGTACATCGTAGGCTCTTCACCTGTACCGCATGAAATATGATGTGATAGTTTGATTTTATGATTGTTCCTGTCCAGGTTGAACTTCCGGTGTACTAGGTTCAACGTTCAACAACTCGTCGAAGGTCATTGTCGACACTAACCCAAAACCATGCACATTGGTCGTCGAAGAACTAATAATTGAACCATCCAAATGGAACATGCAATAAATCGAATCCATTCCGACCTAATACGTGAGGTTACATATAACTCAACATTATAGGAACACAAATTTGAGAAAAAAATCGTGTATTATATTACCTAAACCAAGCAACCTAAAAGTTCATGGACTTTACCTAAACTTTTGAGAAACAACGGAGAATTCGGGAGTAGACCACCAGGGAGGTGGTGGCGGCGGCACAGGAAGACCACCGGGGAGGTGGCGATGACGGCACGAGGAGGCGGAGGTGGAGCGGGGGTACAAGGACGCTGGAAGGATCGTCAGTCACGAGGAGGAAGAAATCGTAAGAGCAGAAGTGGCGGAGGGAGCAGCGGAAACGGGGTTGATTGGGTTTAAGAGCCCAGGGGTTTTACTGTATATCGCGTAATGCACATACGATATAAAACCATATCGCATCCTGGGGATGCGCTACTAAAGTCGCATTTTTAAGATGCTACTACTCTTGTAGTAGCCAGGTAAAAAAATATTTTGCTATGTCGCATCTTTAGAATGTGACACAGCTGCAGTACACATGTAAAAAAATATTTTGTAGTACCCCAGAGCTCACCCATCTGATAGACCTCTAAGCTTAGTCAAGCACCTCACCCCAACTTCCGTCCGACAGAGGATCGGACCTCATCAATTGCTACCTGGTTCTTTCTTCTTATGAGATAGACTCACCCACGAAAGTTCAAAAGCAGCTTTGAGCTCACTCCCTTCTTCCTTCGGCAGTCGCGTACGGTCGTCCAGTCGGGAGACCGGTCTGATGATGAAGTGAAGACAGATCTCTTCCCCCGAAAAGACAAAGAAGGCTAGGAATGAAGGGAATGAAAGAGTGGATTCTTGCCAGCTCTCATATATAAGGAAATCAACCCTTATATATCTAATATGACGCCAATCAAGCAGTCAAATATGGGATAGCAAACTCTCTGTTTTCTATTTCCTTTTTAATCGCAATCTCAATGTACTACTTAGGAATTTCCCTCTGTGTCCTTGTCTCTCAGTGTAATAAGGTGGTTAAAATGTGCATTGAGCAAAAAAGTGACAGGCAGCAACAAGATTGGACCTTTCCTTGTGATGTCAATGTCGGTGAGTCTTAACCTTTTTAAAATTCCCTTGTGATGTCAATGTTGGTGAGTCTTGGCCTTTTTAAAATGGCAGGGTGACATTTAATCTTTCTTATAATCTTCTTAGCATTTAACGGGTATTTATGTAGTGGATGATTAATAATTCAATCGCCCAGGAAATGAATCACTGGACAATGAACGATGACCTCTCTCAGGAATCTCTATGGATAATCCTGAGAACCCCTCAAATTCAAATACAACCAAAGTCGTTTCTCACTTCAAGTGGGGTCCGTCATATAAATTATTTGCTACCAAAAGCAAAAAAGCTTGATCCTTCTTTACAGTTTCCTGCGAACGGTTCTTCTGGCTTCTCACACCTTCGAACTGGAGCACTGGCTGACGTATTTTGCAACCCTGCAAATTTAAATAAGAGTATAAGTTTTTAGATAGGAGCATGCCTCCCAAGAACCATACATTGCGCTGCAGGCACGAAGATGCAGGAATCTGTAGTAAAGCACCACAAATGGATGAAACCTTACTGCATCCCTCATGCACAAGCTAATCTAAGAAAATTGTCAGTCTTCCCGGAAAGATCTCGGTAGTTGTCGAAGGAAGAAAGGACCCAGCCAGTTGATACCCCCAACTCGTTGACTGATGTCTCAAAGGAAGAAAGGCAGTAGCTGTCTTCATTCACCATTTACTGAGAGCAGGCACTCCAAAATCTTCCATACATTTACTCTTGTAAACCTTCCTCTAGCGTTTCCTCCTTAATAACTAGACAAAAACCTGTCTTCAAATGAGCCTTGGTCCTCCATGCTCCATGGCTATCGCTGACGAAAATTGAACCTATTGAAGTGTGCAACATCCATAGAACCCTGTATGCCTGAGTCATCTAAGACCCTTCTTCCTCCTGATCCAACACATTTGCCGCCATCCTGTTTGATCGGTCGAGGATAAGATGCGAGAAAACCATTTAAGATGGTTTGGTCATTTCCCAAGAAGATCAACGGATGCACCAGTTAGGAGATGCGAGTGTTGGGATGTTGAGCCGGCTAAGAGAGGGTGAGGACGGCCACGAAGCGTTGGAAAGAGACTATACGAAGGGATCTTATTTTTTTGGATATAAGCCCGAGATTGACCCAAGATAGATCTGAATGGAGGCGAAGAATCCATGTAGCCGACCATACTTAATTGTGGGAAAGGGCTTTGTTGTTGTTGTGATTTTTTAGTGGGCGGTAACTCCCGAGTATGTAGTGTAAGAGTTGGTGAGACTTGGTTTGATAGTTAGTGAGATTGTATATCTTAGGAAGCAAGATGATTTTCACGTGGGTTAAATTGTAATCTTAAGATTTTACTAGGTTATGCAAGTGCAAGAACCATTGATTTTATCCTTTAGTGCCTGAACTTATTTTAAAATTGTAGTGTCAAACGTAGATGTTTATGAAAGGTAGCATGAAAATGTGGGTTATGATTCTCAGGACGCACTGGATCTCATCAGTGGCCGTTATTCTATCAGCAGGAACAATCCTTCCCCATTTCCGCTTAATGGGTTTGAGTCATTCTCTGTAAGTTAATCTACGATTTATTTGCTGCGCCATTCTTAGGGCTTTTAACATAACTAAAGGTCGTACACCTTTGTATTAGCTTCGAATCGATCACCATGTCTTACATCACTTGTTATTTTGGCAAATATGCTTCGAAAATGCAGTATCTTCCCATTGCTTCTGCTCTGATTGTTGGAGGGCTAACCATCACGACGTTTACGCTTAACCAAGGTGTGCTTCTCTTTCAATTGCCCGCTGAGTTTTCTATACCATTCATCCCGACTTTCTTGCTCGTCGAAGTACAACTCTAGAGAAACTGATTACTGTCCTCCATTCTTGACAGCGGGGCGTAATGCGCAGCATTTTCTTTCCTCTGTACTATGGGCTGGTTTGACCGCAGGTGTGATGGCCGCAGTAAAGGCAAACGGGAGGCAATTCTGCTCCAGGCCTCGCCTCTGTAATCTTGTTTAAGGGCCTCTGCGCTCGATAAGTATGTATTAGAGTTTCCTTCAGATGTCAAAAGCAGATAGTCTCTAGACATCAAGCTTTCACTTCGAACGAATGTCGACAGTCAGGTATACACGACCATGGAGATACAGCACCGACGTATAAATTATTTGGCTTCGGGTAAACTCTCCCGTAAATGAAAGCCCGAGCTAAACAGGAAGCTATCCTAGTTGGATTTTTTAGATCGACCTTTATTGCGAAATGTTTTTCGATAGGCAAGGCTTGTCCTTGATCTCCAGATTAACGGATAAATGGTTCACCACCAGACTATTTAAGTCGATTTTGTTGTGCATACATTATTTAGACCGTTTTCTCTTTTTTTCATTTCGTATAACCAAAGGCTGAACGTGACCGATGTGGGTGTTTTGCTTAGATGTGTCGAAGAGGATGCCATCTTATGTCTGAAGGTGGATGGGATCTTTTTGCTTGGATTTGTCAAACAAGGTGGCATGCCAAGTTTTATCGCTATCATATAAAAGCTTTGCAGCTACAATAGTATGGTGTTGCTTGTTTGTTATTTTATCAATATTATGCATATGAGATCTGCTGCCCCACACACTTCCTTCTGTGGAGGATTGAAAGTCTAACACTTGATCTCTATTCAATGGGAAGAAAGTAGGAATGTGAATATATATTGATATAGATATTATATATATATAGGGAGTCTTTTCAATGAGGTGGGTCTTTCATGTATCTATAGAAAGTCTATCACAAGATCCGTAGATCTCAATCTAATGGCTCCATCCGCTTTTCTGGGTATTCAGTCATTTTCTTTCACATTAATTTTCAATTTCATTTAGTATTTCACATTACTATTTTTAGCCCCTCATATTGCTATTTCTGATTTGTTCTTTAATATTTCAATAAGGTTTCCGGCCAACCTTGTAGCAATTTCGTGATTTGCAAAATAACTATGCTCTTTTGTAAAAGTCGTAAGTATTGTAAAAATTTTATGGTGCTTTGTAAAATGACATCTCAGTTGGTAATATTTTGTTTACAGTTACATCCTCATCGAACAATTTTAAGTAAAATGAATATTCTCTTTGTAAACTTTGCATGGTATTTTGCAAAAAGAAAAGCATTCTAGGAGGTTTCAGCTAATGTTGTATTTTCACACAATGAAAAATGACAATGCTCTTTGTAAAATTCACATTCACATCTTAAAATTGTATGTTTTGCAAAATAAAATCTCAATAAGTAATATTATATTTATTGTCACATTCTTAGCCAACAATTTTAAGTAAAATTTATTTTCTCCTTGTAAATTTTAAATGTGGTTCTAAAAAAAGCAAACTAGTAAATTATTGATTATTTTTGAAAATGTAACATGTTAGAATAAAAAAGAATTTGTAAAATAGCAAACTAGTTATGTAATATACTATTGAAACTAAGTAAAATATCAATAGATCATGCTAAAAATATAATAAAATTTGTATCCAATGAAGTAACATGATGATGGCTTCCCTTTCCGTCACTCCCATGGCACTTCCATCATTCTCCACACAGACACATTGATTCATGTCACTTCAGTCAACCTCTTCCCATGCGCACTATCACCTCTCCGAAACCTTCATTTTGTGGGTCGAATACAAAAACAAATCTATAACCTAACTAAAGCTGAGTTTGTTTCCCGACAATTGACACGTCCTGATATCTCCCCTTATTCTGCTCCGCTCTTTCCCTCTCTCTCTCTCTCTCCGAATGCAAACACTCCGACTACTCCCTCCCTCTTTTTCTCTCTCTCCTCTTATCCACCCTATCTCTCTCCACTCCTCTTCCCTCTCTCTCCAAATACAAACGATCTCTCTCCCCTCCCTCCCCTTTCTCTCTCTCCGCTCCTCTTCCCTCTCTCTCCGAATACAAACGATCTCTCTCCACTCCCTCCCCCTTTCTCTCTCTCTCTCTCTCCACTATATCTCTCCCCCTCTCCACCCTGTCTCTCTCTCCAGTCCCTCTCTCCCCCTTTATTTATCCTCTCTCTCCTCTCCATTTATCCTCTATGAAACTCACGCATCTCTCTCTTTTCTTTGTGCTCTTTTCTCTCTCCACACATAATCTATCTATATATATTAGCAAAATGATTATCTATATATACATATATTAGCAAAATGATTTTTATAAAATAAAAACTTTAAAAATTATCTATTTCGTTAGAAGATATTTTTCACACTCTATTTAAAAATTTAAAACTCAAAACTCATCATATGAGAAAGTAAAGAGAATATATGCTATAGGTATAAAGTATAAAGTTATTTCTTACATTTTATGAAAAGGATGATTACCATATTTGATTGTGTATTTAAATATTTATGTATAATAAATTTGATAAATATTAAGCTATGGTTATTAATGTAGCAACTACAAATTTATATGGATAAATACTATCATGCTTGGAAGATACATATATGATATACATCCATATTTTAATATATTGAAGTCAACCTCACACGGTTATCCACGTGATTTCATGTTATTTTTGAATTTACCACCCATCACGCTCTGCATAATTGCACGTGTACCCCCTTTAGTTTCGGTAAACTACACATGTACCCCTATATAGTTTATTAAATAAAGAGCATATTAAATATGTATGAAATAAAATGGTGAATATATTTTTTATAAAATCAAACAAAAATACCTGCATATAACTTACAATATAATGTAAATAATATTTAATTGCTTCTATATACTAAACAGTAAACCAAAAGAAATTTAAATCAAATATAAAACCTTAAAAGATCTAGATAGTTCTTTCTTAGAAAAAATATATAAATTTTTTTATGTTCCATATATGATATAATATCAGTTACTCATGTGATATGTGATTGGTATTAATTATTCATATCAATAATTATTTTATGTGAAATGATACTTATCAATGTTACTTACAATGATCTGAAAATGTTATAATCACTTATTTATTCAATTAAATAAAATTATACTTTAATATATTGAATACTTTTTATAATTTTGAAAATATTTCAAAAATTTTCTTCAATCCGTTGCAAAGCTATTTAGAAATAAAATCATACTTAAAGATTTTATGTCGTGCTAATACAATATGGTATATGTTTATAATTTGATGGTTCCAATTTTTTAAACTCATTTCCGTTAACGTCTTTTTTAAAAAAAATCTATGTCATGGATTTTTAAAATGCATTGCATTGCTTTAACTATTAATAGACCTAATGTTATTCTTTAGATTATAATTTTATATTATTTCTATTTTTTCATATCGCAGCAAAGCGCGGACCATGTACCTAGTTTGTAAACTAATTTTAGGCCTTCTCGCCATCCTCCCTGTCATCGTCCTTCACATTGTCGTGATCCACACCATTTCCCTACACATTGTTGTCTTCTCCCACGTCATCGTCCTCTTCCATCACTACATAATAATTTTCAAAAATTGAATTTGGAATGATAGTTGAGAGATTACCGGAGATATTTGTTATATTCAAAATGATAATAATGAGTTTTTAGTGAAAAAAAATAAATTTAAGGGATTTTTACACCTATAATCTTGAGTAATTTCGCAATTACAATCATAACCCTGCATAATCATGAATTACATGAGAAATCTTGTATACTCACCCCGTCTCACACTCATAACCCTCTGTTAGTTTAATATATTATCTCAATCATATGAATAAGTTAATCTAACTCATCTTCAATCCAACGGATAGAAAATAACAAAAAAAGTACACATCTTCCTTCAACCTCTATCGACCTTCCTCAACTCACACCCCTCACCCTCCGTCCACCTCAACCTCCCCCCTCCGACCTCCTCCCCTTCCCTCCACTGTGA
>JAZKJV010006105.1:0-308352 GCA_037367405.1 Ottelia alismoides
CACCACCACTGTGACAGCTTCTAAAGAGGACTCACGATCAAAAGCTATCATTGAGTCGGACACAACATTTGTGGATTGCCTTGATCATTTCAGTGATCCGACACAAGAGCCTAATAATGCCAAGCCAACTGAGACCACTAGAACCTTCCCGAGGCATGTGCTGACCCTTCAGGAATATTACAATCTTTATGGTGACTTGTCTGATGAGGAACCCATAGTCAGCACCACACCACGACCCGGGCCTTCTAAGGAAACAACCCAGACAAAATTGACTCCACTTAAAAACACGGTTGCTCCCTCTTCTAGTCGGTTATCTAGTGAGAGGAAGTCAAGAATTGATTCCTCGAGATGTTCCTCCGAACCTCTCCAGGCGCGTCGCTCTCATCTCCCTCTCAATGATTCAGGTTCTAGAAAACCGACTAAGAAAGTCTCCTTCACCACTCCGGAGAAGGAAGCTTCAGAGGAATCCTCATCTGGACCGGATAAGGTGATTTATATGAGTGAGCTCAGTTCGGCTGTTCTTAAGCCTTATTTAAGCAAGCAGCCATGTGTCGACCCGCGTTGGACGATCCCTACACCTCACTATTATTCATCTGAGGACGATTCTGACAGCGACACATATGTATATTATCCACCTCCTCGCGTCCGCAAGAAGGTTCGTCACAAACCTTCTTAATCCTTGTATATTCTAACTCTTTCTTGTACATACATTCTCTCCCTCCCTCCCCAGTGATTCGAATCACTCGCCCCGGTTCCATATAATCTCATGACTATACTTAGGATAACCAGATCCTAAGTATAGGGGGAGAGTGACCCGCATCTATTCATTGTACATCCTCCAGATCACGTCGGTTCTCATGCTCACTCCTGTCCTATACTTAGGCTGAGCAGAGCCTAAGTATAGGGGGGACCGATGCCCGCTGTGTATATACTCCTCCATTTCTCCTCTTAACCTCGCCCGCCCCATTTTGATCTTCTTCTACACTTAGGCTGCCAGAGCCTAAGTATAGGGGGCGGAGCGACTTCTATACATTTTTGTTATTTTAGCTCTCCTACGCTTAGCCCGAGCTATGTCTTTTTAGTCGCTTTCGTGCTCTGAGGACATAGCACACGCTAAGTATAGGGGGGCGTGTATATATTACATATATACTTTACCCATAGCTCGTACTTTCGCGTATTTTCACGTATTTTTGTATATATTTTACAATAATTATGGGTGGGTAAAAATCGAAAAAAAAAATTTGTATACTTGTATAATACTTGTAAACCTTTTGTAAAAATAAAAAAAATTAATAATAAATTAAAATTTTGTATACTTGTATAATATGTACTATATGTATAATACTTGTATAAAAAGTTGTAAAATTCTTGTAAAATATACTTTTGTAAAAATTTGTTGTAAAATAGGATGTATACTAAAAAAATCATGTATACTATGTACAAATTGTATCAACTAAAGATTGTTGTAAATAATAATAAAAAAAAGATTGTTGTATACCAGAAAAATAAAACAAAAAGGCTTCTTATTTACTCTTGCATATTATCCTGCATTTTCAAAAAAAAAAGGTCTTGCATTTCATTCATAGCATGTCATCTGCACATCATCTGCATATCTTGCATATGCAAAGTGAAAAGCTAGTGGGTTCTGAACCAAGTTATGAGTAGATATTGAGGATGGACTTGATTTGACCTTAATCCACCTAATTTCAGAGGAACCTTATAGGAACTGGAGTTAAGATTTCTCAGGTCAAGTGACTTAATTCTTTGAGTCCGCAAGTCTATGTTCACATGTCATCTTGATTAGTCTAAGTAGAATATCTCGTGCACACGCATGATTCTTATAGACAGTGACCTAACTTGGACAAGCACAATGCACGTAGCTCTTCATTGATGAGGTGGTGAGGAGGTAGAATCCTTTAGCTTGGAGTAGCACACGGGTGGAAACATCCGTCCTCCTCTAGGGAGGGTAGTGCATCTCAACCTAGTCTGGTGGTGTTGACATCTAAGGACAGGATGCTGTGGGTTGCAATAATGCTTCAAAAGAGGGATAGTCTACTGGCTCAAGAGGAAAAACTCCTGATGTACATGCTGCACCTTGTATATAGTTCCAAAAAAAAAGAAAAAATGCAAGAACTCCAAAAAAATCAGACAGGTCCAAGAAAAAAATAATACCTGTCGGAGTATGTATATTAGCAAAGAAAATGCAGCTGGATGACTTGGCTACACTGGTCAGGCATCCCAGGATAGGTGGCTACACTGGCCACCATCCATTCTTTTCTCTACCCCCTCCTCTTGAGTTGGTCGCACTTGAACTTAGAAGGGAATACCCCGCTCCTCGAGGAAAGAGTTACTGGACCGGGTTATTGAGTTACCTTGTTAGAGGAGGCTGGTTCCGAGTCATTTCTGATGTGGAGAGTTACATCTCACTTACACAGTACAAGTAAGAATCATAGTCATCAGAAATTTGCGTTTGAGGATTTGTTCTGACCTGACTGTTGAGGCGTCTTGAATAGAAGACTTGTGGAACTTGAAGTCTGTTAGGTCTTAAGTTCAGGTCCCAATAAGGTTCCGCCACACAATTAATCCAAAGGTTGAGTCAAGCTCCATTTTCAACTTTTGTTCATGACCTTGGTATGGAACCCAAAATCATTTCACTCTTGCATTTCATTTTAGTTGCTCGGGGACGAGCAAGGTTTAAGTATAGGGGGTTGATGAATCTGTGATTCATCACTCTAAAAGTTGAAAATAGAGTCTTGTTCCCGAGTAAATAGATGCATATTTCCCTTTATACTGTAAAATTAGCATTCATGCATGCAAGCATAATATCTGCATTTTAGCATTCATACTTGCATTAAATAAGAAGCCAATTTCACTTGTAAATATCCACCTGTATATTAGATAAAATACCTTATTTGTATATATTTTATACTAACTCCAAAACCAATAAAATCAACTCCATAGTGTATATATTACTAACACTAATTAAAGAAAAATGTCAAAAAAATACTAACTTGTAAAATTGACCAATAAAACCCCAATCCAAGTTTGAAGATGTAAAACTTAAAACGCACATATCTCTCTCATACGACCTCCGAATTAGGTCTACTCACTTTTAAAGTAATATACATTCAGAGACCTTCGAAACAAGACCAATTTCATTCAAATCGGAGCTCCTATGCAAAACTTGGGTTTTGGGCCCCTTTTGTACATTATACATAATGACCATTTTGCCCCTGTATTTTACCATTTTATTTTCTTAATTAATAAAAATTCAAAAAAATTAGATTAAGTTGTAAATATTCTTCTCATATTTCTCTAATTTTATTTTGATTTTTCTCTTATTGAAAAATGACAAAAAATTACAAAAGATAAAATGCGGTATTTTATATCTATAAGGTACCACCCAAAAATACGTTTTTGTACAGATGACTTCTTTTGATTTTCGGCCCTTCACGAAAGTTGTAGATCTCGTCGAGACGAGCAACTTTCATGTTGACCACTTTTTGATTTAATCCCTTTTGTTATTTCTTTTTGATTTTCTTTACATTTAATTTTTGGAATTTTCTAGGAGCGACATGTGGCCGCTCTTGGAGCCGCCACATGTCACCCCTTTTATTATTTATTTTCGGATTTATTTTATTATTTTCAGATTTATTCTTATTATTATTTTATTATTATTATTTTAATTATTTTAAGTAGCCTACTATATTACTCTATTTAATATTTATTTTTATTCCCCTTTTACTTCTTCTCCCCTTTCTTTTCTTCCACTCCAAGCCAATAACTCCCCACTACCCCACTCTCTCCATCCTTCTCCAACCTCCTCCTCCTCCTCTTTATATTCTCTTTCACTCCTCCATTCATCTTCATCCGCCATTCTACGAATTAGAGAGGTTCGAGCCCCGTTTAATCTGTGAGGTGACAGCTCCCGTTAGACGTTGAGCGACGACGACCTGCAGGCGAGATCCGCGGTAAATCTCCGCGTAGCGAACTTCCGTCAAGATCGCAAAGCTTCTCCGATTTTTCGTCGAACCGGATCGAGGCCACAACGAATGTCGCACACCGCGGCTTCACTTTCGACGAATCACAGGTAAGTATCTTCCATCTCATCTATTTATTTTATTTTATCTAACAATTTTCTTTTTTCTTGTTGATCATAATCACAAGCACCACATTACACCATATTTTTTTTACCATCACACACATCTTTTATTCGTTGCATTCTATTTCCTGATTACAAAAAAAAAATCACAACAAAAAAATTGCAAAAGAAAAAAAAACAAAAAGTTGCAGGTCCCCTGTGCTCCATCCAGCCACCGGCGTTCCTCCCGTGCACGCAACCGCACTCCATCGACCGCGGCTTGCCACCGGCAACCGCTCCAGCACAGCCGCCCTCCGCTGCCGCCCGCGCACCGCCCTCACGACCGTGCGCGGCCCAGCAACCGGCTGCCTCCTCGCCGTCGACGCGAGGCCCCCACGCCTCCTCCTGCTTCCGCAGCAGGGCGGCCGCCGCCGTAGAGCAGCCCCGCCGTGCGCGGGCCCCCACTGCCGCGCGCCCCCTCCGTTCACGGCTCCGCGGCTGTGCCCCTCTCTCCTGTAGCTGCCGAGGCCGCCCGCGAGTGCGCCGTCCTCCTCGCCCCAGTCAAGGCCGCTCGCCATCCACCTGCGCACCTGCCAGCGGCTCCAACGCCGCGCGTGGCCGCACGCGCAGCCGCCAGCCGATGCTCCGCCTCGTCCTCTCACGCGTCTCGCAGCCGCGCCTTCCGCCCAGATGCGCCTCCCGCCGTTCGCCCCCACCATCACGGCCGTGCAACCACCTCTCCTGCGACGCGCGCACGGTCAGGCCGCCGCACCTCCAACTCCAGGCCGCTCCTCGAGCCCCCTCCGCTCGTAGCCGCAGCCCGCGCCGCCCGCCATCCTCGATCCAGCTCCACGCTCGACGCACCGCCGCCAGCCGTTCTCCACCGACGCGTGCACGCGCCGCCCTCCAGCGCCTTCTCCTTCGAGCAGTGGAACCGCGCGGCCGCCACGCCGCGCCATCACCAAATCCGCCGCGCCGTCCTCACCTTGGCCCGCGCCCACGTCCACTCCCCTTGGGTGCCCTAGCGTGGAGAGAAAGGAGGTCCAGTTTATTTTATTTTATAATTTGTGAAATTTGCACGTGTGTCCTTGCATGTTTATTTATTTACAGATGTGTCCCTGTGCATAGTTTTAATTCGTTTATTTTATTTCAGTATTGAATTTACACCCCTGCCTTTGAGTGATTATTTGGACATTATCTTTGCATCAATTTTTAATACGAAAATAGCATGTTGTTGACTGATTAATTTTGAACAATTTGGTTATTTAGTTATATTTTTTTGAGCCTTGGATATTTTATTAAAAATCAGAGACTGAAAATCATTGATATTTTACCCATTTACACTCTGAAATTCGCACAGGCCTTTTTATTGCTCTAAAAATTCTGAAAAAAATTGCCAATGATGCCTTTAAGTGTGCTTTAATATCAGTTCAAGTTTCGTCCAATTCGGAGTTGTCGTTTGCATAAAATAAATTATAGAGTGATTTAGGTAATCGATTTTTAATTAAATCCACGAATAAGATTTTTGCAAAATTTCAAAGCTCCTGGATTCCTTGTTTAAATATCTATCTGAAATAATTCACTCTTGGGATAATTTCATTTCGTGGATTAATTAGGAATTAAGTACCCGCAGTCGCTCTATTTTCAGTAAATATTTATAAAAAAAAATCAAAAAGCGTCAGAAAATTATAAAAAAATTAGTGTAGCTTCATTGCATCATATTTAACTTCCAGTAAATTTTTCATAATTTTTGCATATCATTTTCACGAAAAATTGCATAAAAACCCAAAAAAAGTTTACATTTTTCATTTGCGCATCTTAAAGCCAAAAATTCCAAAAAAAATACATTTCGCACTCATTGTTGGATTAGGTTATTAGGAAAAATATCACTTGGCTAATTTGGTCTTATTTCACATTAAAATTAAATTTGGCTAAGTCGGTTCTTTTCGCATTAACTTAATCCAATTCATAGCTTGCATTTGGCATTTTATCGCATAAAAAAATACAAAAAAAAACTACTTGGAAAATCGCAATCTAATACCTCTAATCTGATCCCGAGTTGTTCCTTTGCCTCCTTGAGTCGACCCTGGGGCTTGCCCAGGCTAAATAAACATCAAACCGCGCATATATCCATAGACAATTAATTCATTTGTGCGGTTATTTTTGACCGATCGCGAATCTATCCGACTGCAACACACTAGTCTAATCAGACCATCCAAAGGGTATTTCCGCGCTCGTCACGGGGTCATTTTTCTGAGTGCTTTCCTGACATAAGAGCATGGGGGAAAGGGATTGAAGCTAGAGAAATAGAAGATGAAGAATGTGAATCATGAACTGAAAGATGGTTCTTGGCATTAATGGAAACAGAGTTCTTCATACATGAATCTTTTTGGTGCAACATGGAATCAAAATCATAAATATCTACTATAGGTTGTGGAATAGAAGATGAAGTGGTATCCGCCACAACCGGAGATGCAAGGTCCTCCATAGACTTTGAAGTATATCCATGATGCTGAGGTGGCAGATGTGCTCTCCTTCTTCTCTCAGCTCCTTGAGTATAAATCCTCAAATGGTGCTGATGGAGTTCCGAAATATGCTGCCTCTCCTTCTCGTCCTCTGAAGACTCCTCAGGTAGAGCTCCAGAGATGCCCCTCCTTGTGTCCCTTGCCCGATCAGGTACTGTCGCGGTCCTTCCGCTCCTGAGTGACATGTGATTAGCCTCATCACACGAAAGAATCTCATGTTCATATATAGGAGATGCTAAATAGTATACCTGACCAAAGTGATGCTGAGAATTAGATCGGTTCAAGCTATTGGGGTAAGCATGAACTTGGGATGGGATTGAGGTAGAGGGTATAGTCTGCTCATCTCGTCATATGTACAGGCGATTGACATCCACCCGTAAGTTGTAAATTTCGTTACTGTAGGAGCGGAGCTCTTCGAGCATCTGCTACTGTATGTACAAGGGACCAGAAGAAGAAGGAAGGGATAAGATTGGGATGAAGAATGGGAAGATTGGCCCTGCTGGCCAGGGTATTGTCTCTACTATTGTTGCTGGGGTTTCTGCTGAGATTGCGGGCCCTACTGGCCCGCTCGGTAACGGCCTTGTCGGCCATACTGCTGGTACTGTTGTCGATGCTGCTGAGGTGGTTGGAATCCAGGGCTCTGTTGTGAAGGAGGTCATGAGGAGGTGAATGCAATGTTGTGAAAGGTCGGGGGACGCTGGTAGGTCTGTCGGTCCCCCATACTTCCCTGCCTGGCAGGGTCCTGAGTATACCATACTCCATTCACCTCCCAAACCAGTGGAGGGTCCTCCTAAACTATCTCTGCTGATGGAGGGGTCTACTGGAAAGAGTGGGAGTAGGAGTGGTCCTGCTCCCACAACTGGGGTTGCCCTAACACCAGCTGCTCCCTGAACATGGTGAACTCAATAAACGGGAACAACGGGTGCAGTCACAACGGGTATCCTTATCTTAGATACCTTCTCAGTCAACTCCTCCATTTGTTTTAGAATTTTGGGGACGCTTTGGTCTAACTCATCCTCCTCTCAATCCTCTCAATTACTATAAACTTGTCTGCAATAAGCCCTATGGTGTGGATTACATCCTAAGAGAGATCAATTCCCATCCAGATAAGAGTGAATTGGGGGAAGATGTATAGGTCCTGCTGGCTGATGAATCCATGATTCTCACTCTTTATTCTTTTATTTTAGCTATTTATCGTGGCAAATCATCATGTAGATAGATGTAAATACAATAAGTTAGCATTGTACATGCATTTGTTAATATTGCATAATTAGCATGTATTTGTGCAAAAATAAAAGAATAAAGGAAAAGAAAAAGGAAGAAGGTATTTAGAATAAATACATAGTGACCTGAACCCAAGAGAAGGTCAAGTATTGGCCTGATCGCCAAATAAAACAAGTAGAGAGAGATAGGGCCTACTCTATATTGTACATATTCTTTATATAATTAAATAATTGTTTTTAGATAAAATAAAAATAATGTGTTCTTTTTGCATCCTTGTATATAGCCCCAAAAACAAAACAAAAACTAGAAAAATAAAAGAAATAAAAATCATCTCTCTCTTGTGCAGAATACATGTATATATGCTTCATTCTCTATTTATTATAACCTATATAGAAATAATAAAAATTATTTCATACTCCAAAAATAATGTTATAAATAGGTAAAATATAATAATTGGGGTATTTATGTAAAAATAACAAAATAAAAATAATTGTATAAAATACATAGGTATAATATACATGTATATAATACATTATATTGTATAAAGATTAATTTATTTTCCATAAAAATATTTAAAAATCACATAAATAAATAGTTTGGAAAATAACAAATATTTTTCATTTTATACACTTTTTGATTTAAAATCATTTATTATTTTTTATTTAATTTAGAAGTTTTTTGTACATTCTAATTCTCTGATTGGTCCACGTCATTTCGTTGACCCAGGTCCACGCCCTCTTCCAGGGCTTGACCCAACCTGACCTCGTCGCCGGACCAATTTCTTCCTATTTTCCCAATCGGGTCATGCATCCCCTTGCCCTAATTCTTCGCCCATAGCTTCCCTTGGATCCAAGACCCTCGCGGAACTCTAGGAAGGTGGAGATATTCTCAGGGTTGCGTGCTCTCGCCCAATTCTTCCAGCTCCTGGGAATGCTATAAAGTATCTTCTTCTGCCTCCCAGGAGCGGTAGCTCGTACCTCGCTCCCACTTTGACCCCTAACCACCTCCAGCTGAGTGACAACTTCTCGGAGAACCCCTTGGTAGCTCGGTTTGGTACGGTGAAGATGACGCTCACCCTTTGTGGTCGGAGATCCACACGAGCAACCTCCCCGCCTTCCGCATAGAGGTTGAGGCCATTACCACGTCAGCCACCTTCTCCTGAAGCTCAAAAACACTCCCAGATCTTCAAGTACCCTCCATTTCCCTCGCTTTTCCCATTTCGATCCGATCTTTTCATCTAGCATCGTTGCACTCCCATCTGCTCCGACTAGCGGGTTGGAGCCTCGTCACCCACATCCATCCGCTCCGATCGAACCCCCGATGCACCCTCCACCTCGCACCGCAATCTGATCATCCGTAGCCTCGATCTTCAGGTCAAGATTAGGGACGAGATCTCCTCTACCACCTTTGTCGGAGATCAAGCTTCACCCACCTCTGGTTCTTTAGTTTTTAGCTTCAATAACTCGGATCGGAGCATAGCCCTGAGTCCTAGCCTTCCTTTGTAGGTGTTAGCGCGCGCTGAGAGCCCCAGTTCCATCCACCAACGAGCTCGTCGGAGCAGCTCCAGATCATCTTCGCCGTCACGCACATCCGACCGTGGGCTCCTCTATCAGACTCGTTTAGTCGATGCGGAGGACCTCCACGGTCATTCCCACACCTCCCGATCGACCATCGGAGCTGAGGATCCTCTCCTTAGCTCTGGTGAAACTTGCCTCGACGATGTTCATCTAGGCCCTCTAGGCACTGTTGGGTCGGTCGTCCTCCTCCAGATCGCATCCACGCCACCAACAGCAACAGCCTTCCGGGCCGTTAGATCGCAGCTCTGTCGCGTCTGCACCCCATGTCCTCGACAGTTTCTAAGGCGTCAAATCTGACACCTGTACATCTGAGTCGCACGTCCACGTGCAGCCAACACCCAATACGTGTCCCTCTCGCGCACCGCACGCTCCTGCAAGGGTATATTGCATTATTTACCCTGCACTTTTTATGCTTTATGTTTTAGTTTGTTAAATAAAGTTGCAGTTCATGCTATTTGCATATTAGTCCATAATGTTTCTAGTATTTACACTTTAGTCCTCTCTATCTGTAAACATGTGCATGATCGCATGCCATGTGTTGTTTTTGCACATTCCATCCTAGACTTTTTGATAGTTCATATTTGAATGAAATATTTTCTGGATTTGCATTTATACCCCTGTGAATGATTTATTGAGCATGTGTGTTATCTCCTGGGAATTTTGCATTGATGCTCCTAGACTTTATATGTGTGTTATTGCTTATTCTGGAAACTTTGACTATTTGCAAATAGGTCCCTACAACCTGTGTGATTTGTTTTAAATCAAATAATTATCAAATTTATTCCAAAAATTCCCTAAAAATTACCAGTAGCTCCTGCTACTGTGTAATATTTTTTATAATTTCTGTGATACAATTTGATTGTATTTGATATTTTCTAAAAATCAAAATCTCTGAAAACATGTCTCCCTTATTTGTAAAATATTAAAAAAATATAAAAATACCTCTGAAAATTCTATAAAAATTCGTTTGTGTTGTTTTTAGTGTATTTTGACTTCAGTAATGTTTTTGTTCCATTATCCTTTATAAAACCCCTAAAAATCACAAAAGACCAAAAATCTTATAAAATTCTTAAAATTCTAGAAAATTCAAAAAAAATACAATTCCAATTTCTGTAATTAGTTCTTTTTCTCTACTTTTTCATAAAATAGCATCCCGGTCTTTCAAGCAATTTACCATTTTAATTTCGCCTTTAGGTCACGGCTGAACAGCGTTCCCCTATTTTGTGTTTTCTTTATTTTTATAAATTTATATAAAAATCAGAAAACTTTAGAAAATTACCAAAACACTTGTATATTTTAAAATATAAAAATATTTTTATTTCGAATTTTTGAGCACTTTTAGTCTTAATAAAAATTTTTGAAGTATGATTTCCTTTGTCCTTTATTCATTTTCTTATCAGAAAATATAAAAAAAAATATTTTGCAAATTTAAAACCACAAAAATATGCCTTTTCTTTTCTGATTTCTCGACTACTTCGTAAGCTTCGCTCGTGCTCCTTGTGTTCGACTCTAGTCGCTATACCAGGTTAAATAAATAGCGGAGACCGCTACATTTGATTTTGTGCTTTGATTGTTTCATTTGTGGTCTTTATTTCTTTGTTGAGCCTGGCTCGGGTGATTGAGGTCGCAACGACCTTTGATATCACTTAGCCTTGATCGCCTGAGCGCTCATCAGATTGGCGCCATTATCGGGGAGCACGCCTTAGTAGTCGATACATTACCGTATGGATGCTGCAAAGGAGGTGGTGTGGTTAAGTTTATCCTGGAGATTGGCGTAGATTCCTCTGATACTCTCATCTTGTTACTCTACAATAACACAAGAGACATTGTACATGCGAAGGAACCTAGATGGCATCAAAAGAGCAAGCATGTGGAAAGGAAATATCGCATCATTCGGGAGATTCAAACGCGTGGTGACATCGTCATCACTAAGGTGGCCTCTGCTGACAACGTTGTTGATCCTCTTACAAATCTATGACACAGAAGTTTTTCGACCAGCATGTAGTGAGTATGGGTTTAAGGATTGTACCTGAATGGTTTTGAGGGCTAGCCGGAGATTGTTAGCCATGTGAGCCCGAGGCGAACCATTCCAACAATAAATGTTATTGTAATATTTGTTTATCAATAAAAGTTATTGATTATTTTCACTCCCTTTCTAAGATTAAATAATGAATACACTATAAAGTTCCTTTGTACAATCAGGGTTGTGTACCATTACCATCTTAATGATCATATAGTTGTGGATTCAATAATTGAATCACATAGGCAGGTGCTTGGATTAATATCTAAGGAGTTAGATTGAGGACTCATCAAGTACTGTTAAATGATTGTTAAGAGATTATTTCCAGCCTGAGTAGGAGATGGCAATCCTTTCTCAGGAGGTTGATATCTGACCGACCTTTTGATACAGGTCCTCTGCATAGGAATAGAGATTTGAAGTTGTCATATTAGTTAGGTTAAAAAGCTGACTTAACGAGATCGAGATAACCAAAGTCCTATGTTGTAAACTGTCATGATATAAGCACACATCCTTTGATCGGAGACAGATGTATTGCTATATGTCTAAGTGTGTACATTTTGCACACCAATAACTTGATGACCTAACCAAGGTCTATACACCGGTGAGCTAGTGTGCATATGAGGACATATGAGTAATACCATCTCTCAAAGGGATCATACAGGTTCACTTGTGAACCGGAAGATATGAGCTCACTCAAGAGATATTGAGACTGATCAAATTCCATGCTTGATCGTCGTGCTTTGGAAGCATGATAAGAATTTGTAGGTATGACATATGCTTTTGAAAGCATATGATTGATACCAACTCCCAATGACCGAGAATGAGAAACTTGATGGTGAAACCCTAAAGATGACAATGTAAAATTGATCTATATCTTCGAGTTGATCATAGGTCTTCCAATATGCAGGATGTATAGGTATTGGGAATACCTAAGGGTGATGTGATCATAAACGATTGTATAAGCATGACGCTTCCATTCTGAGGGAGTGATGAAAT
Organism: Ottelia alismoides; assembly: GCA_037367405.1. NCBI lineage: Eukaryota > Viridiplantae > Streptophyta > Magnoliopsida > Alismatales > Hydrocharitaceae > Ottelia > Ottelia alismoides. The sequence goes on from JAZKJV010006105.1 coordinate 12,424, forward strand.
AGGTTTGGATTTTAATGACTCCTCTCATTAGAGAAGTAATCTGATCTAGGTCCAAGTGTTGTTCATTGATCTGAATGAGATACAAATACAATGAGAAGATTAGATTTACGGCCTTGATTAAATCAAGCATCTATGAGAGGTCCATGAGATATGGATTTGAGTTGTGATCTCAATATCCAAGTCACTATACGTGGAATGTACAATCATCATTTCATTATCTCCAAGTATCTGCAGAGAATGCACATTATTCTTGAAAGAGTTCAAAAATAATTCCATTGTCGAATTATATCTAAGCATTGAGAAATAGAATAATTAAATGTGATTTAATTATCATAAATAATGTGAATTTGATTCATATTATTTGAATACATGAGAATGATGGTCCAATGTAATTAAATATAATTTAATTATTATGGATATGAATAATGTGGATAGCATTATCCAGTTATTCATATATATTATAAATGTGATTTATAATATATTAGAGAGAGAGACCAATTGTGATTTATATTTGTTGATTAATTATTGATGTGAATTGGATTCACATTGAATGATTAATTAAAAATATAATTACATTTGGTTTTGGGTTCTGAATGTGATTCGCATAATTCCAATGGCATGATTGCAATCTTCACAAGATAATTGTGAATTATTTTTGTAAGATAATCTTGAAAAATCCATGAGATAATGTAATCTCATGAATTAGAATGAGATTGACTTATTCCAAGTCAAGGTGTGGACGACCACATTGTCCTGAAGGGACTTGGGGCCGTCCCCTCGTTTTTAGGGGATGAGGCAATCTTTTCCTCCATTATATCCAAGATTAAATTATTTAATTTCGAAATTAATTATATTTATATTAATTTAAAATTAAAGTAATTTTTATTGTATTTTTGACAACAAGATCATGGCCACTGAAATCAACACAAATCAATCTCATCCATTGATTTTGTGTTGTCCATGAATTGAGATCCATGGACTCCCAAAATCCTATATAAAAAGAGGCACCCCTTTCTCTTCAGATGAAAACTTAAACAACATCTCTCTCTCATTCTCACGCAAACTCTTCTCTCTCTCCTTAAGTAGTCGTCCACTCTTCTCATAGAGAGAAGGTCGCCTTCGTTGTTCCATCGCCGTTGTGCTGCCACTTCAACGACTCTCAGATCTCTGTCTTCTTTAGTGCATCTCGCTCGTGAAGAAGGTGTTCGATCTCGTGAGACGAGATCAGAAGATCCATTGCTTGGGTCATCGACTTGGATTGCGAGAAGCATACGACTTATCTACGCGCTCGCAAGCGTCTTCTCTGACGGATCGGACTTGAGACAAGAGGTCTCTTCTCTTAGAGGCTCGATCACAACCACGCTACAAGAGGTATACCTTTATCTATTTTGTGGTTAGATGAAACGATCCAATAAGTGTTCTTGGATCATGTGATTTCATCAATGATTTTTTTTAAAATTTTGTTGCACCGAGCAACTAATGAGACTAATCGCTCTTGATTGTCTATGATGCGATCATCACTTCCATGATGCACTTAAGGATTCTTCCATATCCTTCACAGGGGCAACCCGTTAGCTGACCCCTGGAGGGAGCTAACTTAGCTCCCCTGGCCCATTTTAATTTTTTTTTGAAAAATGATTACGTGGATTTTCATAATTATAGCCTTATATGATGTCATTCAAGTTGCATACAAAAATGGACTCCTATGACCTCCATCTAGACAAGATCAATTTCAACAATTCTACAACCTTTTAAAAATGACTATCTAGATGGAAGCCGTAGGAGTCTCCGTTTCACGCGAAACTTGAATGTGGGGAGAGCTAAGTTAGATCCCCCGCTCCATTTTTTCCATTCTGTTATTTTTTTTGAAAAATACTTCCATGGATTTTCATAACTATATCTCTATATTATGTCATTCAAGTTTCGTGAGAAACAAAGACTCCTACAACCTCCATCCAGACGAAAAACAATTCTGTGATCGAAAAAAATGATTATCTAGATGGAGGCCGTAAGAGTCTCTGTTTTACACAAAACTTTATTGACATAATACAGGGATATAATGATGAAAACCCACGAATTTATTTTTGAAAAAAAAGAGGTATTTAGCTCCCCTAGGTTATACCATAGAGAGAGAGGGAGGGGGTGATCCTGTGAAAGCATGACAGCAATGAATCTAGACCACTAGATTCTGCTCTTCTCTCTCATGCAATCAATGTGAGAGATGAAAGAATCTAGTGGTCCAGAATCAATCCTCTCATGCTCTCACTCTCCATTTTTTTGATGATTTTGTTGTTGTTTTTTGAAAAATATCACCATGTAATTTCATCACTATATCCCTCTAATGTGACATTACAGTTTCATCAGGAACAAATACTTCTATGCCTTCTATCATCTAGAACAAGTAATTTTAACAGTCTTAGATGATAGAAGGCATAAGAGTAGAGGAGTTATAATCGACATGTTCTTGATGGATGGCATATGAGTATATGTTTTTGAACAATTGAAATGACATATTAGAGAGATATAATGATGAAAATATATGACATTTTTGAAGGGATTTTTACCTGGCAGACCCTATAAACTTTACCAATTACCCCCACGACCTTTGAAACAACCTAATTCCCCATCGACCATGTAAACTTACGAACTCTTACCCAATGAACCCTCCGGGTAATCTATTTGAAGCCCGTGGGGGTTCTTGGAGTAATTTACAAGGTTGATGGGGTAATTACGTTGTGCAAAAAGTCATAGAGGTAATTTAAAAAGTACATAGGGTCTATCGGATAAAAATCCTTTTGATAAAAAAAAAATTAAAAAAATCACTGAAAAATGAGAGCAGACCCATTTTTCCTATATAAAAAGTTCAATTAACTACCATCAATTTAGACATCTTTTCCATGTATGTGTATATGCGTGTAGATTTATCAATTTAGTTTCTAATCCTAAAAATAAAGGATTACAGTGTCCAGTCACAAGTGCTATCTTACGTTTTTTCGATGTTATATTAGATACTCGTACTATTCACCGGAAAATATCCGACCTAACATGTTCATTTAATTGAACACTTGATACCCAAACAAAAAGTTACACTTCTTGTCCACTATTTTCCGCCAGAAAAACTCCTTTAGCAAAATCCCCACTCATCTCTAATGTTAGCCCTTTTGATCACATGGGCCCGGGCATCTGCAAAATGGCGAAGTTACGAACCTTATGTTGCCAACAATGCCACATCACATCATCAAAGAACGTTCAGATATCAACGTCACCGAGTCTTACCATATCAGGGTCTCACCGCATCCCACGTCTATATCAGTCTCATTAAACTTCAATTCCATCTTATTTCTCATACAAACATGATAGTGATAAAGAATCTGGACAATCATGCACCCACCAACCAAAAAAAGAATGCAAACATGTACAAACTCACAGGACTCCTACCGACACCTACACTGCAGCTGTCATCATTCAAGGAGTGGGACCTAAAGAGCCTCGCCAACTTCAGTGCTCATTAATGCACCATCGTCGAGCGACTGGCCCATGTTACTCCAGCTCCATTTCCAGCTGTTTCAGGATCTCATCCTGCCTAAACCACCATCCGCTGCACCCTCCAAATCTCACATAAGCAACCACAACTGTGCACGACTGTTCTTTCCTTACAGTATATTTCATCTGTGTAATATAGCTGCCAATGATCCAGGTATCAAGATGCAGTTGTAACTGCTTCTATATTATTATAGTGAAGGGTCTGGTATAAAAAGGTCTCAACCACAGCGCAAGCATACATCATACCTGCAATTAGTTTAATTCATTACTGTTTACAACACTGTAAATAAATCAAGCACCTTTTCTTATCGTGCACATGTTTCTAGAATGGATGCAGGTTAACCTGAGAGACACGAGGATGTTTACATTAAATAAAAAAAGTACAATCAGATTCAGTTTCCCTTCCTATAATATGCCCCGCTGCAAACAATAGGGCATGAGATCTTCCACCCAAAAGATTATGCCCCCCTATGAATAGACGCATTCCCCGGTGTAATGATATTTTTCCACGACAAGGAAGAACATTCTAAAACAATTTTGGCATATTTTTGGAATCTAAAAATATTAGTAAAGAGCTCATTCACAGAAGAACAACAGGCATTAGTAATGAGAGGCATCGGCAGCTGCAGTTCAATCATAAGAATTTTGAAATCTTTTAAGGACTACCATGCATCAGACAATGAAAGAACGTGAAATATACAAGTGTCAAAAATGAAGTGTGAGATACCATGCAGCTCTACGGGTTGATATTGCACTCTCTCAAATAAGTTTGGTCGTAGTTGATATATTTCGCCCAGTAGCTCCGGTACTTTGAAATGCCAATCTCCAGCCACGGCTTCATGTTGCCGTTGTAATGAATAACAGCAGCCGTTCGATCTCCCTCTGGCCAACACCCGTGTTGTAGCCGAGACCAAGCACATGCCAAAATTTATCAAGAGGGAATGTGCGCTTGTAAAAAGTTATCAGACCGGGAGGTAGAGTACCCAATTTCCATAAGAGACGATCTTGATTCTGCAAGTGTCGGAAACAACAGTTCAGAGACTCCTTATCTACAAAGATAATTCCATCACACACAGAGGCAATATCCAATCTATTAATCGACAAATAAGGTTTCAATAAGTAAGGATATAGACAGAGGGTATGTCATGGAGGGGAAAGATATAAGTTTTAGACTAGTCCCCTGATTAATCATTCTAAGTACCATACTGCATAATTAATCTTATGTGTTCCTAGAAGGAACTGAAACACAGGGTATCATATAAATATCCCCAACAAATCAATGAACAATTGAGAAGTTGATCTTACCAATTTCTGCCAAGAATGGTAAATCTCTGTTACATTTTGCTTCTTCCATTGCATCAAATCGAACACGTTCATTCCATAAGCCCATCCACAAGCATGAGGGTCGAAATTCTTGGATATGAGATGATTTGAGAAGTTAAGGTATCTATCAAATCGATGGAAGTTTTCACCACATGTTTCAACGGCACCATTGACTTTCCCATGGAGATCAACTTTCCAAAGTCCAGTAATATCCTTCTGCACAACAATATCATCATCTAAAAATACCACCTTCTTGAGCTTTGGGAATATCTCAGGTAGATAAAACCGCAGATGGTTTAGAATTGACAGGTACTTGGGGTTTCGGTATTTCATGTTTGGATCGGTACTGGATCTGTGACTTTTAAAGTAATAATCAATCATGGACGGAGACCTGAGTTGATTCAAAACAGGACTGTAACTGGAATTTAACCATGTGAACTCTTCAATGCTCTGGACTTGGATGGTAGCTTTTCCAGGATAATTTGCCAAAAACCACATCCGCATTGCAGCGTAATTGAGCTTATCAGTCACAATGTGGAATACATGGTCGGAAGGATGCTGTAAGAACAATTACGTATATTATTTCACTTTGAACTTCAGGATTTTAATAAGATGCATAAGACGAGTTGCATTCCTGAATCCTCATTAGCTTTAGAACAAAACAGAATCTCACCTTTGCATTTGAGACAGTGGAGTTTACTACGACAGCTGCCGCCAGTACATTGTCCGAGAAGAGGGCATAGTGATACAACTTCGGGTCTTCAAGCTTTTCTTGGTTTGGAAACTCTTGCTGATTGTGATCCAATGCATAATATTCGGCAGAGAGACGCAAGGGAAGACAATGAAGACCCTTGGGAAGTGTTTTAGCTGCAAGTTGTGTTAAGAATAAAGTCTGTTTCTTGTGAACCCTCAACTGTTCTTCGGTAGAATGAAGGATGGCTCGAAGCTTCTTAATGACATCGGAACAGTCGTCCTGTATTTGCTTTCCCTTGGCCAAGATTTGCTCCATTGCCCTCAGCTTTTCATTGGCACTACACCCCAAAAAAAATAACAAGTAAAGATTATGTATTCATGTAGTGTTAATCCTGGAAAGACATTTTCTTGAATTTGAATAAAGTACATGAACCATGATCTCATCAAACAAAAAAATAGGTATTCAACTGGAAATCTTACAGTAGATCTGACAGAACTTACTTTCGTGGCAGATCCGAGTCTTTGGAGGCATCAGCAATCACTCGTTGGACATCCTTCATTCGTAAGCGGAGGTCCCTAACGAAGGGAGCGTTGCTGCGAGTAGAACCAAGGCTGAGATACACCTTGGCTCTTATTAATTGATCCCTAAGCTGGCGAACTTTAGCATCAGGCATGGGGTTGATTTTGTCATTCTTTTCAACGGTCTTAGAATTTCCTTGCTGACTAATTTCACCAGATGTGAGTTCAGATTGATTCTGAGAATTAACTTCCTGAAACAGAACTATGAATTAAAATGAGTGGTAATACATAAGGTTCTCTATAAACAAGCTACACATGCGGCAACAAATAAAAAAATCCAGTCGAATCCCTAGCACAAAAGAACCCAACAATCAGAAAAAAAAAATGATGAAATATGAGGTCAGAGAACAACTTGGTTACATCTTTCAACTTTAAGATCACAATATAGTTCTTGGTGATTAGTAGCTCTCATTTTATTTGACTAAATAATTCCCATGGAAGTGCTTTTTCTAAAAAGTCCACTAGAATAATTGAAGTTGGAAATTTGTATTGGACCTCAGATGCCAAGAAGTTAAGCAGATAATTAGTAAATAAAAAAATATAATAAAAAGGGCTCCAAATCTCAAACAAGCAATAATGCATCTGTTCCAGCTAAGAAGTGTAACGAATTCAACCAACATTACTTGCCCCACAGGATAAGTTTCATACCCAGTGTTGTATAAATGAAAGCCATAGGCCAATCCAACAACGCAAGAATATATTCTCAAGCATCTCGTCTACTTTTTTTTATTTTGAAAAAACAACCATCTCATTTAATGGAACAAATAAGCATCCAGGTTTTGTAATCAAACTGCCAGATTCAATTGTTGTGGAAAATGCCAGAGCCTATGAAGTCTGAGGCAAGTTACCTGTTCCCCAGCAACAACTTCCTGCTGCATTCCTGTACCATTCTTGCCAATCTCATCATCCTTGGTCTCTTCTTCCTTTGTTTCATCTTCTTTTGTTTCATCTTCCCTAGTTTCATCTTCCTTCGATTCTTCTTCCTGGTCAGAATCCTGCAACTCCCATCCCTCATTCTCAGATCCAGATTTATCCGTAACCTGGTGGATCACACCTTCCTTTCCAGATCCTTCAACGTCGTCAGCTTCAGAGAGTACTCGGGTTTTATGCTCGCCAGATGTTCCCAGTGTAACTTCTGAAAGCAAATAACATCTTGATCAGCATACGCGCCCCCACAATAATTCTAAAACTTTTCAGCCTGCCCAAGTGGATAAGGCAGGCACCGCATACCAAAATCAACAAAGAGGAAAAGAACACGCCAAAAAGAGAAGAAACGAGACCCTTGAATCAAGAGGAAAGAAAAGGGGCTTTCTTTCCGACAAATCAAAGCATGCAAAATCACACAGCAAAAGAAAGAATATCAGCTACCTTGCCCTTGTAAGCCTGAAACTTTTGCGCTTGAATGTGTTGATAGATCTGTTGACTCCAGCGGATCTTTAGTAACTGATTCATTGTCAGAATAAACAACCCCAATCGGTTCCTTAATTGAGCTTGGAAATTCCTAAACATCCAAAAGAACAATTTGCTTTCAAGCAATCGGTACAAAAACCAAAGGTTACAGTGAAGAAAATAGTTACAACAAAAGCAAATTAGAACAAACCTGTCTTAAAGCACGGAGCTTTCCCTCAGCACCTCTCAGACTCTGAAATACAAAGAAAAAAGAAAAGGAAAGAGCAGTTAACACCTCAAACATTAAAAAAAACCCAAAATATGAAAAATCCCTAACCCTAACCCTAATTTTTTTCCTTTTGGTTCTAACAAACTTACCAAGGATGACCCATCATCGAAAAACCCACTATTTGCTGCAGAAAACAAACAGATCAAACCGTCAAATATAACCCAGAAAACCCACAAAAAACCAAAACATTCTCCGGGAAAAAAAAAGGGGAACCCCCCCCCCCCCCCCCAAAGATCCAATCTTTCCACCCCCTTCAAAACCCGCAAGATCCTTACATGGCGTGTCTACGGTGTAGCGCGCGAGCTTGTCGGTGTAAAGGACGATGGGAGCGAGGACGGTGAGAGCGAGGAGGACGAGAACGATCTTCTCCTTAACCATTGCACGATCCTTCCCTACCAAAGATCTCACCTTTGCCACCAAAATCGATTACGGGGAACCGCACATCACCAAAAGCGGAGAAAATCGGATGGTGAAATCTTGATACGGGTTGTTCGAAGATGGCTTTCAGAGAGTGACAATTGTGACAAAATGGAACCTTTCAAACAGGATGACGGTCTCAATTATCTCTCTCTGTCTCCCTCCCCCTCTCTCTCTCCCCCCGTGTGCTCTCTTTTATATTGGGAAGCGGGGGTCGACGCGAATCTGTCACGAGACGCCACGTCATCTGCCGGAGTGATGGAGCTTCGCCGTTAGCGTCGGCAGTTCAGTTTGGGAACGTTGGATATAGAGCGGATCTTATCTTGACGGTTTATTTGGAGGGCTGGAAAATTGGATCGCTCTGCCACTCGTAGGTTGGAAATTCGTATAATTAAAGAAAATATTTTCTACAAAAGATCCTCGATCATGTATCCAGATCACGTGATTTCAGGTATACTATGTTTGGATCTTGATGCCCTGACCATGCCCGCTTACGTTTATATGGGTTCCCAATCTCCATCGTTGATAGATATTTGAAAAGGTTGCACTGTAAGATCAATAGTTTTCTTTTTTTTTCCCAAAAGTCAGCTTCCTCATAATAATCAAACACTTGATTATTTATAATGAGCATGTTTCTTTTAAAAAAACTCTCCTTTTTAAAGAGAAGCCAGGGAATGTAGTTGGACAAGTATAAAATGTAGAAGCGATTAGCTTGTTTCTTAAAAAAAATCAGACTTTTACATGAGAAGCCGCAAAATGCGGTTGGACAAGTATATTGCAACTTTTCATAATTTCAATATCCAAAAATCGCTTATGGGAAAAAATCCACAGGTAAACATGTAATCATGCTAAACTTTCAAAAATTTGCATCGTGGAAAAGAGTTGATGCTCTCCAAATTCATTTGGTAATGTGTGTGAATGGTCTCGCCATAATTTCTACTCTTAGTACAAAAGAATGAATAACTTTGTCCATCATTGTTGAGAAGGACCTTATCCTTACATGTAATCATTACACCCAAAGTCCTTATTTGGTACGACCACTATAATTTCTATTCATGCAACTTAGATTAGGTGACTTCTTTAAACGACGAGATTACACACCAAGAGATAGTGCCAACGATGTAACCACATAAGAAAGGAAACCTAGCACATTCCACAATTTGTATAACATGTATAAAAAGATAAAAATAAAATAAAATCTAACATTACCTAATAGTTGATATTACAGCGTTTTCTCGAGATATTACAAGATGCCTAAAAATTGGTATCCTTACACTGAAGATAAAGATACAGTTTCATAATTTAAATACTACAAAGATAGTTAAAATCGAGGTGAAGACTCGTCATTCTTTTGTCTTTCACTCTTTAAAACCATTCTTGTTCAGCCTTCAAAAGTAAGGCATGTATAGGCTCTTCTACCACTTGTAGCCCAAAGCAGGTCATATTATTGAGTACAAGTAAATTAACCATGTAGGATATAAGAGCAGATAAATAAGGTAATATATCCATAAAAAGAAACAATGATTATAATTAAATAGTAATTGAAATGTCAAATTCATACTTGTTTTATTTTGATTTATGCTTGTATAGTTCTCTCAGCTCGTGGTGTTCACTGGGCGGGTACCCGCCCCATTCGATCAAATGACCCGCCCCGACCCATCAATACCGGGTCGTGGGTCGACCCGACCCATTCTAATAGGTATCTGTTTCTAACGGTACTCGGATTATGTTATTGGGTCTCAGGTACCCATGGGTACCCGTAGGATATCACCTCCAAGGAAAAACATAACATATACATTAATTCACAAACAATATATTCTCACATTAATAGATAGAAATTTACCCAATTGATTTATTAATATGACATGGATATTTCCGTACAAAGAGTTCAATGATAAACATAGAAGTGTGTGAATTAGATGAATTAACTATGCAATAAGCACAACCAGGATTCCTCGTCTATGTCAGGGCTTTCTCCCCACATGCCATATTCTTCTTCACGCATACGAATACGGATATGGATAAGCATTAAGAAAATCATATCCTTAAAAATATAGATATGAATTTGATCTGAAATTTATCAAATCCGAATACATATCAAATAAAGAATCGGCCCGAATATGGATCGAATAAAAAGCAAATCCAAATATAGATTGAATAAAGAATGAATGCAAGTACGTATCGAATCCAGATACTATCGAATAAAGATCACATAAGAATACGAATTGAATTTTTAAATTCATAATGATTTTAAAAAATAGTAATGAAATATAAATAAGTTGCATTATGATAAAAGGGAGCGTCGAGGTGGCATGCGTTCTTGACTGGAAGCAAAAATATTTCATAACTTTCGTTCGTGCCCAACTCGAAATGAACGAAAGTTTATTAATGTCATTAATATATTGTATTATATACTATATAATACTAATTTATTAATGTGAGGCTATGGATTATATTATAGTAACTAATGTATAATAATGTTAAATGTTGTGTTCGGATATCTGGATCCGAATGTTCAAGCCATACCATATTCGTATTGGTATTTGGAATTTTTTTACAATACATATCTTTATTGGATCTGTATTCGATTAATATTCGAATATAAATATGTGTATCCGGTAACATTTCAAATATGGTAAGCAGATATTCGATTATACGGTATCAATTTTCATCCCTACGCAATTGACTGTCGCGTAGTGCCAACCTCCTCCAAATTTGATCCATCTCTTTTGCGCACTCTCCAGAAAATATCAAGGTCAAAGGTTGAAGATGTCGGATGTGAATTTAGCAGTGGCCCAAAGTAAAATCGAAGGGTGTTGGAGTTTAAAATAATACCGTAAACATGTGTGTATTTGATTATTAATTCTCTTTAGCAGACACATTCATTGTTGACATTGTTGAGGCTGCAAATTACGTAGAAATCACAGGTAAAATTTTTACAAAGTTGTTTTCTCGAGTAAAAGTATAATTAGTATATTAAATAAGCACCCAGATTCTACACAACTTAAATACTCAACTCGGATCTTAAGTATGCACATTTGCATTGTCTTCATCTTGGGCGTGACCCGTGTGGAGTAATGGAAGTACCCAACCGGGTACCTGTAATTTCATTGGGTATTTCCAGTGGGTCATATACTTTGATCGGGTCTGCTGTGTACGGGTTCCCGACCCGGATAAATTTCACGGGTACCCGTGAATTTAGGGTCAGATTAGTTTGGATGGGTCGGGTACCCGGTTGACCCGTAATTTCTGAACACCCCTACTCTCAACCTATTTCTAAGACAAATATACTTTACAATATGCTTTCAATATAGGGTAACTATCATTTATATTGTGTAACTCACTCACACAAGGCATCTTATCATGTATACAGTTATATATGTGGTTTACACACACAAACATATACACACACAGGGGCGGAACTAGTATACATCATGGGGGGCCATGCCCCCCCCCCATGATTATTATACGTCACTTATACAATGTATTAAGTTTTAAATACGGGCCCTCCTTAATTGTATTATAATCAATGTTGTTAGATCAATATTGTAGAATCATTAAATGTTCAAGTGGTAGAGTGGTAAGGCTATTATTTTGGAGACTAGGGTTCGAATCTTATCTCCATTAATTTTACTTTCTTTTATATTCTTTATCCAATGACTTCTAAAGTATTAAAAAAATTCGATATAAAATTATATCGAGTTAAGGGACGGAACTAGTATACATTATGCCCCCCCCCCCCCATGATTATTATACATCACTTATACAATGTATTAAGTTTTTAATATGACTCCTCCTTAACTGTATTATAATTAACGTTGTTAGAGAAATGTTGTTGAATCATTAAATGGTTAATTGGTATTGTGGTAAGGTTATTATTTTAAAGACCAGGGTTCCAATCTTATCACCATCAATTTTACTTTCTTTTATATGATTTATCGAATCACTTCCAAAGTATTAAAATAATTTGATATAAAATTGTATTCGGGTTTATTTATCTCTCCCATTATTTTTAGTACTCTTTATAAATAAAATAAAGTTTATTGTTTCCTTTTAACCATGAACTTTTTTGTTTCAAAATTTCACTTGATAATTTAGCCTTTTTTAGGATGGATTCGGATAGGCTTAAATTAGTATATTTATCTAATTTTAAAAATTTCCACGGAAAATACCAATCTATTTGAAATTCTAACATTAATAATAGATTTAAATTCTACGTTTATCAAGATTGAAAGAGGTTCATTTTAAAAATATTAATTCTATTTAAAAATATAGTTAAAAAATACATAGATTTTTCTATTTTTGAGCATACATAATAATTGTATACTCGGCCCCTCCTTCGTGAAATTCATGGTTCCGCCCCTTGTACACACGTGTCTATCTATTTAGGTATAGTCATACATATGTATTTATCCTCCACAAACTCTCCGAACTACAGTATTCAATGTCCATTTACTGTACTGCTGACGAATACACAACCATCATGAGCCTTAAACCCATCACAAATACATGTTAATACAAGAAACAATGAAAATATTATCAACATGCATAAAAATATAATCATTTATTTGTCATTCAAAAACATTAGAAAAATAATATAGATAAAAAGGAAAATAAAAATGAAAATGAAATTATTTCAAAATAGATGAGTGTATAACTTGTCCATACTTACGCGGTTTTATCTTTGATTTTTAGTCCCTATCAACATAGTTTTTTTCTAGATTTTTAGAGAAAAATATGACAAAATACCATCTGGATAAGTGAACTGATGAACTCAACTTTTATTGATATTTATATCAACTTCACATAAAAGTAACTTTTTTTATAGAAATGTTAGATTTACTTCTAATGACTTCTAAAGTTCTTTGAATAAAATTAACTTTATTAGAAAAATACCACAAAATTGAAAACTTAAAAATCAAAAGTTTGACTTTTGACCCCGCAATACAAATTATATTTATACCTTGAACTAACTTCAACTAATTTTATCTTTTTCATATTTATTCATCTGTGATCATTAAAATAAAAATTATTGAAAAAACTCTCATTATAACTATTTGATAGATAAACTGCACAGATAATTGGAATTTTTGTCAACTTTGCGAGTTTGTTACTAGTTAAAAGACTCTAATTGTGCTAACTTACTTTCAAACTTCATATTATAAAGAACTGTTTTTATAGAAATTCTAGAAACAAAAATCATTGACATGTAAATGTGCACATTGGATATTGATTTTTATATAAATAATTTTTTTAACTTCACATACTTATATCCCCGTTAGATTTAACTCTCGTTTAAACATATTATTTTTAATATTCTTTAATAACCACCAACTTATTTATAAGATAGCTAAATCACCCAAAATTTTAAAATACAAAAACTCGATTTTGGCACCCAAGTAAAGAACTAGTAATTCAAAGCAAACATATAGAATCCAGATCTCATCTTTCTGATGAAAAAATTATTCTACGTGGATAACTTCATCCATTGTTTATCCTCTCATTTCCCATGAAGGATCCATGTCGAGATTTTGACATTTGGACCTTCATTTCCTTTATTCTCTACTGTCGTCGCTCCCACCGTAGCACCCCTCTCATCACACATTCTCTCACTATCTAGGTCCTCGTGGTACCTCCTCTTGCCATAGCAAGTCCCCACAACTCCTTTCGACATCGCCCCTTGCCACCACTGCAACCCTCTATGTGGCCTAGGGCCTCACTGACCTCCATGCTTCTCCCCTCACCTTTTCTGGGCCCAAGGACTATTCACCGTCTAATTTTGGTTAGAAAAGGGTGATTTTAGCCCACCAAGCCCAACGTGGACCCAAATTTGAGAGAAGCGATTGTAATATAAGTCTACACCCACAACCAAATCCCATATGATTGTGTAGAAACCTTTAGATCGATCAACAGTTTAATTACGCCCTTCCCTGACCTCTTTATCATCAGGTTAGAAAATAAGGGTAACTTCTCCTCCTTCAGTGCCTTCAAGGCATGGCACCCATAGTAAAGATGGATGGGACCTATTATGAGTTATGGTCCATGCAATCCATGACTATGATGTAGTGCAATAACAAGGAGCACATTCTGACGTAGTGAGAGCTGGTTGATAAGACTGGGATGATTGTTTCATAGAAGCAGGATAACACATAGGTGCGTGTAGTCTATCTGGTACTCTCTCCGATGATATCTTACATCAGTTCACTGCCAAGTCTATGTGGTATATCCTTGCCATCATCTATGGTTAGGTGAAGAATGAGACCAAAATCCTACAACTACAATGTGACAATTTCACAACCAGACAAAGTGTTCATCCTCTGCACACCTTTTACTCTTCGCTTACAGGCATGTCTGAGAAGTTGCACGGCTTCAATAGACCACCTCTATAAAGAAGTAGATGATGTACATGAATGTTGCAATGGTTAAAGTTTTTTCAAATGCTCTCGACCTGAGTATGATGTAGAACACACCCAATTTCTTACAGGTGCATACATACCTCAAATGGAAGAGGCTTATAGCAGACTTAAAAAGATGTGATCTCACCTATTGCCACCACTCAGATCTCATCTATGATGGTTGCATTTAGCAACAGAGGATCCATCTCTATTCATATGGTATGATGCTCGTGGTAGAGTAGGTGAATGTCAACATCAACCATGCTCTTGTTATCATCATCTCGGTCATTCCGAGAAGAATTGCTAACTGAACATGGCTACGCCACATCTGCTCATGTGACGGTGCAGGTTGAACCTACTGCTACTTCTATGCCTACTACTAATAAGAAGTTCAATGATATTGTCTCTCATTTGAGGGAGATTATGACTCATGTTGCTGCCACTACTAATGCTCTTGTAGGCTCTTCTGATGTTACCGCCACAACTAGAGCCTTTGATAGCACATCATATATAGCATGTGACCTTTTGTGCATATAGAACATATAAAATTAAAATCTAAATATAAAAATATAAAACAAAAATATAAAATATAAATATGAAAAACCTACATAAAAAAGACCAAGATCACATAACCACTTTTGTGCATTTAATTGCCCAATCTATCTTTTTCTGCTCCCTCTATTCGACATCTACACATACTTGCACCTATACACATCTTTGTTGTAGAGTTATAATAAATTTTAACTCCACAAATTTTGCTTTTCACTGCTTTATATATATATATATATTATGGATTAATTGTTGTTTGAAGTTAGGTATCTTGCGGGTCGCCACAACGATTGTGTCTCCACCTTGTGTGAGACATTTTTAGACCCGTGAAAAATCCTCTTCAACAAGCATTCTTGCATGAAGAGAGTTGGAGGCAAGGTGAGCATTTCTACTTAGCATTCATCATTGTTTTCTCCTCTCATTGCTTTCTGACTCTCTCCCTCTGATTTTGACTACCAAGGTTTCTAAAGGAACCGACTCCTCGTTAGGTTCATGCATTTTAATTAAAAATCTAAAAAAAGTGATAACTAGTAAAATTGGGACTGCCAAATTTACTCGACCCTAAAAATAAAAAAATCATTTTTTAGGGAGAGTAACCCCTCATTATATTTGCATTTTATTCTTGATATCTACACACTAAGGATTAGTGCCCCAATCCCAGGCCTACCTACTTGATTGTACAACTTTATGAAATTCACCTAACTCTAAAATTGAAAAGATAAAAAGAACAAACTTTCTGATCTTCTCCCTTTTATGGAGGAGATCCAAAATCTTAAAAAAATGTTGACTGAACTAGAAGTGGCGGAAACACTATTCATGAGATTATTGAGCCCCCACTTTTCCAGGCCATGCACCAATTATCTGCGCCCATACCCAAAAAGAGAAAGAGAAGGTGTAGATCTGAGTCACACATTTTGACCATGGCCACTGCCTACGCCATCACTCACCATCCACACATTAGGAAGGAGAACACTGTTACACCTCTTGTGAGATGCAACATCTCTGACTATTCATGTGATCACATTCTTCTTAACGGTGGTGCTTCGATTAATATAATACCCTTCTCGTTGGTATAGTCTCTTCACTTAGGACCTCTCAAGAAGACTAGGATAATTTGTCAATTTGCTGATGGATCCATCAAGAGGTCTAAGGGTATTCTAGATAATGTTGTCATTCATTCAGGACATGAGCTTCACTATTGACTTTGTCGTATTGCCAATGGAGACCTCCACCCCTGTAGAGCGCACTTCAATCATCTTAAGATGGCCTTTCCTCACCGTTATTGATTATGGATATGGAGAGAGCACTTTCGTTCTATTGACGAGAGCATTGTCTTGATCACCGCACCCACCACTAGCCAGAGACTTGCATCTGTTGAGAGTGCATGTGTTAGATGACCCCGAGGACTATGACCTTGATGCTGATACCAGAGAGGTTTGCTTTTTGATGGATGATATTGAGATCCGAGAATTCCTCTCCAGGAAGGAAGAGTCGGAAAGTATAGACCTTGGAGCTCCCCCTTCTGACGAGCGGCGATGCATTGATGACATTCGCAATATCTACACCATAGAAACTTTAGAGTGGAGGGCAGACTTAGTAGAGACTACACATGCCGAATTTGACCTTACTTATTTCATATATGAGTTTGGGCCTTTTTATTTAGACCTAGCGGAGAGTTCCCAAGATGACCATGACCACACTACTTCCACTGACAAGTCCGTGCCTTTCTGCTTTGAGTCCACTGAGGATTTTCATCAGGTCGATCCTGATCGTTTTATGCCTGTTGATGACCCTGATATCGACTTTCACCTTGTGAGATGCATTCATCAGCGATCACGCAAGAAGGTGTGCTTTCTACCTTCTTGATCTCTGTATAGCTTCTACCTTTTATATCCTCTTTCTTTTTCTCATTTCCATTTGTCGATTTTGCTCATCCACCCCCTCCATATTTTTTCCTTGCTTATGACGTACTTTGTCCTAAGTACGGGGGAGGGAGGGGAGTGGACTAGCTGAGTGTTTATTATTTGTTCTATTTCATCACTCTTGTCGTTGCCTATACTTAGGGCTCTATTACCCTAAGTATAGGGGGAGTGACACATACATTCTTCCCTCATATATTTTCTTTTTATTAGATTCTTTTATTGATCCCCCAACTGCCTCCTTTCATTGTATATACTTAGGGATATCTCACCCTAAGTATAGGGGGAGACAGATTGAGTTGTTATCTGTCCATTCCCACCCTCAAACCTCCCTTCATGTAGATACAACCGACTATACTTAAGATTATTTTATCCTAAGTATAGGGGGACGGTTGATTTCTCCTTCATTTATTCTTTATTCATTATTCGTAGTATAGACTCTTCAATACTCCATATGAGTTATGTATTGTCTTTTCTCTTTGATCTATGAGGACATAGCTCAAGCTAAGTATGGGGGCGTATATATTATGTATATACTTGAGCCATAATACGTACTTTCATATTTTCAATAATATGGCTAATTAATAAAAATTAATACATGATAAATTATTTACGTATACTAATTACTAAATTAGGTTTAAAATGTTTTTTGCAAAATGTTTGAAAATCCTTTTGAAATATCTTTTGAAAAACATTTGTAAAATATTTTGTTAAATACTTTCAATCTTTATAAAAATATTTTATTTACAAGAAATTATTTTCTTTGTTTGAAAATCTATTTGCAAATTATTTTGAAAAATAGTTGCAATAATATTTTGAAAAATCTATCTATACTATTTAAAAAATCCTTGCAAAATGATTTTCAATTTTTATAGAATTTTGTAAAAAATTATTTATCAAATTAGTTTGTAAAATAAAGTTTTCATAATATTTGTAAAAATTCTTTTCAAATTATTTTGAGAACTATGTACATAATTCAAACAAATAAATTTATTTACAAACCTTGTAGATACAACCTTATAAATTCCTATAACAAGATGCACTCATGTGTATATACATGCCCAAATTTCCTTTTTTTCTAAAAAAACATTTTTGTTTTGAAAAATCCCTTAAAAACTTACAAAATTAAAAATCCCAAAAAAATTTGCAAAATCTTTAAAAATATGCATAAAAATTTGCAAAACCTTTCAAAAATTCATAAAAAGTTCAAAACAAGAAAATTGCATCACAATTAATTTTTTGTATTGTGCATAGCGTTTGCATTTTTCGGATTAATATTGATAATTCAATGAGTCTAAAAAAACTAAAGATTGGATCTTGGTTGGACCTTAAATCTATTTAATTGCAGGAACCTTATAAGAACTGTAATTGAGATACTTTAGGTCTGCTAGACTTAATTCTTTGAGATCACGAGAATAAGTTCAGTGTCATATTGACTGCCTAAGTAGAATAATTCGGAGCACAGTCATGACTCTTATTGATAATGACCTAACTTGCACACCTGCACCTTTCACTTTGCTCACCTCAGTTGAAGCGGTAGAGGATTAGATTTGCTGACATGAGACACAAGCAAATTGAAACATCAGAAGTCACACTTTTATGAACATTGTACCCCAACCCGATCCAGTAGCCATGAGGTCTTAAGACAGAACTTGTGGGTTGCAATAATGCTTCAAAAGAGTGATAGTCTACTAGCTCAAGAGGAAAAAGTCCTTATGTAAATAATGTTGTATATAGTATTTAAAAAAATACAAAAATAAAAAAACTCCAAAAAAGTGGACATGCCATATTAAAAATAAAATATCTGTCGGAGTATGTATATATTCGTATAGTCAAAAAAGCAAGCTTGAGCTTCAAAGTCATATGTATATGAGCCTGTAGTCGTATGACTTGGCTACACTGGTCAAGCATCCTAGGATAGATAGTTACATTGACTACTGTCCATTCTTATCTCCGCCTCGTCTTCTTGATCCGGTTATAGTTGAACTTAGAAGGGAATACACTGCTTCTCGCGGAAAGAGTTCTTCATTGGGGAATTAGGGTCACCATATTGGAGACGACTGACTTTTACCGCTTCAGCTGAGGAGAGCTACATATCACACACATTGTCCAAGATAGATTCATAGTCATAAGGGTTTGCATATGAGTTAACTTATTCTGACTTGGCTATTGAGGGGACTTGAGAAGAGTTTTGTGATTCTCCAAGGTTGTTGTGTGTCAGATCCGTTTCCCAATAAGGTTTCGACTGCGCCTAGAATCCAAAGGTCCAATGGTGCTCCAAACTTCGATTTGTGAAGACAAGTTTAAGAATTAAAGTCAATCCAAGTTCTTTTTTTTCCTTTCTTTATTTTATTTTATGCACTTATAGGAATAAGTGTTTACTAGGGACTAGCAAAGGCAAGTATAAGGGGGGTGATGAATCTCCATTTCATCACCTTTATTCTTTCATTTTGGCATTTAAATCCTAGCTAAATACATGTAAATAGTACTATTTGTATAAATTAGCATTCATTATTTATTGTGTAAATATTTTATAAAATACATTGTTTAAAGATAAAATAAAAGAATAAAGAAAGAAAAGAAAACAAAAATAAAATGTCAAAGATATTTTATGACCCTATACCTTGAGATCTAGGCATCTTTATTATCGGGTCGACAAGGAATAAAGTAGGGGGAAATGAGGGTCAAGTACACAATAAATCTCTAATTTTTAACATTCAATAATGCATTTTTGGGACCTATTTTATTCTTTATTATTTATACCTCAAATAGAGAAATTTTATACATGAAACTTATAGATAAAAATACATAGAAAAATATAATGGATTTTATCACTTGTGCCCCTCCGAGATCTCGCAATTTCAGTTATACCCCTATCTTTTTGGTAATATCAGTTGTACCCCTCACTTCTTTCTCCGTCATCAGTTGTGCCCTTCCGTCAGATTGATCGTCAATGCGTTGACTTAACCATGGTTTTTCAAACCTTGGTGCAACTAAGAGGGGTACTATTGTCCACACTTCTTCTTCATCTTCTTCCTCCTCCATTTGTCCTTCTTCCTTTCTCTTCAAAATTTCTCTCTCTTAATTACACATTCATGCATCCATCGAATCTTAAAAAATTTTGCATTTTCACGGATATATCACTCATTACGGATCAAACGGTGAATTTTATTGAATTTTTTGATGAATTTTCATGAATCAATTAATCAAAAATTTATCTCAAATTAAAAAAAACTAAAAGTCCTGGAGGTGACCTAGGGGCGGCGGACGAGGATGACCCGAGGGCGCGGGGGCAGCGAGGCTAGGGTGTGCGGGGTCGCAGGAGCGCGGGGGAGGCAGGGTCGCGGGGGCGCGGGGGGAGGCAGGGCAGGGGGTGCAGGGGTCGTAGGGGTGGGGGGAGAGTCAGGGCAGGGGGCACAGGGGTCGGGGCTGGGGATGGGCGCGGAGGGGAGGTGCGGGGCTGGGGCTGTGCGCGGAGGGGAGGTGCAGCTCATGGTCATGCAAGGGGCGAGGCGGGAGAAGACGACGTCGATGAGCTTCCTGGGGCCGAGGGAGCGGTGCCAGTACTGGTAGGAGGTGATGGGGGTGGGGAGGACGATGTCGGCGGTGTAGGCGGCATGCCAGACGTCCTGGAGGTGGACGCGACGGGTTATCTCGTTGATGAGGATGGGGGAGAGGCGCTTGGAGCGGAGCTTCTTGTGGACGCAGAGGAAGTTGACCTCCGCCATGGGGATCGCGGAGCAACGCGCGCGGATGCGGGCAGGGACGGCGGTGATGAAGGCGACGAGCTTCCCGGAGGAGCTGGCGCGGAGGGGAGGTGCAGGGGGCAGTGCAGCGGTGGAGGGGAGGTGCGGGGCTGGGGCTGGGCGTGGAGGGGAGGTGCTGGGGGCAGTGCGGCGGCGGAGGGGGGAGGTGCAGGGGGCAGTGCGGTGGCGGAGGGGGGAGGTGCAGGGGGTGGAGGGCGGAGGTGCGGGGCTGGGGCTGGGTGAGGAGGGGAGGTGCAGGGGGCAGTGCGGGGGGTGATTTAGCCGAAATTCACGGAGTCTAAAATGATATCTCACACAAGGCGGAGACAACCGTCACTGTGACGACTCACAATGAAATCTGGACTAAAATTAACAATTAACCCACACTAAAGATCAATAATTAGAAATAAATGTGGAGTTAAAATTTATTTTTGACTCTGCACAAATGGTGTATAGGGACAAGTATGCAGAGAGTTCGAATACAGGGAGCAAGCAGGGTAATTCAAATAGATGTGCACAAGTGAATGTGTGTGATGTCTATTCAAATAGGTGTGCACAAGTGAATGTGTGTGATGTCTACACTAAGCAAGCAAGCAAAAGATGTTTGTGGGTTTTTAAATTTTTAAATTTTAATTTTTAATTAATTTTTAATTTTTAATTTTGTATTTTGGTTTTTAATTTTCTAATTTTTATAATTTTATATTATATATATATTTTTCTTTCTTTTTAAATATTGGAATATAAAGACAAAGTAATAAAAGACAAGATAAAGTATTTGTAAAAATGTGCAAAAATAATAAAAAATTCAGAAATAAAATGTTTTTGGTATTTTTATGATTTTTTTCTGTTTTTATGATTTTTGGGTATTTTTCAAGATGTTTTTGGTATTTTTAAATACTGAAATAAGGGAAAACAGTGAAATATGGACTGGCTGCAAGTAAAATAGGAATTAAAAAGGCCAAACAGACACAGAAATTTTTCACACTAGATTTAAAATAAAGATAATAAAATATAGAGTAAACAGGAACTGAGTTTGCTATTTTTGGAGTTTTCTATAATTTTATAGATTTTTTTGAAGTTTTTATGTATTTTCTAATTTTTAGGGTTTTTCTTTTGAGATTTTTAGTGATTTTTTAGACTGACACTAAAATATGATAAAATAGACACTAGGGATTTTTTTTGGAATTTTTCAAGGTATTTTAATATTTTTTTGGTATTTTCTAAGCTAGACATTGAATAAAAAGCATGTTTTTGATTTTTAAAAAATATAAAAAATAAAATAAAATCAAAAACTAAAATTAGGACGTGGAAGTACAAGTTACCAGGAGCTTAAGTTCAAATTTTTAGAATTTTTGGAATTAAAATGAAGGTTTAAATAATTACAACAAGCATCCAAACATTAATCAGGCATGGCAGGGGTATATATGCAATTTCTCAAACATCCAGGGGCAAACATGCAATTTTCTACAAAAGTTTGCACTTAATATTCAATTTTCAGTACCAAACACCAATTACGAAAACCCGCCTGGGTATCTTAACAATTTTCCCACCAGGGCGCGTGATTTGCACGCGCCTGGCGAGGACCAAAAAGTAATATTCTAAAACCCAGGGGCTAACTTGCAATATTTCAAAAAATATAACATTTAATATAAAAGTTCTGGGACCTAAACGAAATACCAAAAAGACCGAGGGCCTCGGTGCAAAATGCCCTCACCTCACGTGTACAAGTCACGTGAGGTGAAGTGGCAGAGGACCTACATGTAAATAAAATACAGGCGAGGGTCTTTTTGCAAGTTTTCAAAAATATTACACTACAGACGAAAGTTTTTGGACTAAAATTTAAATACAAAATGCGAGGGGGTTTAGATGCAAAATACCCTCGGCGCGCGGATCCAACGGCTGCAGATCGTCACTTATACACGTGGCGTGAATCCAGCGGTCGACGACGCTTCGCGTGGACGGCAGAGATTAGATCGTGGATGACGATCGGACGGTGGCTACGTGGCGCGATCCAACGGCTGCGGCTCGACCTGGAGGGGCTCCCTGATCCAACGGTGCAGGCGCGCGGAGGAAGAACAAGGAGGAGCGCCGGCGAGGCGAACTTCCTCGCTCCAGATCTCCGCGCTTCGACGAACTTCAGGCGTCAAAATGGGGCTGCGGCCTCCTGAGGTCCTTCTCTAGCTGCTGGCGGCGGCAAAAAGCCTCGGCGATGGACGAGGGGCTCGCGGAAGGGCGGCGGAGCTACAGAGCTCCGTTAGCTCCGGCGAAGCTCTAGAATCGCCTCCAGGCACTTTCAAGTGCGCTTTGATCTGCAAGAAAAGTCAAGGGGTCCAGGGCAAACTGCCTAGACCCTTGGATGGACGTGGGGATGCGTGGAGCGACGGGGCGATGAACGGCCGGAGGAGCGCTCTGGCCAAGATGACCGATTGGGCGAAATAGGCGATGGAACTCAAGATTTTTTGGTGGTTTTCGATCCTAAGACTAACAGGAACTAAATGCAGAAGAAAAATAAAAGGGGGAAGGCCCTCAATGGCCGGAGCCAGAGGGAAGAAGATACCTCAACCGCCGGTCTTGCGGGAGGTGGTGGAGGCGCCCTCGACCTCGTTCGCCCTGGCTAAGGAGCTCGCGGCGGAGCTGTCACCTCCAGCAAGCTTCAGAGCACCAGAGAGGCGGAGAGGGGTGGACCAAGGGGACTCAATTTGAATTCAAAGTAGGGGGGTCGCTTATATTGGGATTGACCCGAGGTGACAGGGGTCCAAAGATCGACGAGCATCTAGCGAGTCTTGGGTCCAAAGACCAAGATTAAGCTCGGGCGAGCTAGATAGATGGTTGGTGAACAATGTTGCAGAAGGATGCAACACAAAAAAGTGAAAGATTTAGCCTCAAAAAATCCACAAACGTGGTCCAAAAACGAGGTTGTCAGGAGCTACAGGGGTAGGGCGACCAGTTGACCGAAGTCAACTGTTGACGCCTCCTTGTTGGTCCACGTGGACCAACCAGGAAAAACCCTGATTTATTAATTTGTTAATTCATTTAAAAATAGAAATAGGCTGAATTAAATAATGATTATAAAATAAAAAATATTCGTTATTTTCTGTAGTATTTTATTATGATTTTTAATTGATTTTATGAGGTGTATTATTATGAGTTCACTTTTTACCCCTTTATAGGTATAATACCTACGTGTTTTAGCATTTTATTTTTATTTCTGTCTTTTAATTTTATTATTTTTATTTAGTATTTTCTAAAATAATAAAAGACTTTCATGCACACAAATATATTTTTGTCTTATTTTTCTGATGTATTCTGTACATTAAATAAATTATAAGAGTAAGTTATATAGGTATGAGTATAGGTATTATACCTGTATGATCTATACTTGTTGATTTTTATTTTGAGTTTTCTTTGTACTTTTATTCTGATTTTAATGTACATTATTACAAGTAATATTTACATAATTATAAAAATATAAAAGTACAAAAATAATGAATAAATAATAAATTGAATATTTTAATCAGTATAGCTATACAAGGTGGGTCCAAAACTCAACTTTCAAACCGTAGCTCCGCCAAATGCGAAACCACCACCATTAAAAAGATTATTTTATTCTATATACAATTAAAGGTGAATATACTGCATTTGGAGTTGTCAGTTGTAAGATATGGGTCTGGGAAGTTGAGATTCTGGATTTTTATTCAGACCATAACTTTTTATCTGTACATTTTTTTTCTGTGAAATCAATTTTGTATTTTTCTTTATTTAATTATCTACAACTTTCATGTACAAAGTTTCTTTATTTGATGAATAAAAAGTGGAACCAAAAATAGGTCCCAAAATGAATAAAGAATGAATTAAATAATATAGGTATTTGACCTTTATCTCCCCCTACTTTATTCATGGTCGACCTCTTCATCAAGATGCCTAGGTCTCGGGGTTTCGGGTCATAAAATATTTACAATATTTTATTCTTTTTCTTTTCTTTTATTTATTCTATAATTTTGGCTTTAATTACAGTATTTTATACACTAATTGGATGCACATGCATGAATGCTAAGATGCTATATTTAAGGCTATTTACAGGCATTTGCTAGGGTTTTTGATGCCAAAATGATATAATAAAGATGATGAAATGTGGATTCATCAGGGGCGCAAGGGGGAGGTGCGGGAGCGGAGGAGGAGGAAGACGGAGGCGAGGCACGTGGGCGGAGCTGGAGTCTCCGGGGAGGCTGCACGAGAGCTCGAGGAGGAGGAGGGAGGAGTTGTGGAGGAGGAAGAGAAGGGAGGAAGAAAGACTGAAGAGGAAGAAGAGTGAAGAGGATGAGAAAGAGGGTATAAAATGACGATATAACCCTTTTTTTAAAATTAATAACGCTTATGTCCTCAAAGTTAACGTCCGTTTGGACTGTGGATGGACGGCAACTAACCCGAGGGGCACAAGTGATAAAATAGCAAGAAGTGAGGGGCACAACTGATATTACCAAAAAGATAGGGGCATAACTGAAATTGCGAGATCTCGGAGGGGCACAAGTGATGAAATCCCAAAATATAAAATTGATTTCACACAAAAAGAATACACAGTGTACATTCTATACTCAAAATAAAATTCCAAAACCAAAACTTCTCAGACCCATATCTTCTGCATATGAACTCGAAATGACAAAATCACCTTTAATTGCATTTTTTATTATCTATTTAATGAAGGTGGTTTCATTTAATTTGGAGTTAAGATGCAACAGTTAGGTTTTAGACCCCTACTGTAAAATATACCTGAATAAAATATTCATTTTATTTATTCTTTATATTTTTATTTTTATTTTTATTTTTATAATTTTATAAATATTATTTATAGTATATGTACATATTTAGAATACAATAAAACCATAAAGAAAACACTAAAAATAAAATACTATACAAAAATAGATAGATGAATGTACTATACTTATACCTATATAATAAGTATACATATTTATTTAAGTGTAAAGAATATAAAAAATATATAATAAAAATATATTTGTATATATTTAAATAAGTTATAAATATATAAATTAAGTGTATACAATAATAAAATATAAAATACAAAATAAAAAAATACACAAAACATAAGTCAATATTTTTGTAAATATACTTGTAAAAAGTAACTTATAATAAATGAATCCATAAAAATAAATAAAAATTGGATTAAAATACTAAATAAAGTAATAATTTTTTTATGTTTTAACCAAAAATTAAATAAGTCATATTCTAATGTATTTCTAATTATTTTTTGATTGTCGTTTTCTGATTTGTTTTTTACAGACGACATGACCTAATTAGGGCCCGCCATCCGTTCACCTAGGTCAACTCTTTGACCCAAGGTCATAGGGTTGTGATGAATACCGTATTCATCATGCTAAAATTGGTCAATTAGGCTCCGTTACCCAAAATTCACATGCATTTAAGCAACAATAGTGCAACATTAGCATACATAAATGTGCAAATAATATTTACATTTCATCATGCATAATTGCATTAAAAAATTCTAAGTGTAAATTAGCCCAAAAAGCCGCTAACTTCTCATATTTTTAATTAATTCATCCTAACTCCGATTGATCCCAAATCACATCTATTGTGCAGATATTACTAACAATATTAAATAAAAAATAAAAAAATTACTAACTCAAATAAGTGTCAAATAATCCCAAAGTCTAATTTCACACCTGACGGACTAAAACAAGCATATCTCCCTCATATAGTGTTCGATTTCGGTCTACTCACTTTAAAATACTCCATTTTCAGATACCTTCAAAAGAAGACCAATTTCCTAAAATTCGGAGCTCATATGTGAAAGTTGGGTTTTGGGCCTCTTTTATGCATTTTAACTTTTTGCTATTTTTTACTGAAGTTTTTATGTATATAATTAACCCTTTTAATTTTATTTCTTCTCCATTTGTGTTCTTTGATAAGAGTTTTATTAAGCGACACAAAGCTCCAAATCCAGATTAAAACTGAAGTCAAAGAAACTAACTGAATCCAAGTGTCCGTTGTGAGTCTATACAAATATCTTGTATTTCACACTTCTATTTATTTTCCTATTTTCTATTTATTAAAAATTCAAAAAATAGATTAATGTGTAAATAGTTTTCTTGTATTTCATCGTATTTTTTCTATATTTTTTATCATCTTTAAAATCATCAAAAAATTACAAAACTTCAAAAAGCCGGTTTTCTATACACATGGAGAACCACCAAAAATACCACTTTGCACAGATGACCTCTTTTGCTCACAGGTCCTTCATGAAAGTTGTAGATCTCGTAAAAACTTTTGTGAAGGAAATTTTTCGATCCGAGGTCTTCTCATATTTCTTTTCTATTTTCTTCTACCTTTTTAATTTTGAAATTTTTTAGGGTGCCATGTGGCAGCTCTTGGGCATGCCACATGGCACCCCACTTTCTCTCTCCAGGTCACCCCGGGTTACGTGCCCAGCACGTGACCTCACCTTCTTCCACCTCCAACCGTTTCCACCCCCCCCACCGTTTCTCCTCCTCCACCTTCCTCGTAACACATGCCGCCCATCCTCTGCATGTAACCGTCGCCTTGGCCGCTCCCCTTCTCCGGCCGTTACGAAGCCGACCACTCCCTCGCTCCTATAAAAAACCCGACTCCAGCGTCAAGCGGCTTCATCCGCCATTAGGGGGAAGCTCCAGGCGTCTTGGTGACAGCAAGGCCGACCGCTGAGCGAAGATCTCTGGCAAGATCCGAAGGCCGCCGCCTTCGCCGTAGCTTCACGCCAAGCTAGCCAAGCTTCCTCGAGTCCTTCGTCGGCTTGAGTCGAGGCGACCACCACGCCTTCACCGTCGCCACGCCGCTCCGCTCGACCAGCTCCGCTACGCCGCCCTGCTCAACAACTCCATCCTCTGCCTCCCGTGCGGAGACGTCGCCAACACTCCAGGCTCAGTCGATTGTGTGTCGACCGGCCGAAGCCCCTACACTACCGCCTCCACCACCGCGGTTCTCTTCCGTCCACCTTGTCTAAATCCAGTCGTTGGATTGGGGGATCCAACAGTCGGTGATCCGTCACGTATCCCCCGTCCGAGCCTCGGCCCAGCCTCGAGGCTCGGAGCCCCCGAGCCTCCCCTTCACCACCACGTGGAGCCACGGGCCCAAGCCTCAGGCCCGATCGCCCGAGCCTCCGCCCCATCTCTGAGCCTCCAGGCGCACGTGCGACACACGTACGCTGAGGGGGGATTGCAACAACACCCCCGGAATTTCTTGGTGGTAAATTACAGAGGGGCCCCTCCTACTTTTCAAAATTATAGATAAGCCCCTCGAGGGACCTTTTTGAAGGAAAAACTTAATTTTATTTACATTTTAGTCCATACAAATTCATTTGAGCATATCTTTCTCACACGAACTCCGTTTTTAGCATATAATATGTCATTTTGAAGCTATTTCATGCTCTACCATTTAGCATAGTTTGTGGATAAATCTGAGGTTGTCTATTGATAACTATTATTTGAGGATTTTTGTTGACATATGCAGGCTGATTTTGATATATTTTTGCTTGAGAAATTAACGACATAAATTGTAGGAATTCAGATGTTTACTTTTTGTAATCTTTATTGATTATTCCTACTAGTTTAATCTTCACAAGGGATTCATTTAAGATTTAATCCTCTAACATTATTGTCAACTATTCAAGGAATTGAATCAAAGAAATTTGGAGGCCAGATATTTTGCTTCAAACTATTCCGAGCATCAGTTGATTTATTAACCTGAAGCATTGAGTCAAGATCGATCCATTTTGATTTGTGATTAATTTTGCGAAATTATAGATCAGATTATTTGGTGATTTAATACGTTTAAAATCATAGATCCTGGGCATAATCTTCTCTGTTTATTTTCTTTACATCGCATCTTCATCATTGCATTATATTATATTATCCCAACATAGAAATTAATCAAATATTTATTAATTATTTAATTTAGTTTAAAACCACGTAACTAAGAATCACCGTTCCTTGTGTTCAACCTTGGTAGACTTGCCAAGTAAAAATATTCCATAACATTCAAAAGATTGCGGTTTTTGATCGACCGAAATCCGTCGCATATACTACAATTTCCCTTTATTAAAGAGGTGGAGTTCACGCTCGTCAGGTTGTCAGACTGATCATCCCCTCTCCTTCTCGATATTTTACCCCATGATTCGTTACCCGAGGACCATTGACTTCTTAATGAAAAATCTTATCGAGACATCGACCCTTCACGCAGAATGATCCACACCCCCATATCATCCTTGATCCGTGTGAAAACCCCCGTTGAAGTCTCCCTATCCATCACATGTACAAAAGCTCTGCCTCGCCTTCCTCGAATTTTTGATTCCCCTTGGCTCCATTTCTTCCCCTCCTCGTGCGCTCTATGGCTTGAGCGAAGTGACATCAAGCTCGCCCAGGAGTTGTAGGGTCGAAGAAGCAGGGTAGAGGTGATTTCCACCATCACCGACGGTCCGCCACCATGAGGCATCCATCTGGCAGCTCGAGGTCGATTTTTCTTACTTTTTAGGTAGTTTTAATTACTGTGTTTTATTTCCCATCTTTAGTTTAGGTTTTGATTACTCGCTTTAGTGTTAAATTCCATCTTCTTAGTTCGCCGGAGCTCCACTTCGGTGACCATTTCATCGTGAATCAACCACGTTCCGACTCGCCAACCGCATCCACCTTCTCCCCTTAAGCTTATCATACGCTCCACTTCACTTCACTCACCCAGTTCCTCCATGGATCTATTCACCGGAGCGCCTCTGCCCTCTTCCATTTCGTCACCATTCCACTCGTTAATGGGTCGAGGCAGTTCTCCCTCGACCCCAGTTTCCTCCTGTGTAGGTCTTGAAGATCCCAGCTCTAGCTGAAGGTGGTTTTCAATTTGGGGAAGGTGCCCAGGTCTCCTAACCTCCTCCAACCTTCGTGGACCACTCCAGTTATCCTTATAGCATTTTGAGCCCTCCATCCATTGAAAGATACCTCCAGGAACCTTTTGGGCCATTTTACAGCAGCAAGGAGAGCTAGAGGGAGGAGATCTCGTCAGAAGAAGCTCGCCTAGGCGGAGCTTCTTCCTTGTTCTTCCATCGCACTCCTCCGTCATTGGATCAAAGGCCATCTCCTAGGCGTACAACCACCTCGGATTGGAGAACCCAATACCGTCGATCTCACAATGAGATCTCAGAAGTTGGTGTCCAACCATCATCACGTAAGGAGAGCGCGACACGTGGATTAGTGAGGCATCGTGTACCATTCGATCCATGCCTTAATGGGGGTATTTTTCACCTATTTCTTTTGCTTTTATTTTATTTCATTTTGGTCTTGTAAAATATTTAAGTAGTTTAAATTAATCTTTAAATTTTGCATGCGATCCCATCCAATTTCCTACTATTTACATTTGGGTTCGTGCTACGCCACCTCACGTGCCGTCTCATGTGAGATGGCCATTTTGCAGAGTCATCCTTGCACTTTTTGTATTTACTGTTAGTCCGTAAAGTTTAAATTTCAGTTAAAATTTTTTGGATATTTTGTAGAAACAACCTCACATTTATTTTTAATTACAAATACACCCTTTCCAGTCTATTCATTTTTGTTCTTGTATTTCATTTATATAAAATACCTCCCGTATTCTAAAAAATATGCAAAAAATAGGGTTAAGTGCCTGCTATCATGCACTTTCACATCGTAAAATTAGATTTGCATTTTAGGTATTTTACCTATTTATTAAAATAAAAAATTACATGCCCAAGTTTGCATTTAAAAATATTAAAAAAATATAAAACCTTTTTGAAAAATTCCAAAAAACATATTTTGTTTATTATAGTATTTTATAATTCAAGATAAAAAATCCTTAAAATAGAAAAAGAAAATCACAAAAAAATTAAAAAACTCAAAATTCTCATGAAAATTATAAAAAATCTTTTAAAACTCCAAAAATATTCATTTCTATATCTAATTTTTTGTGTATTATTTATTAATTAAAAATTATTTGGAAATCTTGACTTCATCTAATATTTTTAATTTTCAAAATAATTCAACCTATTTATTTAATCTCTATTTTGCAATATTTTTAACTTTAAAATATATAAATCAACAAAAATATTTAAAAAATAATAAATTAGTAGAAAATCTTTAAAACATAAAAATAATTTATTCTATAAATTTTGGTTATTTTAAGTTGTATTTATAATTATACTACCCTATATAGTCTATATAGTTATATATAACTCAATATTATTATTAATTAAAAAGAAAAAGGAAATAAAAATCAGAAAATATATAAAGAAAATAAAAGTATAAAAGTAAAATAACAATATAAAATTAAAATCCAAAAAATATAAATTTAGAAACCCACACCAAAAGGACAATAAAAAGACAAGAGAAAAGGTCAAAATTGTGGATCTCATTTTCAGTCTATCATGTTTGCTCCTTGTGTTCAACACTCTACACATACTTGCACACATACACACATTTTGTAGAGTTATATTAAATTTTAACATCACGTTTATTTCGCTTTTCATTGTTATATCTATTATGGGTTAACTGTTGAATTATTCAGATTTTGTAAGCGGTCGCTTTAGCGACAATGTAGTTCTCGCCTTGTATAGACTACATTAGACCCTTGCAAAATCTGAGTTTTCACCTATATATCATTTAACATTTTTATATCTTTGGGAACATGAACATCAACTGATTATCACATCAAGGAGGAAAACATATCTAACAAGAGGTATTCTAAGGTCCATAGGGAAACATGCCCGGTGAGAAAATCGTAAATAAAAGGAAAGATGATCATACATATATGGGTGTTCTCAATTGCAATACCATATCTTCATTCTAAGACGTCTCCCACATATTATCATGGCCACCATAACATCTAAATCACAAAAATCTTTTCTTGGACCTAACCCATAAACAATATCACCAAATAGATAGAGAATGAGAGATGATCTTACATTTCTAATGTGAGATTTGCATAGAGAATGCCAAGGGAAAACTTTCACGTGTTATCTGATTTGCAAAATTTCAGATGCGTTGGAATCCTGATGACGATATGCATGCAATAAGGTATTTTATTCTACGATCAGATCAAAAATATTTTTTTCATACATTTCTAAATAGACTGCAACAATTTGATCATCATCAACTTGAGCAAGTTGTGGTACTAAAACCTGGGGTTTCACACAGGATGTGTTCTGACTTCTCGAAGATGTCCGAACGAGATGAGGAGATTGCTACATGCATTCTGACATGGAAAATGCCATGACTTTCATTCATCATCTCTAGGATGACCGACTGATAGCACCTACATGACTCGACGACGATGGAGAGGAGAGCGAGGAGGAGAGTTAGGTTTTAGAAATTTTGTTTGTATTTGCACTTAACTAGAATACTTTAATATAATTTATAGTTTCGATTTCCTGTAAACATCTTTAAATTTATGCATGAAGTACTTTTATATATTATTGAGATGAGATGCTTTTTGTTGTAGAATATTTTTGTTGTGAATTTATTGCAGTAGCAGGGCACCGAATCCAGTGCCGTAGATATTTTTTCCTCTTTATGAAGTTCATAGGTGATGATCGCTAACTCTCCCTTTTAATTGCTGGCAGAGATTGTCATGATTGTCCCCTCCGATTAAGGTTGGTTTATTGGTCCATTTTTGGCAATCATGAGAATGGAAGGGATGGTTATGACCCTCCCTAAAAGGCTTCTATGCATGTCCTTACAACTCAATACATTTGCCAGAATCAGGGGGGATGGTTGAGAACCATCCCTTACAATGTTAGTAGGAGATGGTCACAAAGTCAACTCCGTTGTAGGTTGGATTACCGATCCATTTTTTGTGCCACAGGGACATGGGGGGCGATTGTGACCATCCTATTCGGTTTTTGTGCCCGTCTCGACAACCCGAAAAACTAGAGAGGACGGTTGAGAACGGTCCCCTGTAATGTTAATGGATACGATCACAACCATCCCCTTCATTCTAGTTTGGTTTACTTGTCCATTTTGCCGAGCCAAAGGGGCAGAGAGGACAGTTATGACCATCCCTATAGAACTTCTATGTTGTCTCGGCAACCTGACAAATCAGAAGGGACAGTTGCAAACCGTCCACGGTAATGTTAGTAGGAGACGATCACTACTGTCCCTTCCATTCTAGGTTTGGTTTACTGGTCTATTTTTCGGAGCCATGAGGACAGGGGGATGGTCAGAATCGTCCCTATAGGGCTTCTGTGCCCGTCCCGGCAACCCGATAGCCTAAGGAAATAGGGGGCGCGGTGACATGGGTGACGGTTTAGGAGTGTCTCCCCTATGATTGCTTAACAGGGACGTTCGTTGACCATCTCATCCGTTATGAACAGAAGGGATGGTTCTAAAGAGTCTCGTCCTTCTGTGAATAGGGGACGCTCTGTTTTTGTATCCCTTTTAGTCAAATGAGACGTAGTTATCAGGGACACTTCTACAACCGTCCCTTAAGGTGACGGTTGTGTTAGCATAGGGGACATGTTGTTGACCGTTGCAAAATCTGTCTGCTTGTAGCAAAAGTGTTCGACCGTTCTTAACTCCCCGAGCTTCACTTGAGTTGCTTTCATCCATGACGTGACTCATCCTAGTTTCGTTCTTTTGACTCTGGCCTATCTCTAACTATCCATGTGACGCTTCAAGCCTTGCCTTTGATGAACCTGAACAATACCTCATTTCCCCACAAAGGAGCCTCATCTTCAACTCTCTTCAAACTCAAAAACCCCATCCTTTCTCCAACATATCCAAACCTACCTCAGCCTCTTCTTGACATTGACTTGTGCATGCTTTTACATCTTTATCATGCATCAATGGTCACACATATGCTTATTACCTAACCCAATCGACTGAAACCACTCATTAAACACTTTAAATTCCTCTAATTTGATTGGATGATGGTAGCATTTTGTCAATCCAAATCGAATAATACAAACCTTTCCTCCTTCCACTCAGTTCAATATTGGATTTACCTGACTTTTAACAATGATAATTGAGTTTTCAGTAAATCTAATTGACCAAATCACACACCCAAAGATTTAACTTAACTCGATCCGGTGAGGAATAATATTTTGGCAACCCAGTTCAAATAATCGAAAGTCACCCAAGGGAATTGAATGAGCATCACTGCACTTTGGTAAAACAAGACAAAATTTTTGGATTCTCCAACTTCTCAAGTACTCTTCGTTAATTCTTTTATGAGTAACATCCATATATTTCATGAGAATGGGGAACCATGCATGAGATCTTACAGGTGGGAGTGCTACAATAGATGGTAAAAGACAGAGGAGAAAAGAAGACAACAAAGACCACAAGCTCGATGAAGAGATAAACATCACCCGTCACATGTAAAAACTCGCCTCGACTAGCGATGGACCTTCCGTCAGAGATCAAGCTTTCGAGGGACAAGCTAATAAAACAAACGGGGAAAGAAAAATCTAGAACCATCTACTTTTCCTGTAATTCCAAATAAAACAAGCTAATAAAACAAAGCTCAGCTCTGAAGCCTGATGCGCTGACCAAATGTTCGCAAGGAGCCAAATCTCACAATGGAGACGGATCGGAGGGACGCACAGTAAATCCAGAATCGGAGATCATCCAACGAGCATTTCGTATGCAAAAAGGGGCTGAAGTGGGTAAAACAAAGGTGTTGGAGGCGGAGGTCGCGATTGCATGGCACATGAAGATGGTCGATGGTATGCAGAGACGGTTGCCGCAAGGAGGCGGAGACAGTTGACGCTGGATGCAGGTAAAGATGAAGACGATTGTTGGAGGCCGAACAGAGACAATTGCTATTGGGAGGCAGAAGTGGAGTCGATCGTCGGTGAGCGGTGGCGGAGATTATCATCAATGCAAGGCGAAGGTGGTTGTCTCTGGATGCAGGCGTTAGGGTGTGAGGGAGGCTATAGTAGACGGAGGCGGAGACGATGATGGTTGAGGAGATGAGGCGGCGATCGAGAAGCCCTCAAGGGGGGAATAAAGGAGCCTAAAGCTCTGGTGATGGACTGAAAATGACCAACCGGAGGCCCAACGATAGAAGGAATGGGATCTCTTCAAGCAGTTGCGGAGAATGAAGGAGCCCTCAATGCTAAAGTTGAATGCCTTGAGATAAGGTAGTTAGCATAATTACTCATCGTTAATTGGGATCCCCTTGGGATGGCCGGGGATACCAGAGGGAGGGGGCGCATCGTCTGTTGTAGAAGACCTCTGCTGTAGCACAGGAGATCGTAAGATGGAGAATGGACGCCTCATGATAGGGGTTGCACTACAGCAGGGGTCCTCTACATACGATCCACGCTCCCAGGGGGAAGCGTCATGGTGGCGAATAATTTAACTTCACACGAAGCGCAACAGACCACAAACACTGATCCACGTGATCAGCCGTTGTGATTATCCTCCGACGAATATCACATCATACTCATTTGGAAGTTCAAATTTAAGTAGTGAGGGATATTTAATAAATAAATCCCTATATTTTTATAAAAAAATTTATCCGTTCCTGTTACAGTTTCTTTTTTAATTTATTAAGTATGAGTGCTAAGTCCAAACTTCCATTCCACCAAAAGAGAAAAATAGAAGTAAGAGGGTGCCATTTGAATGCACATCTTTCCCTATTCGACTGCCAATCTAAATATAATTTAATATCGGATGGAATTTACTATTTCATACGCAACAAAAAAAAAACAGCATAGTCTTTTTGCTTTTGCGAGTGTCTTTTTTCTCTTAAACAAGTACGAATTGAATAGCAGTTTTTTAGATGCAAGGTTAACCGCGGAACTATCGCAATACAAACAGGGGTGTTCGGTTCGAGAACATGCCGGAATAATGATGGAGGATAGGAGTGTATTCTCTGTCAGCCGGAAAAATAAGAATAAGAAGAATAATGTAAAATAAAAGTAGATAAGATAGAATAATGATAGAAATAAGAGCAGAATAAGGTAAAATAATGAGATGTGGATGAGAATATCTGTCTTTTTTAAAACCTTGCTAAGTCGAGAATTTATCTCTTATTACAATACTTATTTTTCAAATGAAGAGGACCTTGGGGCCCCTCATTCTGGTTGATGTTGTAATAGAAATTCTTATAAATAACGCCAATAGACATATATCTTCTTATATCTTTATTCAAGTGACTCTAACCTCATTGTACACGGCATTGGGATATCTGGAAAGAGGTTTCTACGATACAGCTAGGAAGAGCCAGCCCAGAATACTAAATTCACTGTCCAGATATATCAAGGCCCCACTTATATGGATGCCTGGAACCTTTGAGTTTTTGGTATATGTTTATTTCGTTCCCAAAAATTTATCGTATAAAATTCGATGGCGTCAACTTTCGTTTGTTGTGAACCTCTTCGCACCGAAAAGGAAATCGTGGGAAATCTTTAATTACATTTCAAGAACAAGCAAAAAGAACCCCCAAAAAGTTCTACAAAAGAAGACATTAAATATAAGGAGGAGGAGGAGGAGGAGACGGGAATTAAGTAAAAACGTCTAGAATTTTATTATATAATTTCATTTCTTTGTATTCTTTTGCACAGAGAGAAAGCCAACTAAAAAGTATAAACCCGAACCGGCGAATTGGAGATGTAGGATTACAGGACCCCGCATTCCCTCAAGCAGCGGCGCCCTTCCCGTGCCCAGCCACGAGCGTGGGCGGCCGGAGCAGCGCGCCCCAGAAGCAATCGGGGCCGTCCACTTCCTCGGCTTCCGAAGGCCACGATCCGTCCCCGAGCTCGAACGGCGCGCGCGCGCAGCTGCCGAGTCGATCTCCGGGAAGCCCCATCTTAGCGGAGCTGCCGTCAACCAGGGATGAGAAGAACACGTCGCGCAGATCGCAGCCGTCTGTTTCCGCCGTCATCCCCTTCCACGGGAACTCGAAGACGCGTTCGACGAGCTCCCTCTCGTCCAGCAATACGATCTCTCCGTACTCGCCTTCCTCCATATTATGCTTCTGGTTCTGCTGCTGCTGATGCTGCTGTTGTTCATCCTCATCCTTCCTCTTCTTCTTGTCGTTCCTCCTCGTCGGTCTCCGATCCTTCTCCTCCGCCATCGCTCGCTTCCTCCGGGCGCGCTCCATGACCCAAACCCGTTGATCTGGACGAAACGGGATCGGAGAGAAGGAGATGGGTCGATGGTGGAGGGATCACTGACCGTACGGAGCAGCGAGGAGATGGGATCGGTTTAAGGCGATGGCATTGGCGCCTACCGGTGGGAAAGAGGGACTCGTGTTGGTTGTTATCTATGCTCCCTTTCTCTCTCTTGTTGGTTCCTTTCACGCCCTCTCCACCTCTTCCTCTTCTCTCCCTATCTGCGTCAGGACTCGTGTCCCCGTGGGAGATATATATAGCGGGCGAGAGATGGGTTTCCTACTTTACCCCTCTTTAGCCAGAGATTTGAAGGATTTCTGATTTGTTGTTTAGGATTAAGATTAGCGATAGGTAGGAGTGATGGATTGGTTACCTAATCCTTTGTAAGAAGAGCTATAAATCACCACCGACATTAATAAGTAATAAATGCTGATATTCTGATTGGAGACTCGTCCTTGTTCTCGCGTCAAAGGGTCACAACAATTATGTGGAGTTAGCGTAGGCCAACACTGTAAGATAGCGCGAGGGCAGGCATGTCATTTCATTCCCAAGGGAGCCATATTTGCATGGCCCTTGTTTCCGCGTTGTCTAAGCTCTTATATTTTCTTATTTACTTTAAGTCCAAAAAAATGTATCTAATTTTGTGTAATCTGACGTGGAGATGGTGCTAAATATATGAGGTGATACACGCCATTATTTAAGGAGCGTATTAGGGGGGAAATCGAACTAATCGATGGCCTTTCCAGTTGCCAATTATTTCGAACTTTGTTTATCAAATAAAAGTTTCCTAACTTAAACTTGTCCTGGTTATCTAAAATATTTAGAATTATCCATTTGAAAGTTCGGTAGCCACTAGAATTGTGAAATGCTGTTGGTGCATTATATCTAGATTGATAACAGAAATAAAATTCAAACATAAATTATGATATAGCTTCCAATTTAATAACTCTCGGATACCTATTCATATGATTGTGTATTATGGCAGTTCGATATCCTTAATTATCTACATCTTATTCGTCAGCTAATTTTGCTACAATTTTCAGTGAATGTTCAGAGCATAAAAATTCTTTTTCCTTTAATCATACCAATAAAAAATGAATTAAATATTTTTTTTAAAGAAAAGGTACCAATCGATCTGTACTTCCGTTAAATTAAGGCAGACAATCGGTCACAAGGAATTTGAAAGCGATTTGTATAATCATATTATTGTAAAATGTGGTGTCATGAACGTACGTATATAAGGAACCACAGATTTTATAGGTCATGCAATCTTGGATATTATAGTTCTATTTTGATAGATAAATTTGAATAGTTAAAAGGCTGCTTTATAAGATATTATTTCAAGAGGCATCTTTTAGAAAATAACTTAAACCATTCCTAAAAGCAAGAAAGTAAACGAAGTGCATTTAAAAAATAAAATACAAAATTTGGTAAAATTGTCCATCAATATCCTTTTGAAACGTCACATTCTTCAACATGAAGGACATATGCTTCGCGTACAAGTACAAAAATTATTAACAAATTTCACAAATTGATCAGAAATTTTGCTTATAGCTATATGCAAATTCAAACCATGAGAACCCAGATAAATCCAAAAAATACCATATTTAATAAGGTAAATTACACAAAATGGCTCTAATTATACATCATTATTCAATTAAATACATCACCTTTCAAATGTAACAAAGAAGGGTCAGCAGAATTGTTTTTTTTGTCTTAAATACATGTCCATGTAAGCTTTCACGACCTTTTTATGTCGACGATAAATCCTAAATTTAAATTTTAAAGTCTTTTGTAACATATGAAAGATAAGGTCTTTAATTGAGAATTGATTCAAAATTGGGATGCCTATTTATAATTCACCATAAATTAATAGCAAACCTTTCTAACAAAAGAATCGGCAAGTGCTAAGAAATCAATTATAAAATTATTTATATTGGAGTATTGTTTTTTGTTCTATTAATATGCTTTGTTGTGATATATATTAATTTGGAAGAGATTTGGAGGAGTGCAGACGCAATGACGGAATCAGGGCTTTGGCATGCGACGGCAGCCGAGGGACAAGCTTCTGAGTATGGTTATACTTGCAGGACAATAGGTCATGTAGTGTAAAGGGGATGATGTCTTTTGAAATGAACGCGGGAATATCCCTGAAATGCTTAATTCTTCTTTTTATTTGAGACGGAAAAAGCCGACCTCCTCCCCGGCTTCACACCTTCCCCACCATTGATCTTAGCACGCCTCCTCTCCCGTTATGCCCTTCTTAGTCCCCATCCCTCATCCCCCGTGGAAATAGGATACAAAGGTTACAGAAAACATACGTTAATTACCAGTTACTCTATCCCCTAAAAGCTAAGACATCAACTTCAGAAAATCAAGGGGCCCGTCTAAGAAGCTTGATTGCCAGTGCAAAAAAAAAACTGAAGTAAAACTACCAAATAATCTCAAACCATCGAAGAATTGCAAACTCCCTGCTACTGAAGCAGGGAAAACAAAGTAGGTTGTGTTTTCCACTGAATTTCCATCAGGTCTCCTCCACTTCATGGGGAGGGATAGCAAAGTCCATTAATGCTATCGTCCATGCAATCTCTCAAGAACATGAAAACTGGACGTCCATTGTCCAGATTGCTTATAACATGAAGAAGATGTTATACTCTTGTTGGGTCACACATATCAATTAAAAATTTGACCATAATCTGTGTAAAGCCGATCCAATGAAGAAGATGCCGGCATCACCCAAATCCCCTCCAAAAAAAGGAAACCCTTATAAGAAAGCCACGACCCAACTCACCACCATATTCAGCCACGTTAACTCACTTGGTCACAACTCTCCAACATATGGTCCTATGTATGAAATTACAGGTCAACATTTGCCAAGGGAAAAGTCTATACAAGCAGAAAACACCCGTGGGTCATTTCCAATGGAAAATCTTCTCACCAATATCATGGCCCAAATCCGTCCACCACATCGGCAGTCGGATTTGGATAGAGGGCATGTTGAGTGTATAGTCTGCCGTAATACAACAAATGCTGTAATCGAGAGAATCTTCCGATGAAGATCGAACGGCCCTCATAACGAGTACCATATCTTAGGTCCCATCTTGATACAACTACATGATGATATGGTAATGGAAACCCTCGCAGTAGAAACAACGGTGAAATTATATTGGGATCCATATGTGGACTCTTCTCCCTAGCCTTAAAATATAGCCTCAGTAGAGTCAGTACACACATATACCCCTTGATACCGAAACTAAAGAAGAAACGTCACCTTTTCCTAACAGGAAGCCACCAGGCAATACATATCTTCTTAAACAAGAAACTCAACCATCACCTAGAAGCTTCATGCTGAATCAAAGCAACATTATGCGCAGTCTAAAGATAGAGACAATCTTTTTTTTCTCTCAATTGTATCCACCTGGGGCATGTGAAACATCAATGTACAGTCAATCCGGTCTGTTTTCAGTGCAAAATTCTCGATCACTATGCATACAAGTGCCCT
Organism: Ottelia alismoides; assembly: GCA_037367405.1. NCBI lineage: Eukaryota > Viridiplantae > Streptophyta > Magnoliopsida > Alismatales > Hydrocharitaceae > Ottelia > Ottelia alismoides. Next base: position 52,888 of record JAZKJV010006105.1, read on the forward strand.
TCCATCTCCAAAACACCCTCCCACACACTTTCCCACCACCCCAAGAGGAGAAGAAGCAATTCGCTACCAATGAAAAGTCAGGGTCAATCAACGAAGCCTCTAGCGTTCGCACACCCATTCTTTCTTAAGATCTTTAGAGGCGTTCATCCCCTCCACGCTCTCACGATATGACCTCCCATGCAAAACGTGTCATCTTGCCATCATGGAGAGAGGAACCGTGCTATGAATTCTATCAAGCAAAGAGACAACTTCTTCGATGTCTTATTATTAAGTTTTCTATAGAGACCGTGTCTCTGGATTGGGCCAAGAAGATACAACAAAAAGAGATTACTCCGGATGCATTTATCTATTACTGGAAATACCACAAAGATAAATAATAGCAAAGGTGAGCAAGAAGAAACTATAGAAATTTCTTGTTCAAACCTCCCTATCCTCGATGGATGACCTTGCCATTTGGTTCTGTCGTTAGTCTCCTTCCTTCGGAGAGAAATGACTAAAAATTGTTAAGTCATATTAAATGGTCATCTTAGAACTATCTCTCCGCCTTAATACCCATATATTCTCAACAATATGTTCAAAAATTGTAACAAACTTCTGGACCTATCATGGTTGAGGGTAAGGGATATTACGCCTCACACACCACGAAAGTGTGAAGATCCTATCATATACGATCTAGGTCAATTAGTCATACTAGTTGTAAGGGACAACAGAAATTAAAATTATTTTTTCGATGAAACCACATGACATGGGAACGATTTCCATGTCATTTCATCAAGATCATATAAGTAATAGAGTTACCTCTTGCAGTGTTATCACGGTCCACAAGTCTCTAAGTGAAGAGACCTCCTATCTCAAGTACGATCTAACATATAGAGCACTTGCAGGCATGTGGATGTGACATATGATTCCCACAAACCAAGGTGACGATTCCTAGCAGGGAACCTCATGATTCCGTCTTATGAAATCCGAAATCTTCTTAATGAGCACAATGCATTGAAGAAGATGGATACCCACGAGTAGTCAGTCCGACAATACGACAATGACAGATCTCTCAACAAAAATCCAAGTGGACGGTTACCAAGAGTTGAGAGAGAGAGAGAGAGAGAGTTGTTGCAACTTTTGCTCCAACTCAATTTTGTAAAGAAAATTGCTAAGGTTAGCCATTGTTTTAAAGAAAATTAGATGGCAAGAATGCACTCCTAATAATAATAATAATAATTATTGGACAACATTTTGTTGCAACGATTTTCAATATTATAGTTATTTTAAAGAAAAAATAAGTTGAAGAAAATCTTCAACAAATCATCTCAATTAAAATCAATTAACATGTAGAAGGATTAGGAAAGAGGAGTGCCTCCTACCCTTATAGGTGGTGGACGGCCACATGGTGCTTCCACCATGGCCATCTACTCCTAATAAGGTGTGGAGTGCTCTTCACTCATTTCTTATTTGATGAGATCACAATCTCCACCAAATCTTCTACATTTGCAATAATTTTTATTGTTGAATCATGACCAAAATAATTCCAAATTATTTTATGATGATTTCAATCATGCCCTTAAAAATTATGAATCATATCCAACCATCCAACATTAAATGTAAATCATATTCTTAATTAAGTATATAATGTGAATCTAATTCACATTTAATAATTATCTTCTTTAGGATTTTATCATTAAGTTTCTCATTCGATCATTAGGAATTTGTATCGATTATATGATTTCCAAAAAATATATATCATACCTACAAATCATGTCATGCTTCCAAAGCAATACGACTATCGATGGAATTTGATTGGTCCTAATATTTCATGAGTGAGTTTACATCTTCCGGTTCAGTAGTGAACTTGTATGATCCCTTTGAGAGATCATACTACTCATATACCCTTATATGCACACCAGCTCATTAGTGTATACACCTTTATTAGGCCATCAAGCTAATGGTCTGCTTAATGTACACACTTAGACATATAGTAACACATCTATCTTTGATTAGAGGATATGTGCATGTATCATGGCTTCATACAATATATGTCATGGTTATCTCGATCTCGTTAAGTCAACTCTTCGACTTAACTTATCTGACACCTTCGAATATCTATTAGATGACCTAATCTAGAGGTCGATCGGATATCATCCTTTGGAGTAAGGATTGTGATATCCTTTCTCAAGCTGGAGACCCTTTTCACAATAATCAATTGATGGTGTTAGTGAGTCCTCAATCCAAATATTTCGATATCATCTCAGCACCATCGTCTATGATCCAACAACTAGATCAACCGTTGTATGATTATCAAGATGGACATGGTACATAAGAGTAATTGTAATAACATATCATATAAGTGCATGCATTCATTAACCTCAGATAAAGAGTGAAAATTAATAACTTGTAATGGTATATAAAAGGATTGTGATAATATTTATTATAGAAATGATTTGCTTTGAGCTCACATGTTCAAAAATCTCCCACTAGTCCTCAGAACTATTTAAGTACAATATTTAAACCCATGATCATTACATGATGGTCATAAAAATTTTGAGATATATGTTTGGTCTAGCACCATTATCGGCAGAGGCCACTTGGTGATGATGATGTCACCATGCGTTTGTATCTTCCGAATGATGTGATATTTCCTTTCCACGTGTTTGATCTTTTGATGCCATCTAGGTTCCTTCGTCTGAGCTATGTACCCTATGTTATCGTAGATCAGTGGGATGGGAGTATGAGAGGAAACTATGCCAAGCTCTGAGATGAACTTGCATAAATACACTGCCTCTTTCGCAGCATCTGATGCGGCAATGTACTCAACTTATGTTGTTGAATCAGCCGTGGTGTCTTGCTTCTTACTTCTCTAGCTCACAACACCACTGTCGAACAAGAATACAAACCCGGAAGTTGACTTGTGGTCATCAATGTCTGATTGAAAGTCCAAATCTATGTATCCTAAGACTTGGAGATCACTATCTCCATAAACCAATATGTAATCTTTCATCCTTCTTAGATACTTCAAGATATTCTTCGCTGCATTCTAGTGTTGTTCTCCATAGCAGGATTGGTAGCGACTTAGAAGTCCCACTACATGGTAGATATCTGGCCTTGTGCACATCATAGCATACTTTAGGCTTCCCACAGCTGATGTAGAAGGACATATACCAATGGCCTTTTTATCCTCAATACTTGAGGAGCCATATCTCTATATAGGTGTATACCATATCTTAAAGGGAATGGAGCCTTTCTTGGAATTTTTCATATGAAATCATTCTAAGATCTGCTTAATGTACTAATGATAGCTATTCATCTACCTTTATTCTTCCATTTTGTCTTTAAATCTCTATCAAAATACATGTAGATACCACTAACTTGTACAAATTAGCATTTATTATTCACCTATAATTAGTCTGTGATCAGTATATAAATACATGTATTTAAATATAAAATAAAATAGTAAAGAAAAGAAAAGTAAAATAAATGAAGTATCAAAGATATTGAATGACCATAAACTCTGAAACCGAGTCAATATTGACTTAGTCAACGAGGAATAAAAAAGGGGGAAATAAGGGTCAAATATTGCATATAAAACCCTAATTTCATATAGCCATTTTTTACTTTATATTATTCTTCATTTTATACAGATCAAATAATAAAATGATCTACATGAAATTTGTACGTAAAAATACATAGAAAATTACAGAAATAATTGCACATAAAAATAATACACTGTGCAACTAGAACATATAGATGAAAAAGCCACAAACCGAACTTCACATATCAGTATCTTCTAACTCACCTCCATTGTATATAAAATTAAATTATCTATTTATTGAAGGTTATTTCATTAAAATGCAAAGTCGGCTTTCTGGGGTCCCATTGCATCATGTATACATATTTTAGAAATTATTCACATATTTTATTCTTTATATTTTTACTCGTACTATATTTTTAATAATTGTGTATATTTTATGAAAAATAATAAAAGAACAAATACAAAATAAAACCATTAAAAATACATGATATTAAATAATACATTAAAACATATAGGTTATTATACTTTTATTGTATATACAATATATTTCTTTAGGTATGTAAATAAAAGCAGAAAAATAAAATAATTATAATATAAATATATAAAATATGTATATATGGTGATAAGTATTAAAATACAAAATAAAAAATAAAATACCCAAAATATAAGTAAATATACTTATGTATATACTTGTAAAAATTGACATCCTACAATAAGGTTGTAAATTTTATGCATGTACCCTTATGTTTATTGGATATGTTATCAAATGAATTAAAACTTTTATAAATTGCATTTAGGTCCCTCTAAACAGTCCCTTTTATATAATGTATATTTGTCATTTTAAATATTTTTAGTGCTTATAAATTTGGAGGAAAATTAATATAGGTGTCAGTAACATTTCTTGACCATATATATTTCTAGCATGGTATTTTAATTAATTTTCCTATTTATTAAAAATATAAAGAAGAAATATTTTTTGTCTTTTTTAGATATTAAAAGACTTAAAATTAGAAAAACTTTCTCCCAAAAAATATTATTTATATTAATATATATTCTATTGTATACCCAAAAATCACAAAAAATATAAAATATAAAACCTAAAAATTTCAAAACCCTAAAATCTTTATAAAAATTACCAAATAAATAAATAAATTCCTAAAAATACATCTTTCTATTTCTAAATTTTCTATATTATATGTACGATATATATACTAAAAATAGTTTTAGGTGAATTTGGACTTATTTATATTTATTAAACCAAACAAAATCTCGGATATTTATTGTGTTCACTGTTTTGATATATTTATTATTTTAAAAGTACCTAAAAATTAGTAAAAATTCTATAAAATTACCAAAAATAGAGAAACATAAAAAATACAAAAAAATTTATTTCCTGTATTTTGAGTATATTTTAATATATTTAAAAATATAATATCCTATATATTGTATATCGTATTTATTACTTATATATCTATAGTATCTATATGGGTCAAATGGGGCTTCCCCAAGGGGAGCTTATTTAGCTCCCCCACCCCATTTTCCATTTTTTATTTATTTTGAAAAATGAATTGATGGAAATTCATTACTATTATTCATATATCATGTCATTCAAGTTTCATAAGAAACAAAGACTCCTACGACCTCCATCTAGATAGTCATTTTTTAACGAATGCAAGATTATTGAAATCAATCCCGTTTGGATGGAGGTCGTAGGAATCTTTGTTTTGCATGAAATATGAATTACATAATATAGGTATGTAATAACGAAAATACATGTAAGAAGTTTTCAAAAAAATAAAAATATTATGAAAAATGGGGGGAGCCAAGTTAGCACCCCTAGGGGCAACCCCATTTTACCCTATCTATATTATTAGATATAAATATATGTTTTTAAAAATTACAAAGAAAATATATAATTTAAAATTTAAAAATACAAAATATATATAACAATTAAAATACATAAAAAATTAGATATATATATATATATTAACACCCATAAAAATTATAAAAAGAGAAAAGGACAAAAGGAAAATAAACAAGAAATTAATGTTGTTTATAAATAATTAACTTTTAACTTCTCAATCTATATTGTAGTTCTCTGTGTTTAATACTCTATCATACTTTTCCCTATACACATCTATAGTAGAGTTATAATAAATTTCAACTCACCCGCATCTATCGTTTAATGTTAACTGTGGGTTGTTTGTTGATTTGTCAAGGATCAGTCATCACAAAGATTGCTAATTGTGTTTGATTAGCATATCGACTTTCATGCTTTTCATGTATCCATGTTGAGACAATCCCAAAATCCTCTTTTCTCTATTTCTGAAAAACTTCAGACCCAAGATATAAGAGTCTTCTCCAAGATCTTTCATCTCTAAAGTATGGGATAGAAAGTCCTTAACACTAGTCATCATTCACATATCATTCCTAATGATAAGGATGTCATCATTCATGGTTCGTAAGGATCCTGAATGAAATCACAACTCTTGTTGGTTTCATTAAATCTGATGTTCTAGGCATGAGAAGCTTCTTTGAGCCCATAGATGGATTTCTACAGCTTGTACACTTTGCCTTCCTCAGCAATGAAGCCTTTGATCTGCTCCATATAGATATCCTTCTCGAGGTATCTATTGAGGAATGCGGTCTTGATGTCCATATGCCAGATGTCATAGTCAAGATATGCGGCTATAGCTACTAGTGCCCTAACGAACTTAAGCATGGCCACAAGAGAGAATGTTTCATCATAGTCATTGCATTCTCTCTATGTGTAGCCCTTAGCTATGAGTTGTGTCTTGAAGGTCTCTACCTTTCCATCATGTCCCCTCTTTCTTTTGAAGATCCTTTTACACCCAATGGTTTTTATCCATTTTAGTGGATTCTTTAGGGCCATACATCCTTCTTGTGCATGGAGTCTATTTTAGACTTTATTGCTATCATCCATCCATCCATGTCATGATCCGTAAGTGCTTCATCAAACGAAGTCATATCATTATCAAACTCTTCTGATTCATGGAATTATACCTTCTAGGTGGTGTAACCACCCTTGTACTTCTTTGAAGAGATATGGGTGTTTTATCTTCAATTATCTCTTTAATTTTTGGTTCAGGAAGCATAATATCCTCAAGGGATTCTATGAGTTCCTTTACTTCATTCTTGTCTTGACTTTTAAGAAAGTCATCCTCTAAGAAGTTCACATTCCTAGAGATGAATATCATTTGAGTCTAAGGGTCGTAAAGTTAGTATTTAATATCGTCCTTTACATACTCAATGAAGTAGCACTCTATAGTGTGAGATTCTAGCTTACTTTCTCCAAGTTCTTGTTATGTACCAAGAAACCCCAAATCCTCAAGTATCTAACATTAGGCTTGGTTTCAAATCAAGATTTGATACTGATATTATTAAAAATATATATTGCAGTCTCTATTGCATATTTCCAATAACTGAGAGGTAAATGTACTTTAATCATCATTGATCAAATTATATCCAAGATGGTCCTATTGTTTCTTTCAGTAACACCATTTAGTTGGGGAGTTCCAAGAGGAATTAGATTGGATACAATCCCTCTCTCTTTAAGGTATTCCTTGAATTCGTCGGAGAGGTACTCGCCACCTCGATTAGATCGAAGTCATTTAATCTTCATATAGGTTTGGTTCTCAACTGAAGCCATGAATTCTTTGATCTTTTCAAACGTTTCAGATTTATAACTTAATACTCCTATCATAAATGGTCATCAGTAAATGTCAAATAATATCGATATGCACTTCGAGTTGCGACAGTGAAGGGACCACATACATCGACATGTATTGAGTCAAGTATTCCCTTGCATCATGTACTCTTATTTAGGAAGGATGCTATGGTCATTTTACCTCGATTGCAATGTTCACAAGTAGGTAAACTTTGGACATGTAAAAAATCTAATGGTCCATCTTTCACCAATCTCTTGATCCTATCAACAAATAAATGATCGAGCCTTTGATGTAAAATCATTATTAAATGAATTATGTCCTCTCTAGATCTTTTATGGTTTTTATCAAAGGCAGTAGCATTCATGACACAATCATCAATGCACAATTCAAAGAGTCCATCAGGAGTTAGAAAACCATCTGTAATATGTTTACCATAATAAGTTATGATAAGTTTCTCATAGAACAATAAGAAATATCCCTTTATAATTAACTTAGATACATATAATAAATTACTTCTAACATTCGAAACATAGAGACATTCTCTAAGTAATAAGACTCTCCCACCATATAATGATAGTATGCATGTCCCGACAGTGACTGTTGCAATAGTTGCATGAGATTCCATATAGATTACTATTTCTCCTTCCTCAAGCTTTCTGGTTTCCTAAAGTAGATGCAACAAATTGCATACATGAATAGAAGCACTAGATTGTATGACCCAACTACCTTTTTTGTCCTGCAAGAAAATTCATTTCAATGATGAAAATAGATTTGATACCTACTGGAACTTTACATTTTTCAACTATTTTAAGGTAATCTGGACTGTTACGCTTCTAGTGCCCTACTTCTTACAGTGTTGACATACATCGACTTTCTTGGATGCCATGAGTGTGAAAGCTTGAGAGGATGAGCTAACAACTTAACTCTTCTTATTCATCTTCTAGGTCGGACCCTTCTGAGAAACTTGCCTTCGATCGTGCTTTCCCTTGACCTGTGCAACCATTGCACTACTAGTAGGATTCTTCTTCATGACGTCCTCAACGGACCTCAATGAAGATGTGAGCTCATCATTTGTGAACATCAATTTACACATGTGGTATGATACCACAAAATTATCGAAACATTTGGACAGATATGGCATAATGAAATTAGACTGCATATCTACATGCATCTGTACCTCAAGGGTTTCCATCTCAAAGAGTTGACCAAGCATTTTGATTACATATTGTTGAGGCATATTTTTGAGGGTTCGTGTACCTTATTTTACGATCGGATAGTCGTTGCGAACTTGAAAAAATATGGATCTAATAAATAATTTACTAGACTTAACTATATTATGGGTAAGGCAAACTATAGGGTAAGTTAGGGTCGATCCAAAGAGACATGTCCATGATGCGCTTTATCTTGCAAATAAAATAAGAATACTTTTGTAAATTATGAGAGTTTTCATAAAATATCTATATAACTTGAAATGATAAACATTAAATTCAAATGGATAGACAACAATGGTGCAGATTGGTAGGATTTGATCACTCCCCTACTATGCGACAATTTTCAACTCTTGTGTGGCTCTAAGATCTCACAGATCTCCTAATCGTCACGAACTCTGGTGTCCCGACAAGGCAAGTTAATCGCAATTACCATCGCATATTTAGCTCAAGACCTGTGTCACAATCCGATTCTCCAAGAGTTAGGATCATTCACCGTTAACTATGGATCGTTGTGATGAATCCAACTTGCATGAAAAGAAATTACGAAGAATAAGATTGCTGAAAATTACTAAAGAATAAACATAAAATAAAGAGAATGGTGGTCGACAACTCAGGAGGAAGCCTCTAGAGGCAGATTAAAGGGTTCGAGGAGATGATTATTGATGGATGTTTATGGTGGATGATTTTTGACAGCACTCGGGATGGAGCCGCATGAGTCAAATTCACTGAGGGTCCAAATGCACAAGTTGACAAATAAATGTTGATGATTTTGTGAACAAGAAAATTTTGATAAGTGGGAACTAATATTGTTTTGGCATTAAGTGTTTATAGTACTGATAGGGAAGGAATAATTGTGATGAACAACCTTTGCTAAGAGGATATCCATATAGGAGGATACTTGTAGTGATTGTTCTCTTTGAATCTGGAAACTTATAGAAACTTTGATTTGCGACCTTGCATTTTCCATAAAGTTGATTATGCATATCTCTCATGTCTTCTCTTGATCGTGGTATAAATGAAGGTGGGTTAAAGAGTAATGTGTGATTGCCCAAGTGGATTAACAAATGTTTACAGTCTGATATGCATGTAATCATCCTCTAAAATTGTTATGCATCATAAAAAATATGATTATCTAATGGAATGGGTTGGTTTTGATACAATTACGTAATGAATCGGAGATTCATCACATGTTCTCTAATAGGGGTCCCTTCCTGCATCTTGTAGTGAATTAATTCTTTCAGAAGATTGCAACGCTGTGTGCAGTTCACATCACCGAACTTCTCTTTCAGATTCAACATTATATCTTGGGAACCTTTTATGTCCACATCTTTCTTATGAAGCATATTGGATAGAGATCCCAATATATAACAATGGGATAATGAATGGTCTTCATCATATTTTTCAGTAAATTTGTTTTCTTCCACTAATATAGAGTCTGCATGTTTGTTCTTGGTGAGCACATAGTCGATGCGCTCTGTAGAGAGAACAAGCTCCAAGTTTCGGAGCCAGTCCGAATAGTTTGTTCTGGTCAATTGATTGATCTCCAGAAGCTTGCTGAGTAGGTATATGGATTTTATATCTTATATTAAGAAATAAACTTATTTGAACATATGTATAATTATATATTCATATTTCATTTCTTTGATTAAGGAATTTTAAATCAAAGTTTTCGTGCTTTTTAATACTTTGAAAGTCCATTCCTTTTTCAAACGTTCAAAGCAAGAGATATACTTACCACAATATCTCTAGCAAGATCTGGGATATAACTTCCACCTTTGTTACACCTCAATAATATGAGAAAATGTAACTTGGGTGACGGAAGCGGGAATTCATTATGCCTTGTAAGTCCAACTTGCATTTTCCAATTAGGACTTTGACACCCAAGCCCACCACTCCTAAGGTGATATTGACTCGTTGTCAATTCAACCAACTGTCAACAAGAATAGCACTTGCTATGTACAATCTAATATCGTCTCAATTATACAAGGAACGATATTGGGTCACTACACATATGACATGTCTCTTTTAAGAAGAAAGGAGCCTAATCTGTTGCGCTTGTATGCTAGATCTATGACTTCACATAGATGTCTTCGATGTACAATACATGACGATGGAACCCTTTGCCTTTTTGAGAGACCATGGATGTCATCAAATTATCATAATTAATCCTTCCAAGAAAATTTCAGTTCTATTAATAATAAACTATCTATTTTAGTTAGATTAAATTAATTTAATCACATTAAATTAATCATCAATCCAATGCAATCAGTAAACAACTCATTTATTTTATATTACTACATAGTATACACCCTCACTTAGTACATTTTTATTATTCTAATTAGTTGTTAAAGTATGCAATGACTTCTCATCCTACCATTCCTTGAAATGGATACAACCAAGTCATACAGAATATGCTAACATGGATCATTTCCACTACAAATTAGCATATGGTGCCAAGTAATTAACCCATTATTACAGCCAGGCCTAGACACCATCACTGTTCCAATTTGAGACAACACAATTGATACAAATTGTATTAAGAAGATTTATCGATCTTTTGACCGTGTATGAAACTATATAATAATTACTTAGAAATTTAAGTATCTTAAACCCAATTTTAATTTCCCTAAATTTATAGCAATATCAAGCAACCAAGTTTGTTTTGCACGTAAAAGTTGAACTAGAACTATCGTAGTTTCAAACTAGTGTTTTCATGAATCAATCATTCAATGAAGGTTGACAATTTTCAAATATTTCTCTAAATATATGAATCATCATCTAATCAGGATAAAGCCATTAATTTCATGATTAATATTGAATGATAAAGATATTAATTAAAACCATCAAGATGATCTAATCATCTTCCGACCCATCTCCACTATATATCATATATCTACGACAAATAAAGTCGGAATAACGTGAAATAAATTCGAGCGTTTTGCTGATTTAGTTCTTAACAATATCAATATATTTTTAACATGTTTCATAACATCAAATGTTGGACATGCGAGCCCACGGCGAGCCATTATGCAATAAATGTTATTGCAAATATCATTCCCTGATTTGAAATGAAGAATGAATAATTTGCATAATAGGTCCCTTAGTACAATTAGGGTTATGTACCATGGCCATCTTAATGATTATACAGCTGTTGATTCAATTATTGAATCATAGAGGCTGGTGCTTAGATGAATATCTAATGAGTTAGATTGAGGACTCATCAAGCACCATCAAATGATTATTAAGAGATGATCTCCAGCCTGAGAAGAAGATGCCAATCCTTTCTCAGTTAGGCTGATATCTGACCAACCTCTTGATGCAGGTTCTCTGCATAGGAATAGAGATTCGGAGGTGTCAGATTAGTTAGGTCAAAGAGTTGACTTAACGAGATCGAGATAACCAAAGTCCTATATCGTATGTTGTCACGATACAGGCATGCATCCTCTGACCGGAGACAGATGTGTTACTATATGTTTGAGTATGTACATTTGGTAGACCAATAGGTTGATGACCTAATCAAGGTCTATACATCGGCGCGCTGGTGTGCATATAAGAGCATATGAGTAATACGATCTCTCAAAGGGATCATACATGTTCAGTTACTGAACCGAAAGACATGAGCTCACTCATGAGATATTGGGAAGAATCAAATTCCATGCACATGGTCGTCTCGCTTTGGAAGCTTGACTGAATTTGTAGGTTTGATATATACTTTTGGAAAGTATATGATCAAGACCTAGGTATGATATATGCTTTTGGAAAGTATATGATCTATACCGACTTCCAATGATCAAAATGAGAAACTTACTGATAGAACCCTGAAGTAGACAGTGTAAAGTTGATCTAATACTTCGGGTTCATTCTGATTCTTCCAGTATGCAGGATGTACAGGTATTAGGAATACTTGAGGGTGATGTGATCATAAACGATTGTATAACCATGACGCTTCCATTCCTAGGGAGTGATAAAACGGGTCTGGATTTTAGTGACTCCTCTCAGTAGAGAAGTAATCTGATCTTAGTCCAAATGTTGAACATTGATCTGAATGTGATTCAGATGTAATGAGAAGATTAGATTTACAGTCTTGATTTAATCAAGCATCTATGGGAGGCCCGCGATCTGGATTTGAGATATGATCTCAATATTCATGTCACTATACGTGGAACAATACAATCGTCCTATCCTTATCTCCAAGTATTCGCGGAGAAAGCGCATTATCCTTGAAAGAGTTCATGGATAATTCTATTGTTGATATATGTATCCGAGCATTGAGAAAATGGATAATTAAATGTGATTTAATTATCATGAACAATATGAATTTAATTCATATTATAAAGAGAGTTATCTTAGATAATTAAGTGTGATTTGATTATCAAAGATGTAAATAATGTGAATGTGATTCATATTATTTGAGTACATAAAAATAAGTTATACAATATAATTAAATGTGATTTAATTGTTATGAATAAGAATAATGTGGATAGTAATATCCAATTATTCATAATATATTATAAATGTGATTTATAATGTATTAGAGAGAGCTAATTATAATTTATATTTGTTGATTAATTACTATGTGTATTGGATACACATTGTGTAATTAATTGACAATGTAAATTATATGCTGTTTTGGGTTGTGAATATGATTCACAATTTTTCCAATGTCAAGATTCTAATATTCTCAAATATAATTGTGAATTATTTTTGGTGAATAAATCCCAACAAAAAGTAGTTGGAAATTATGGGAGAATTTCATGGAGATGTGTAATCTAATGAGATTACATGAGATAATCTCCACCATATGGAGATGGTGGACGGCTACCAATTCCACAAGGAAATTGGTGGCTGTCGCCACCATTCCTAATGGGGAGATCTTCTTGCAAATCTCTCTCCATAATTGCTTGATCTAATTTAGGACTAAAATATATTTGACATCTCAAATATATTTGATTTAAATTAGATTATTGTTTGTTGGCTTTTACCAACAACAATCTTGACCATTGGATTGACATAAATCAATCTCATCCATTGATTTTATATGTCCCATGGATTGAGATCCATGGATCCCAAAACCCTATAAATAGAGAGGCATACCATGCTCTCTCTTGACACATAATGCTTGAGAAGCACTTCTCTCTCTCTCTCTTTCTCTCTACACGTTTACTCTCTCTCTCTCTCTCTCATGGTCGTCCACCATGGATGACCTAGAGAGAAGTCTCCATCGCGCAGCGTCGTCGTTATGCTGCCCGATCGTCTGCTTGTGGATCTCCGTCTACTTTGGTGCGCCTCGCTCGTGAAGAAGATGTCGGATCTCGTGTGTCGAGATCAGGAGATCCACCACTTGGATCATCAACATGGATTGCGAGAATCATGCGGTTCATCCTCGCGCTCGGAAGCGTCTCCTCCGTCGGATCGGACTTGAGACAGGAGGTATCTTCATTTAGAGACTTGATCGCGACCACGCTTCAAGAGGTAATCCTATTACTAGTTTGTGGTTTAGACGAGATGATCCGAGAAGTGTTCTTAGATCATGTGGTTTCGTCGTATGGAAAATTTAAATTCTGCTGCATCGAGCAACTAGCGCGACTAGTCGCTCCTCGTCGTATTCGATACGACGCTCACGCTTCCGTGATGCGCTTGAGGATCTAACCATATCCATCAAGTGGTATCAGAGCCTTAGGTCGATGGTTTCGAATATGATTCGCAAACCGAGGACGACTTGGGTTCGTTAAGATCGCGAAAGTTTTTATCGCATTTGATTTCGCAGATCTGTTTAGTAAATAAATTCGGCTCTGTTTAAATTGTTTAAACACTAATTTAATACTTGGATTTAAATAAGGAAACCATAGGATCTGAGTTTGCGTAAATCGGATTTCGTATACTCGAGATATGGTTGTTTTAATGAACATGTATGCACTGTTGCGGGAACTGTAAATCTGAACATGATTAAAAGGTTAATTACTGTTTAGACTTGCCTCGAAATGCGTGAAATATCACTTGGGTTCTGTCCTAAATCAAATTAGCAATCTATGAAATCTGATTTTATCTAATTTGGATTTAATATGATTGAGATATGCTAATTTTAGTAAGTAGGGGTTACTGCAGAAATTACAGTCCTAATCAAGAACCATGTGATTGTCAATTAGTGAAATTAATTGTTAATTTCAAGAAATAATTATGAAAAATATTTGAGAAATATTGGAAGATGATTATTTCCTTAATTGACTTGGTCTCACCAAATAATTGATTAGATGTGATCTAGATCATAATTGGAAACACAATCATCAAACTCCTTGCTTGAATAGGATTGGGAATTTGTCTAGCAAATTTCCTTATAATCAAAATTGTTTTGATTACTATATGGTATAATTTCGGTTGAAGAACCGATGATCATCTCAAGTACAAATTAATCAATTTTGCATTATCCTTTCCCGAGGCAGATATAGTGACTAGTCGGAGATCGCTGGGGTAGCGGGTTACAACGTATGTGGTCCGTCCCACTCTCGTCTGCACTGGCCATGACAACGGGTAGGGTCGGGATAATGCCGAAGGGATTAAGTTGTATTTTTCTAATTATTAAAATACGAATTAATACGTACTTTGAGAATAATACCATATATATCTAAGTATAATAATTAAGTTTGATTGATTGAATTGGATTGATAATTAATTTAATATGATTGAATTGATTATGTCCAATTAGAATACTCTAATATGATTGGAGTTGATAATTCCCTTGGAAGAATTGATTATATGAATGTGATTCATAGTAATTAATTAAATTTGAATAAGATATGGAGGATCACATAAGTGACATCCATGGTCTCCCGTCAAGGCGAAGGGTTTCGTTGCCAGGGATTGTATATAGGAGACGTTTGTCCGAAGTGACAGCTCCTATATACAAGCGCATCTGGATCGGGCTCTTTGCTTCTAGAAAGAGTAAGGCCGTATGCGTAGTAACCCCAATATCGGATCCTCATATTATTGGGGCGATATTGGATTGCGCATAGCGAGTTCTATTCCTGTTGACGGTTGGTTCAATTAATGACGGGTCAACATTACCTTAGGGGTGGTGGGCCCGGGTATTAAAGACCGAATTGGGAGTTGCAAGTTGGACTTGCAAGGCGGAATGTGTTCCCGCTTCTTTTTATCGGAGTTGCAGATTCTCATATTATTGGGATGTAACAAAGATAAGGAAGGAGATCCCAGATCTTGCTGAGATATAATGGTAAGCATATCTCTTACATTGAAAGTGATTAAGAGAATGAACTTTCAGTGTTGACAAGGCAAGACAACTTTGATATAAAAATTCCTAAATCAAAGTAAATTAAATATTTATATATATTTATGCAAATTTCTTATTTCAGACAATCCTTCATTAATCCCACTCAATATTATACTCAATAATAATCAATAGAATATCATGGATTGGACCTACGATCCAGATATTGTACTTGCAATTGGACACATAATGTATGTGGTTGCAATGTGCAAGTTTCCTCATAATAATGAGGAATGATAATTAAATAAGACAATAGGACTAAAACCCTAGGGTTTGTATGTCTCTATAAGTCTTGATCTCATCAAATGTACTTTCAAAGTGACATGTCGATGATGATCGCAATTGTCAAATAATCCTTATAAAATCAATAAAGATATTCTGGCATACATATGTGCTCTTGACATTTAATCATGAATGGCATGGTTTTCTGCATCATGTAGAATGGTAGCTCTATAAGAGATGATGTATTCAAATTGTTTGAGTATCTACCTGAACCTATGTTTTAAGAGTTTAGATAGATGTAGATGATGAGTGTCATCATTCTGCTATCTATACTCTGGTCATTCATGAAGCTTCATAATATTCATATTGTATGAATTGGGTGAAACATGTATAAATGTTGAAATGCTCTTACATTGAATTCTTTTGAATTTAACATAAGAGATCCTTTGTCTTGAGCAATGGTTGCTTATAGATAAAGGGAGCGCAGTGGAAGCATGGGTTGGACCCGAGCAAGAAGTATAATCAAAGAGTTGGCTATACTTCTGTGACTTCCATGTGGCATCCAAAGAGTTGGATGAATGCCAATACTGCAATATGTTGATGTGTTGATAGTATGACTATCAAATCTATCTAGAATCCTTAGAGAAGGAATCAGATAGTACATCAGAATAACCTACATATAATCATTGAAATTAACTTACTTATTTGATAAGATAAAGTCTAATAATTGTATCTCAATCTTCTAATGACACTTGCAATTGGTTGCATATGTATTAGAATATTAGAAATTTGATCTTAAGGTTTATTGGTCATCCATGTTGAAAGTGATGCAAGTGTTGCAACAATTTCCATTGGGTCAATAGACTTCATATTTTCAGTGGGAGCCCCTAGTATTAGAGAATGTCTCTATGACCTAGATATTAGAATACAATCATTGTTTATTTCTAATTGTTGGATATAAACATGAATTCTATAATAAATCTGAAATAAAGAGTTATGATGGAGATATTTCAGATAGTAATCTAAAATCTAGTGGACTCTACTAAATTAGAAATTAATGAATGGTTCATTAAGATTTCTGATACTGAAAATTAAACCTTTAAAGATCAATAAGAGGATAAAGATCATTTGTCAATGATCTTGCATCATATTTTTGGACATATGCCAATTGATGAGATAAATGGACAAGTAAGAGATGAAACTTTAGAATGTCTAAAATTTCAAAATTTGCATACTTATGAATATTGTATTCAAAGTAAAAATTTCCAATGCACCCTTCTTTGGGAAAGGTGTAAGATGTTAAGGTATTCAAGATCTCATACATATTGATGTATGTGAATCATCTATATCAAAATAAATGTTTTGGATATATGATATCCATTAATGATTATTTGTGATATAAGATTTCTTTTCTTCACTTAGAAAACTTTGAAATGTTCAAAGATTTCTCAATTTTGGTTTAGAACCAAAGTTTGAAGGAAGATGAAATGAATTTGATCTAACCAAGGTAGCTTGTGCCTATTAGATGAATTCAAGGAATACCTTATGGAGATGTGAATATCATTCCTATCTCAATCCTCCTAATGAACCTTAACTCAATAGAGTTGTAGGAAGATAAAATTGATCATGTGTGACATGATTTGATCAATGATAAATCTTAGCATGATTGTCTCTTAGTTTTCAGGTATATATGTAGTAGAGACTACATTGTATATCCTAACAAGGTTCCAAGCTAGTAAGCTGGACACCAGAGAGTGCTAATTCATTAGGAAAATAAAGGATAGTATTGGATACCTACTTTATGACCTTGAGATTCTTAAAATATCTCATATCTGAGAATGTGATTCTTAGAGGTTGAGATTCTTAAAGAATCAAGATGAAAATGAAGTAAAGGAACTCATTTAATCTTGAGAAGACAATGAGGCTCCTGAAATTGAAAACTAAAAGAATAATTAAAGATGGAACACTAATAATTCTTCAAATAAGTTTGAGGATGTATTCCATGTGTCAGTTAAGTCTGAAAATGATCGGACTTCATGTGATGAAGTTCCTGAGGATCATGACATGGAAAGATGGATGTTAGCAAAAAAAAGGCTAAATGTAGACTTCATATACAAGTGTTGTATATGGACCCTCGAGGATCCACCTATATGGGTAAGACCCATTAAGGTGTAAATGGATCTTCAAGAGCAAGAGGGAACCTGATGAGAAGATAGAAACCTTGAAAGCACGGTTCGTAACCATGAGCTATACACCGAACAGAAGACATCGCTTGCGATGAGACTTGCTCTCCAGTGACCTTGCTTTAACTCATCAGAATGTTGCTAACTATATATACACAACTTGACTATGACATCTTCATGATGTGAGTCAAGATTGCATTCCTCTATGAATACCTCTCTGAGGGTATTCATATGAAGTAGCCCCAGGGCTTCATGGTTGAGGAAAGCAAGGTGTGCAAGCTAAAGAACTCCATATTTGGACTCAAATAAACTTCTTGTAGTTGGAACATAATATTTTATGAGATTATAATGTTATGATTTCAGATAAAATCTTGATGAACCATGCGAAGCTTAGTGGGAGTGCTATTGTGTTCATCGTGCTAAATGTAGATATTATTCTAATCATTTAGAATGATATAAGAATAATAATAAGTATTTTATAATCTGGTTATCCCATACCTCGAGATATGATCTCAAGGATACCTCTTAGATCTTAGTTCTGAAGTTGTTCAGAAGCAAAGAAAAGAGGGTATTGGGACCGTCGCATTAGTAGTACACCTTAGACTTATTTCATTTTCTGGAAAATTTCAAGAAAGGCTTCTTTCCCTTAAGATATGGTACTAACCTGTCTAAAGGGATAGCACCTCAAAGAGTTGAGGAAGTGAATGCCAGAACTTCTTGCACTTGTGCATCAGTTATGAGAAGCTGAGTGTATGCTAAATGTGTACAAGAGCCAGATGTATG
Source organism: Ottelia alismoides (assembly GCA_037367405.1). NCBI lineage: Eukaryota > Viridiplantae > Streptophyta > Magnoliopsida > Alismatales > Hydrocharitaceae > Ottelia > Ottelia alismoides. Next base: position 71,781 of record JAZKJV010006105.1, read on the forward strand.
CCATGCAGTGGGAGTAGTAAACTGTTGCTAATCCTACTATGGAAATAAAATACTTGATTGCAATAATAACAATATCTTCAAAGATGATGAAACTTAGAGATAGTGATCTCAATGTCTTATCTTCAAAAGTTTAAGACCTTGTAGATAGTAATCTATAAGGGTCTTAACTGTAGATACCTTAGGAGATAGAGATCTCCAGGAATGAAGGTATTCCAACAAGGATTATGGGAATACTGGTTATGATAATTAATAAGATGTAGTGTCAAGGACACTATAACCGACAAATTGAGTATTGGTTGCATAAGATGCAACATTCACATTTGATGCGAGTACTGTTACTAGGGGATATGCAAGTGCCGTAAAAGGACTTGGCATAGTCTCTTGATAACATAGTGACTGATCAGCTTACCTAGCTAATCTAAATAGCCTATGATTGTCACATGAGTGTGGGTTTAAACGATTAGCCCATTAATGGATCTTTGGGCTAGCGGGAGATTGTTGGACATGCGAGCCAACGGCGAGCCATTATGCAATAAATGTTATTGTAAATATCATTCCCTGATCTGAAATGAAGAATGAATAATTTGCATAATAGGTCCCTTAGTACAATTAGGGTTATGTACCACGGTCATCTTAATGATCATACAGCTATTGATTCAATTAATGAATCATAGAGGCTGGTGCTTAGATGAATATCTAATGAGTTAGATTGAGGACTCATCAAGCACCATCAAATGATTATTAAGAGATGATCTCCAGCCTGAGAAGGAGATGGCAATCCTTTCTCAGTTAGGCTGATATCTGACCGACCTCTTGATGCAGGTCCTCTGCATAGGAATAGAGATTCGGAGGTGTCAGATTAGTTAGGTCAAAGAGTTGACGTAACGAGATCGAGATAACCAAAGTCCTATATCGTATGCAGTCACGATACAGGCATGCATCCTCTGATTGGAGATAGATGTGTTACTATATGTTTGAGTATATACATTTGGCAGACCAATAGGTTGATGACCTAATCAAGGTCTATACACCGGCGCACTGGTGTGCATATAAGGGCATATGAGTAATACGATCTCTCAAAGGGATCATACATGTTCAGTTACTGAACCGGAAGACATGAGCTCACTCATGAGATATTGGGAAGAATCAAATTCCATGTGCATGGTTGTCTCGCTTTGGAAGCTTGACTGAATTTGTAGGTTTGATATATACTTTTGGAAAGTATATGATCAAGACCTAGGTATGATATATGCTTTTGGAAAGTATATGATCGATACCGACTTCCAATGATCAAAATGAGAAACTTACTGATAGAACCCCGAAGTAGATAGTGTAAAGTTGATCTAATACTTCGGGTTCATTCCGAGTCTTCCAGTATGTAGGATGTACAGGTATTAGGAATACCTGAGGGTGATGTGATCATAAACGATTGTATAACCATGACGCTTCCATTGCTTGAGAGTGATGAAACGGGTCTGGATTTTAGTGACTCCTCTCAGTAGAGAAGTAATATGATCTTAGTCCAAATGTTGGACATTGATCTGAATGTGATTCAGATACAATGAGAAGATTAGATTTGCAGTCTTGATTTAATCGAGCATCTATGGGAGACCCACGATATGTATTTGAGATATGATCTCAATACCCATGTCACTATACGTGGAACAATACAATCGCCCTGTCCTTATCTCCAAGTATTCGTGGAGAAAGCGCATTATCCTTGAAAGAGTTCATGGATAATTCTATTGTTGATATATGTATCCGAGCATTGAGAAAATGGATAATTAAATGTGATTTAATTATTATGAATAATATGAATTTGATTCATATTATAAAGAGAGTTATCTTAGATAATTAAATGTGATTTGAATATCAAAGATGTAAATAATGTGAATGTGATTCATATTATTTGAGTACATGAGAATACGTTATCCAATATAATTAAATGTGATTTAATTATTATGTATAAGAATAATGTGGATAGTAATATCCAATTATTCATAATATATTATAAATGTGATTTATATTGTATTAGAGAGTGCTAATTATAATTTATATTTGTTGATTAATTACTATGTGTATTGAGTACACATTGTATAATTAATTGACAATGTAAATTATATGTTGTTTTGGGTTGTGAATATGATTCACAATTTTTCCAATGTCAAGATTGCAATATTCTCAAATATAATTGTGAATTATTTTTGGTGAATAAATCCCAACAAAAAGTTGTTGGAAATTATGGGAGAATTTCATGGAGATGTGTAATCTAATGAGATTACATGAGATAATCTCCACCATATGGAGATGGTGGACGGCTACCAATTACACAAGGAAATTGGTGGCCGTCCCCACCATCCCTAATGCGGAGATCTTCTTGCAAATCTCTCTCCATAATTGCTTGATCTAATTTAGGACTAAAATATATTTGACATCTCAAATATATTTGATTTAAATTAGATTATTGTTTGTTGGCTTTTACCAACAACAATCTTGACCATTGGATTGACATAAATCAATCTCATCCATTGATTTTATATGTCCCATGGATTGAGATCCATGGATCCCAAAACCCTATAAATAGAGAGGCATACCATGCTCTCTCTTGACACATAATGCTTGAGAAGCACATCTCTCTCTCTCTCTCTCTCTCTCTCTCTCTACACGTCTACTCTCTCTCCCTCTCTCATGGCCGTCCACCATGGATGACCTAGAGAGAAGTCTCCATCACCGCAGCATCGTCGTTATGCTGCCCGATCGTCTGCTCGTGGATCTCCGTCTACTTCGGTGCACTTCGCTCGTGAAGAAGATATCGGATATCGTATGTCGAGATCAGGAGATCCACCGCTTGGATCATCAACATGGATTGCGAGAAGCACGCGGTTCATCCCCGCGCTCGCAAGCATCTCCTCCGTCGGATCGGACTTGAGACAGGAGGTCTCTTCGTTTAGAGACTTGATCGCAACCACGCTTCAAGAGGTAATCCTATTACTTGTTTGTGGTTTAGACGAGACGATCCGAGAAGTGTTCTTGGATCATGTGGTTTCGTCGTATGAAAATTTTAAATTCCGTTGCATTGAGCAACTAGCGCGACTAGTCGCTCCTCATCGTATTCGTTACGATGCTCACGCTTCCGTGATGAGCTTGAGGATCTAACCATATCCTTCATCAAAGTGCATTAAAAATTTGTTTATTTATAGTTCCTAATTTTCGTGCATAAATAATAACACTGCGGGAACTTTTCGAATCTAAAACGATGCCCAATTGATTGCAAACCTATGATGAACCTTTTGAAGACATGTTTAGATATTTTAAACATGATTTATTATCTCAAAAACTCATTCATAGTAGTGTAAAACATTAGCTAGTGCTTGCACGCAAGAAAAACAACTAAAAAAATCGAATCTGTGCGAAAAACAACAAGTTTTTGCGCATATGATATCCAAAATCTTGTTCTCGTAAGTTTTGAATCATATCAAGACCTTCTATCAAGGTTCGGATACCACTTGAAGGCAAGGGACTATGACTTACGTATCACTGAAGCATGGAGATCATAGTCATAATAGTTGTAAGGGGCAATGGAAATTAATTTTTTTGATCATGATATGGGAATGATTATCATGTCATTTCATCCATATCCCATAAGTAGTAGGATTACCTCTTGAAGTGTGGTCATGCCAGAATTTCTGAACGAAGAAATCTCATGTCTCAATTCCGATATGACGTGAAGAGCACTTATGGACGTGTGAGTGAGATGTGTGCTTGCCACAATACAAAGCAACGATCTGAGTGGGGAACATCATGATTTCATCTTACGAAATTCGATTTTTTTAACGAGCATGAGGTACCAAAGAATACGGACATCCTTGAGCAATCAGTCTGACAGAACGACGACAGCATGACGACGATGAAGCTCTCAACAAAAACCTAGGTGGATGGTCACCAAGAGTTGAGAGAGAGAGAGAGAGTTGTTGCGAATTTTCTTCAACTCAATTGTGTAAAGAAAAAGGGTCGAGGTTAGCCCTTTTTATACAAAATTGGATGGCTAGGATGTGCTCCTAATAATAATCAATGGCCAAGATTTTTTTGCAAGAAATTTCAATATTATAATTAATTTTAAAGAAGAAAATAAGTTGAAGACATTCTTCAACAGATTATATCAATTAAAATCAATTACCATGTAGAAGGATTAGGAAAGAGGAGTGTCTCCTTTCTTTATAGGTGGTGGACGACCACCTGATGCTTCCACCATGGTCGTCCACTCCTAATAAGGAGTGGAGTTATTTCCACTCATTTCCTATTTGCTGAGAACACAATCTCCACCAAATCTTCTACATATACATCAATTTTTATTATTGAATTATTACCAAAATAATTCTAAATTGTTTTGTGATGATTTCAATAATGTTGTTGATAATTATGAATCATATTCAACCATACAAAATTAAATGTAAATCACAGTCACATTTTCACATTTAATTGTATATTACGAATCCAATTCACATTAACTTAAAAATTATGAGTACCAATTAACAAATAAAAGTCTCTTCTGATATTTTGGATCTCAACCACAATATACATGATTATTGTGGATAGTGCTACCAATATTTATCATATCTATGACAATTAAATCTAATTTAATTATTTTAGATGTCTCTCTACATATGTCCAAATAATGTGCATCATTTCCACATTATTAATGATAATTAATGCAATTTAATCATCAATTTTTTCAATGCTCAGATATTGCCATTAAAAGAATTATTCTTGAACTTTCTCAAGAATAGTGTGCCTTCTCTGCAGATACTGAAAGATAAGGACAGGGTGAATGCATATTCCATGTATGATAACTTGGGTAATGAGATCTCTCAGAGATGTCTAATCAAGTCAGACGTAATATCTAATGTTCTCATTGCATCCGAATCATATTCAGATCAATGTCCAATATTTGGACTAAGATTAGATAACTAATATGTTGAATGGAGTCACTAAAATCCAAACATATTTCATCACTCACTCAGAATGGAAGTGACATAGTTATATAAACGATTAAGATCACATCACCCTCAAATATTCCTAATACCCCTACATCTTCCACATTGGATGACCTAGAATAAACTTGAAGTTTTGATCGTATTTGAATCTCTTCTTCATGATTTTATCATTAAGTTTCTCATTCGATCATTGAGAATTGGTATCCATTATATGCTTTCCAAAAACTTATATCAACCTACAAATCATGTCATGCTTACAAACGAAGACGACCATCAATGGTATTTGGTTGGATCCAATATCTCATGAGTGAGTTCATGTCTTCTGATTTAGTAGTGAACCTGTATGATCCCTTTGAGAAAACCAACTCGATGGTGTATAGACCTTGATTAGATCATCAATGTAATGGTCTTCCTAATTTATACACTTAAACATATAGTAATACATCTGTCATATCAGGCCGGGACCCTAACATTTATACGTATAACCAAATTGCAGATAATGCCTTTAGCACAATATTATTTTTCACCCATAAAACTTCGTTAAATACTTTTCATTTTGTTAATATATATGACCCTTTGCACAACAACAATACTATATACTTTTTAAGACAGCTTTATGAAATCTCCGCACCATCTGGACAGATTATAATGGTAGGAGACTTTAACCTCTTTCTATTTTCGATCATGATATCCTCAGAGCATCAACATCCCTTTATTTAAGGACTTCAATAATTGATGCCTAAATTCTAACTTTATCGATCTGAGAGTTCTATATATGGATTTATTTGGGTTGATACTAGTCAGGGCCATTGGGTAAAATAAGACCACACCTTTATTTGTCACCATTGACGGCTATCATAATATTAGTAAATATGTCCACTCTATCCAAAACCTTCTCAGATCACAGTCCGCTACAGATCCATCATTTAAAATGGAGGGCTTTTGGTTCAATTACCTTGACAATGATGATTTTAGAATCATGGAACATATTTTGGCACATAACACCTTCCATTCCTAGTACCTCAAAATAATGAGATTAAAGGACATTTGTGTTTGGAAGAGAGAAAATATCCCTCATAATGCAAGAGAAATGTATAGGATCAAGAGAGATCCATGAACTATATGGAAAGATCCTTAAGCGCATTACGGAAGGGTGAAGATCACATCATATGTGATCGGGAAAGACTAGTCATACTAGTAGCTCAGGGCAACGGAGTTTAAAATATTTTTGATCTATGAAACCGCATGATCCAAGAACAGTTCTTGGATCATTTCATCTAAACCAGAAATGAGTATTATGGTTACCTCTTGAAGCGTGGTTGCGATCGAGTCTCTAAATGAAGAGACCTCATGTCTCAAGTCTAATTCAACGGAGGAGATGCTTGCGAGCGCGTTGATGAAACACATGCTCCTCACAATCCAAGTTGATGATCCAAGCGAAGAATCTCCTGATCTTGTCTCATGAGATCTAGCGTCTTCTTCACGAGCGAGGTGCACCGAAGGAGACAGAGATCCACTCATAGCCAATACAGCAGTACAACGACGTCGCGATGACTATGAGTTTCTCTTAGTCAATATGTGGTCGACCACAATATTGATAGAGAGAAAAACGTGGACAGCTATGAGGGAGAGATATGGAGAGAGTTTAATTCCTCTTGGAATGATGATCATCTAAAAGGCAAGGGTTACCCTTCCTTTTATACTAGTTGGATGTACATGGATCTCAATCCATGTACCCTCTTAATCCAATGGTTTAGAATAAAAGGTTATTAATCAATGGTCATGATTTATTGCTACAAATTTGCAACAACTAATTTAATTGAAATAGATGAGATATATGCTCTTATCAAAATACAAATTAATTCATTTTAATTTCAATTATAATAAATAGATAATAAGGGAGGCAACCACCACACCCAAAAAAAGATGGTTGTCCCCTTTTGAATTGGTTAAGGTGGACGATCACCTTTGTTGGTGGTTTTACCTCCCTTAATATATATTTATTATATATATATATATATATTAAAATACAATAACTATTATTGTATTTAGAATCACAAAAATAATTTCAAATTAAATTTGTGAAAGCATCAATCATGCCATTGATAAATATGAATCGTATTCATATATCCAACATAATATGTAAATCATGTTTACAATTAATTGTTTATTGTGAATCCAAATCACAACAACATATAATTTGTAATTCTATTTATAATTAAATCTCACGAACATATTATAAATCATGTGTATAATATCCATGATTATTATAGATAGAGATATCCACATTATTCATATCTTTGATAATTAAATCACATTTAATTATCCAAGATGACTCTTCTCATGTGCCCAAATATCATGAATTACATTTATATTATTCACATCTTTGATAATTAAATCAAATTTAGTTATCATATATAACTCTCTTTATATGACCAAATAATATGAATTAAATTCATATTATCCTCGATAACTAAATCACATTTAACTATCAATTTTTCTCAATGCTCGACCACATTATTAACAATGAAATTATCCTTGAATTCTTTCAAGAATAATGCGCTTTCTCCGTGGATGCTTGGAGATAAGGACATTGCGATTGTATGTTCCACGTATAGTGACTCGAATATTGAGATCAAATCTCAAATCTGAATCTCGAGGACCTCTCATAGGTGTTTGATTAAATCAAAGCCGTAAATCTAATCTTCATTGAATCTGAAACACATTCACATCACTATCCGACATTTGGATCAAGATTAGATTACTTCTCTAGTGAGAGGAGTCACTAAAATCCAGACATGTTTCATCACTCCCTTAGAATGGAAGCATCATGGTTATACAATCGTTTATGATCACATCACCCTCATGTATTCCTAATACATGTACATCCTGCATACTAGAAAACCTAGAATAAACCCGAAGTTTTAGGTCTTATTTAGAATGTCTTCTTTAGGGTTTTACCATTAGGTTTTTCATTTGATCATTGGGAGTTGGCATATATCATATACTTTCCAAAAGCACATATCATACCAGGTATTTGATTATATACTTTCTAAAATCATATATCAAACCTACAAATTCAGTTAAGCTTCCAAAGTGAGACGACCGTGTATGGATTTTGATTCTCATTATTTCATGAGTGAGCTCAGGTCATCTGATTTAATAATGAACCTGTATCATCCCTTTGAGAGATCGTATTACTCATATGCCCTCGTATGCGCACCAGCTCGTTGGTGTATAGACCTTGATTAGATCATCAACCTATCTGTCTACCAAATATATATACTTAAACATATAGTAACACATTTGTCTCCGGTTAAAGGATATGTGCCAATATCGTGACAACATACGACATAGGTGTTGGTTATCTCGATCTCGTTAAGTCAACTCTTTGACCTAACTTATCTAACATCTCTGAATCTCTATTCTTGTGTAGAGGACCTGCATCAAGAGTTTGGCTTAATATCAACCCATTAGAGAAAGGATTACCATCTCTCACTTAGGATGGAGATCATCTCTTAATAATCATTTGATGGTCCTTGATGTGTCCTCAATTTCGCTCTTTAGATATTCATCCAAGCACTAGCCTCTATAATTCAACAATTGAATCAACATCTATATGATCATCAAGATAGCCATGGTGCATAACTCTAATTGTACTAAGGGACCTATTATGCAAATTAGTTATTCTTCATTTCAGATTAGGGAATGATATTTGCAATAATATTTAGTGCATAATGGCTCGTCGTGGGTTCGGGATGTGACAACTAGATAGCCAGGGATCCTTTGTGATCTTCTTATGCGTGGGGTTTCAAAGGGGAGTCCCTACTCCATGCGCACCTGCCCTATCTTCCTCACAATGGAAGCTACTATTCAGCCTTCGACGACAGCCCCGAGAGCAAGAGGTCTTTCTGTCTGACCACAGTACCTCAGGCAACTCCTCAGCCGCGCGATGACGGGCTTGAAGAAAGTGACAGTCTCCAGAGTTCGGGCTAGTTAGTGCCCTCCATGCGTCCGGCTTATTCCCTACCGGAATCTAGAAGAAGAGCATAGGGGAAAACCTCAGGCTGGCTGATCAGTGTGACCTTCTATCGGGCTGACTTTCCACCACCCAGATCCAATCAACAGATATAGGGAGATCTGATTGGAATTCCAAGAATCCATTGTAGTAGCAAGCAAAATGGAGAAGACAGATGCAGAGCCTAAAAAGAGGATGATGGTGGAATGGAATGAAAAAGGACATTGCAGAGTTCGTGCCTTAATATATTAGACTGAAGGGTTGTACACCAACTATATAAAAAGGGAGCAAAGCATCCTTTGCGCTGCGTGAGGAGGAGTAGATGAAGTCGTTCCGGGCTTTCGGGTAGCAAGCTGGAGAGAAGCGAGTAGTCTACAAGCGCAAAAGCTAGTTCATATTCCCAGAAATGATAATCAGCTCAGATTCCAAGATCAGATTCAATTAAGACTCTTGATAAAAGAGAATATTCCAAGCAAGTTAGAAATCCATGAACCAGATCCGAAAGTCCCAGAAGAGAAAATGACGTCAAAGTTGACTCTCGACTGAAAATTGCTTCTTAGAAAGCGTCCGTTTTGGCTACTTGCACAACGACTTTCATGTCAGAGTGAACAAGCGAATCTTTCTTGCTTCCTCCAACCAACTACGCTCTTTAGTTGGTAATTGTACTAAAGGACCTATTATACAAATTAGTTATTCTTCATTTCAGATTAGGGAATGATATTTGCAAAAATATTTACTGCATAATGGCTCGTCATGGGTTCGCATGTCCAACAATCTCCCACTAGTCCAAAGAGCCATTAATGGGCTCATCTTTAAATACAAACTCATGTGTTAATCATAAGCTATTTTGAAAAATAGCTAGGTAAGCTGACTAGTCACTCTATTCTTGAGAGACTACGCCAAGTCCATTTATGATTCTTGCATATCTTTTAGTAGCAATGCTCGCATCCAATGCAAACTGTGACGCCCCTCCCCTTCGGCTACCAAAACCGATAAGACGGGAGCATCGGACCTACGATCAAATTACGTACATGATCTATGATACTCAACAAACCATCTTATGCACATTAGATTAACATTTTAAATATAAATAACAACAGGAGAATAATAAGAAATGATTCTTGCATATCTTTTAGTAGCAACTGACATATATATGAAACTATTCTAATCTACAAGGAATTACATAATCACTAAAATTTTATTTATTGATTTAATCATCACTTGAGAACTACCATGTTGGTCTTCATATTTCTGCCCGTTGCATAGAGTTCACAAGGGTATATAATGAAAATTACTGATATCTAATCATGAATCATTTCTCATATTAATTTAGCACATGCAAGTACGCGACTCGTAGGCCTCCGCTACGCGGGAACTTGATATTCATCTTGACTAACTCTCAAGATCCTGTATTCAACTCGAACACAAAACGATCGAAAACCTCATCTCTCCAACTTCAAACCACATCCAGAACACCTATCACAATTAAAATACTCGAAATAGAATTTGATGCACCCACACCTAATTCTACTCCGAGTCTTAATATTGTGTATAAGTACGAAATCAAGAACGTCAACCGTTGTCACCTGCCAACTCCGTCGAGCGACTACGGATATAACCGGGCTGCTAGGTGCAACGTCACCCAACTCGTCCGTTGGGATTGCGACCTTCATGGCATCTATCCGAGATCCAAGGGTACATGCCCAATCCCTTGCAGCGCCTACCTCCATCTATCCCTTTCACTATGATATCTCACCCAAGAACAATAATAAAAAAATCTCAACCGCTGCAAGAAAGCCTAATTATCATTTGATTTTTTCTGAAGTGACCACTGTCGTATGTACTCATGACTCAACCTTAATCTACTCACTAGTAGGGAACTAATGCTATCTAGTAAACCCACTGTTATTCTAAACTTGATTTGCAAGATATTCAAGAGAAGATGTATATGGAGATATTTTACATCTAAAAGCGATTTTACCTACAATGAACATTTAACGAAAATCCAATTACGATCTCACATATATAAGTTTACAACGTCTACCCCAAAAGATATGTGCCCTCTACTTATTATTCACATCCACTCGATGCATATTACAAGTAAATAGAATATTGAAAATTCGTGATATGAGATATTTGGAATATTTATTTACGATTAGTTGGGATTATCAAATTATGAATAGTGAGGTGCGTAATTAATATGATAAGACCATTAAGATAAGGCAATCCAAAATTTTAACTAATGTATTACATGTAAGGGATCATCATGTTGTATTTCAAAGTTGACTTCTAAAAAAATAACATAATATACTGCATATGATTACGAGCCAGTAACATGTTACCCAATTAATACGTATCCCTTTGTCGTCCAAATTCAACTTTGATATCACACGTTAATATTGCAATAAATCCAGGTTTTTAAAACAGTAAAATCCCATGCAACTATATTTATCCCTCACAAATATTGGCCATTGCAGAAGTTGAAATCGAACATGCACTAATCCCCTTTAATGATAGAGCATCTAAAACTTTAATGTGTAATTATCAGCACATCATAACGTCATTGTTAAATGCATATTTAAGATTCACTTTTCGTTGGACATTTCTCTCTGCCCTTTTTAAAAAAATTAACATGGACAAAGGTTGCTAACCTTCTAGATATAATTTGAGAAATCCACCACTCTAACATTATGATTTGACAAGGAAATCAATTTGACATGTAATGCAATTAACATGGTTTTTCATTCGTTAGTGGGAAAAGAACAAACCCATTACTTATATGCATGTTCTATCACTCACGCAAGATGCATAGGAATGAGGACATCAATATCAAACAATTGAAAGTTATCTTTAACATATCTACTAATAACGAAGCTAAAGATAAATCCTCGATTAATGGATCTGGAATTTATCATGCCCATTATCAAACTTTCGAACATTAGCTCCGTTGAAGTATATTATTCATGTATCAAACCAGAACGTTAATGAAAACTCTCGATCATACATGTAGTACCTCCAAGGAACCTATAGCTCTACATATTTTCAAGAAAATGGGGTCGGGATTGATCATACCAACCCAATAGCAAGGAGGGTAAAACTTCGTTACTAGTGTATAATCGCATCACACACAAAAAAGAAAAGGCTCTAAACATGTTTCAAACATATGGGAACAAAAATATGTGAAAACTAACAGCAAGAAGAAGGTAAAATATCGTTACCTCCGAGGATGTTCCCTCGATATCTCCTCTCACACGGAATGATATTTTCGTCGCTCGATTGTAGCACGAATGCGTGTACGAAGGTGATCTCGAGCTTTTCTACGTGACGGTGGTCACGGATCTTCGATCGGAGCTCCTTCTCCAATGTCAACAACGGCCCTCCGATGACTAAACTGGCCGAGATGGTGGTGCTCCAATGAGAGGGGAGTATGGCGGTGGCTAGGACTTTGGAGAGGGCAACTTATCATAGCTTAGAAGGAGAGGTGTAAATGGATTAAATTTCAGATCCGGATTCGGATCCATATATAGATCTCGATCATCCAACATAAAACATTGATATCTTGGGCTAGGAATGTCGGAGTTGGATGTTCTTTGGTTCATTGAAAAGATCTCGATGAGATCTACGAAATAAAATGATTATTGAATTTTTTGGATGTAAAAAAATACTCCAGATTTTAGGATAAAAAGCAGGGTTTCACATCATAAAAATCTTAAAAGAAGTCCCGTCCTCGAGACGTAGGATTTAGTGTACATGTTTTGAATGTGACATAGGTTCAGGCATAAAAATCTTAAAGAGAACAAAACCCATAAAAATCTTAAAGTGGATTGAAATAGGGTTTCATGATCATACCTTCAAAAAGATAAGAGTATTTCTGTCGCATATCTGCCTCAGGTTCCCATGTGGCCTCCCCAACGTTCTGACTTTGCCACAATACCTTAACCAAAGGAATGCCTTTCCGTCGCAACTTCTTGAGTGCCCGGTCTAAAATCTGAACGGGTGCCTCAGGGAATGACAAATTTGGTTCAATCATGAGTTCCTCATAGCTAATCACATGCTAAGGGTCTCGAATGTACTTCCGGAGGTTTGACACATGGAATACATCGTGCACGCTTGCCAAGTAAGGGGGAAGTGCTACTCGGTATGTTAGCTTCCCAATACGGGCCAAAATCTCGAAAGCGCCAATAAATCGCGGCGCCAGCTTGCCCTTAACACCAAATCTTTGAATACCCTTCATTGGAGATACCTTCAAGAATACGAAATCTCCGACCTCAAAATTCAGGTCGCGACGCCTCTGATCAGCGTAACTCTTCTGACGACTCTGTGCAGTCAATAATTTCTTCCTATCCATCTCTACGGCTCTTGTTGTGTCTACGATTATCTTAGTGAAATAAATACCTTTGTCATCCACTTCCTTCCAACACAAGGGAGTGGTGCATCTACGCCCATACAATGCCTCAAAAGGTGCCATGCCAATACTAGCATGGTAGCTATTGTTATAAGTGAACTCCACCAAAGGAAGGTGATCCTTCCAAGATCCTTGCCACTCAATGGCACATGCTCGGTGTAGGTCGCAATGGTCTGAATTGTCCTCTCTGATTGTCCATTCGTCTACGGATGATATGTTGAACTAAGACACAGCTCAGTTTTTAGGGCCTTCATGAATTCTCCCCAATAATGTGATGTGAAACGAGAGTCTCTATTTGATACTACCTCCTTGGGGATCCCATGCAAATGAATTACATGCTAGATATATAATTTGGCCAGATCTACCATAGTGCAAGTCATGTTCACTGGGATGAAATGCGCAGACTTGGTCAGTCGATCTACAATAACCCAAATATCATCATATCCACATACTGTACGTGGTAAGGATGTCACGAAGTCCATAGAGATACTCTCTCATTTCCACAACGGAATGGGAAGTGACTGTAACAAGCCAGGAGGACGCTTGTGCTCTGCCTTCACCAATTGATATATAAGGCAACGACTAACATGTTCTGCAATATCTCTCTTCATCCCTTCCCATCAAAAGTGCTGACGGAGGTCTCTATACATCTTGGTGTTTCCTGGATGGATAGATAATCTAGAACAGTGAGCCTCATCTAGGATGTCTCTCCTTAACTCATCATCATCAGGGATGCAAATACAGTCTCCCTTCAATAAGATGGACTCACAAACTCTGAATCCATCAAAGTCCTCCTTCAGACATCGATGGAACAAGTGTTGTAATTTTTGATCTGTTTGCTGACCATGCACAATCCTGTCCCATAATCTATTGTACTTTGCAGGTACAGTTATGACATCTATAGCACTATATAAGGGGTGCCACTCGCTGAGTGTTGTGAGCATATCCCAAGTTTGTGGTCATGATGCGGTACCCTCAGTATGTGATCTCCTACTCAAAGCATCTACTACTACATTTCCCTTACCTGGATGATAGGAGATCGTGCAGTCATAATCTTTCAACAGTTCCATCCATCGTCTTTGCCTCATATTCAACTCCCACTGGTTAAAGGTATATTTGAGACTCTTGTGATCTGTAAAAATCTCAAACGTGACCCCATATAAGTAGTGACGCCATATCTTCAATGCGAAGACTATAACTGCCAACTCCAAGTTATGAGTAGGGTAGTTCCGTTCCTGACATGACCACGTTGCATCAACACTGCTCCTAAACTCTCCTTTGATGCATCAGTATACACTGTAAAGTCTAAGGTGCCTGAAGGAAGGGTGAGAATTGGAGCACTAGTCAGTCTCTCTTTCAATGTACAGAAGCTCAGCGCGCACTTGTTTCTCCAAATGAAAGGGACATCTTTCTGTGTGAGACGAGTAAGTGGTAGAGCTAGCTGCGAGAAGCCCCTAACAAAACGTCTGTAGTAGCCGGCAAGGCCTAAGAAACTGCATATCTAGGTAACTGTCTTGGGCTGCTCCCAGGACATTACTGCCTCTATCTTGGCTGGATCAACTGCCACACCTTCTTCCAAAATTACATGACCGAGGAAAGCTACTTCGGTAAGCCAAAACTCACACTTATTGTATTTTGCATATAACTTGTGTTCTCTGAGTGTCTCAAGAATAGTATGAAGATGATGCTCATGCTTATGCTCATCATGTGAGTAGATCAAGATATCATCAATGAACACTACCACAAAATGATCTGAGTATGGCGGAAAATTCTAATCATCATGTCCATGAAGAAGAAGGTACGTTTGTGAGTCTAAAAGGCATGATCACAAACTCATTGTGGTTGTATCTGGTGCGAAAAGCAGATTTAAGCACATCTGTGTCCTTAATTCTCAATTGATGATAACTCTATCGTAGGTCAATCTTCGAGAATACCGTTGTACCATGCAACTGATCAAAAAGGTCATCTATTCGTGGAAGTGGATAATGGTTCTTTATTGTCCTTTTATTCAGTTGCATGTAGTCGATGAACAATCGCATAGACTCATCCTTCTTTACAAAGAGGACTGCCGCTCCCCAAGGTAATGTACTAGGACGAATAAATCCCTTTTCCAATAACTCTTGCAGTTGTACTTTGAGCTCCCTGAGTTCGGCTAGTGCCATCCGATATGGAGGGATTTAGATGGGTTGTGTATCGGGTATCAAGGTGATCTCGAACTCGATCTTCCTCCTTGGTGGTAGTCCAGGTAACTCCTCTGCAAATACATCAGGAAAATCCCGCACAACTCTAACATCTTCAATCATGCGATCTTGGGCAGGTATCTCCACAACATAGGCGAGAAAACCTATGCAACCCTAATCGAGCAAGTGTTGGTCCTTCAATGCTGATAAATATAAGATCTCACTATCTGGGGTATGTCCATCAAACTGAAAGGTAGGTATGTCTAGGAGATGGAACACTACCGTCTTTTCAAAGCAATCAAGGCATGCGTGATGTTGCTCGAGTCAATCCATACCTAGGGTGACAAAAATCTTCTAACTGAATGAGTAAAAGATATGCGTGCATTAGGTGCCCGCCAATCTGAACTTCTACATCCTCCACTGCTTGTCGCACTATGAATAATTGACCCCCTAGGCCCTTGATGTAGTAAGCAGCTGAAATACAGACTGGTTCCTTACCTAACTTGGATACTAGTCGATGTGTTAGAAAAAAGTGCGTAGCTCCCAAATCAAATAAGGAATGTAAGGATATACCCTGCAATGAAATCATACCTCGCACTACAGCTCCTGAGGCGTGGGCCTGCTCCTGTGTGATTGTATTCAGTTGTCCCTGAGGCTGTGGTGGGGCATTAGAACTTGTAGCATTGAAGGTTTGTCGTTGTGGAGGATGTTGAAAACCTCGACCTCTACGACGGGAAGCTGATCCATGTGACTGTGTGGATGAGAAAGTTGGTCGTACACTTGGTTGCTGGCCACTTGAGCTGCTGTCAAGTAAGGGGCACTTGGCCTTGAAATGGCCTGGTTGCTGGCAGTGGAAACACCTATGATTTTGTGTCTGAGAAAAGGAGCCTCCTGAGACAAGGCTAGCACCTCCCGTCTTGCGATTCTGGGAGTGTGTAGAAGAGCGGAAGGAAGTAGTACCGCGACTCGCCAGACCCTGCTCCAAATTAGGTGTAGGAGCAAACCTGCTGATGGTAGGAGTGTTCGCCACTGGGTGGAAATGACACTCTCTACGAGTTCTGTAGAAATCTCGGCGAGTAGATCTCCGTGACTGATGTAGCTGGAAATGTGATGGACTCCCCAAAAGCCGACTTTGAGTTGCCTCCATCTTGGTATCCTTAGCAACTACCTGATGAGTACTCATTCATCACTCTTTATTCTTTTATTTTAGCTACTTATCTTAGTAAAATACCATGTATATAGTTGTAAATACAATAAATTACCAATAGGCATGCATGTGTTAATAATTAATAATTAGCATGTATTTGTGCAAAAATAAAAGAATAAAGAATAAAATAAAAAAAGGAAATATTTAGAATAAATATTGAGTGGTCTAAACCCAAGAGAAGGCCCAATATGGGCCTGATTGCCAAATAAAATAAGTAGAGAGAGATAGGGCCACTCTACCTTGTGATATGCCTTCTTATATGTTTTTTTTTCACAAAAATAAAAATAAAAATGGGTTCATATTCCCTTGTATAGATTTCTAAAAATAAAATAAAAATAAGAAAAATAAAATAAAAATTAAAATAGAATAAATTCTCTCTACATCCTTGTACATATTACATGTATGTATGTATCATATCCATATTTATTTTACAATTGTAAATAGCGAATAAAAATAAAATAAAAATTATTTTATACTCCAAATAATATGTTGTAAATAAACAAAATATAAAATTTGGGTATTTGTACAAAATAAGAAAATAAAAATAATTATGTAAAATACCTAGGTATCTTATACCTGTATATAGTATAACATACTACATATATCATAATTTATTTTTCATGAAAATAAATAAAAATCACTAAAAAAAGTTTGAAAAAAAATAAATATACTTTATTTTGAACATATTTTAAAATAAAATCATCTTCTATTTTTAATTTATTTTTCAAATATTTTCATCCAAGCTATTTTCTGATTGGTCCAGGAGGGATGTTGACCCCGGTCAACTCCCCCTCCCGGACCATTCTTCGCCAGGATCCGGTTCGTGCCCCATCTTCTCAAAATTTTCCCACTCGGATATGGCTCTCCCATGCTCCGATTTCTTTGTCCGCTTCTCCCCAGTGGATCAGCGATCCTCGTGGATCCATAGGGAGTAGCGGATCATTCTTGGATTGCGCGCTCCACCCGATTCTTTCTAGCCACCTGGGACAGCCTATAAAGTCTTCATTCCATTCCCCAGTGTGGTAGCTCGCGCTGCACATTTCCCTTCTACCCTAGACTTCTTCCCCTTGGTGACAGCAATCGGACGGAGCCTTTGGTGGTCGGAGAAGGCCACTGCAGCCGACGCTCGAGCTTCGTGGTCGGAGTTCCGCCGCGACGAGCGTCCCCCGCATTCCGCAGCAAGGTCGAGGCGAAGACCCCCTCCGACTTCATCTTCTGGACCTTAGGATTCAGATCAAACCCTCAGGTAGCCTCCATTTCGATCCTAGTTTCATTATCCAGTTCGATCTTCCATTTTCACTCTGCCGCACCTCTGCTAGCTCCGACCCGACGGTCGGAGCCTCATCTGTCACCTTTACCCGCTTCGATCGACTACCCAGTTAACCGTCACCCCTCTCCTGTGATCTGATCCCCCAAATCTTGGCTGTACGAGCCTAGATTAGGTCATCGGTTTCCTTCCTCATTCATCAGAAACCCCCGACTCCACCCACCGTCGCTTCCCTTTATTTCAAGTCAAATAACCTTGACCAGAGTACTCCTCCGAGTCAGAGCTTTACCCGACAGGTCTTTGCGCGTGTGAATTTGCCTCGTTTTGCCTTCATCCAGCCTCACCGGAGCTAGCCCAGGTCACGTCCACCTTCCCGGAGATCCGACCTGTGGCGAGCTGATCAGACCCGACCACCCGACGTGGAGGAGCCTTGTGAGTCGACCACCATCGTCCGATCGTTCATCGGAGCATCGGATCTTCGTCGGTTCTCCGGTGAACTTCGCACAAGCGGAGTTCGTTCAGCATCCTTCTCTGTTGTTGGATCATTGCCGTTGCCCAGATCGCATCATAGCCGTCCAGAGCCTGCACCTACTAGGTCGTTAGATCTGACATCTAACGGCCTCTGTACGCCCACGTTCGCACCCTCCGGACAACCGTTGGATTCGCCACCCGTACGCGCCAGAGCCGCACATCGTCAGCCAGTCAGAGCGCACCACCTGTCCCCCCACGCACGATGCACGAGCGGCAGGATAATTTACTCCCCTATCCATGCAATCATTTCTTTTTACTAGTTAGTCCTATAAATATTTTTAGCCGTTGTAGTTATTTTGGATATGTTGCACTCAAGACCCTATGCTTTTGGTATTTGCACTTTAGTCCTTCCATCTGTGTAGCACGTGGTTCCTCCAAGTGATTTTGGGTTATTTGCATGTTTTCACCTGGACTTTATTGATGTTATCGAATGGATGTTTATAAATAGGAACTACAATTATACCCCTGCTTGCCTGGTTCACATGCTATTCACGTGTAGCGTTGGACTTTTTGCATATTAAGCCCTGTAATTTCTCCACGTGTTATTGGTTGGCTGGATACTTTTCCATAATTGCATATAGGTCCCTATGTGCTGTGCCTCTTGTGTTTGTTTTAATAAATAGCAATTGTAATGAAAAATTCGTGAAATTTAGATACATGACCCCTGCCATGGTGTAGAAATTTCCCTGAATTTTTGGGTTCTTTTTTATTTCATTTATTATTTTTAAAAATTCAAAAACCTCAAAAATTGCTACTGTCTTTTTTAAAAATAAACAAAAAATATTAAAAATCCTCTAAAAAATCCAAAAAAATATTACTGATTGCTTGTTTTGGTTTGTTCTTGCTTCTATCCATTTTTTGTTGAATTTGCTTTTATGAAAACCCTAGAAATTGAAAAAAACTAAAAATCTTAGAAAAATTATTAAAAATTCCTAAAAATTCAAAAAAAAAACCATTTTTAGTTTATGTAGTTAGATTTGTATTTTTAATTTATCATAAAATTGTTGCTCGAATTTTATATTTTTAAGTATTTTTGAAGTGCCTTTAATTCTGGCTGCACATTGTTTAATATTTTTGGCCTTATTTTATTTTAAGAAAATTAACTAAAAATCAGAAAAATCCAAGAAAAATAAAAAAAACACTTGAATATTTCTAAAAACAAAAATATTTTTATTTTAATTTTCTGATCATTTTTCATACCTTAAATAATTATTTGTTCGTGTTAATTTCTTTTACACCTTTTCTTAATTTAAAAATTGCAAAAAAAATTGAAAAACCTTAAATCAATTATTTTATTTTATTTTCTTTATTTATTTGGATTTTCGACTACTTCGTAGCCTAGGCATACCGTGCTCCTTGTGTTCGACCCTGGTAGCTATACCAGGTAAAATAAAATAGCAAGATCGCTATTTGATTTGCTTGATTGATTTATCTTTCTATTTTTGGTGGTCTTCCTTTTTCTTGATTGAGTCCGATCCGAGAGGTTGACGTCGCAACGACCATTGATACATTTTTACCTTAGTCGCTCGGATCGCTCATCAGAATGGCGCTGTTGTTGGGGAGCACAACTTAGTAGTCGGCTTTCTTTTTCATCTTTCTTTTTTCATATATTTGTTTTCTTTTTCTTTTTATTTTTATTTTTGTTTGCTTTTATTTGTGTTTCTATTTCTTTTCTTTTTTATTTTGTTTTTATTTTTGCAATTATTTTTATTTTATTTTACTTTATTTTTCATTATTATAATAACTGTGGACTGACACCCTTCTGCTTCTACTTTCTTGCGAGGGCCCGACGATCGAGGACGGCTTTCTTCGGGAACCCGGCACACCCGTGGGACTTGGAGGTGGCTCTTTTCTGCATGGAGTCGTAGGAGAGCGTGAGAGAGGAGAATAGGAGTGTGGGGAGCTCTAGAATTTAGATTAGACTTAGAATTTTATTTCAGCCTTTATTATTGTTGTAATAATACAGGTCAGGAAAGACTCTTGGACTTGGTCGATTTCCCGGGGTCTATTTCGCCAAGCACCGGTGTGCTCGGGGGACCTCACCTTGATTTTCGTCGATTTTGTTTTTATCGTTTTTATTTTCTTTTGATTCCCGAAATTTTAGCCTTAGCCTTAGGATTTTCACTTGCCTTGTGGCGTAATTATTAAGGCCCAACCCTAATTACATTCCTGCTCCTATAGATCATAATTGGACCTTATTAATTTATTCACTAATAAAGAATTTAACTCGGTCACTTGAGGGGTCACATGCCGCTGGAGGCCATATACAGCGCTGGTAGATCCATTATGGCGGACACCGATCAACATCAGAGATTGGACCCCGACCCCTCTCATTGACCCGTTAGCTATTGTGCTTCGCGAGTAGAAATTTCTATTTAAGGCCGATTTCTTCGTGCATCATTTAGATATGTTTATTTTCTGTCTTTAAATTTATGCGCAGATCACTTTGCATGTAGAGAGTTAGAGTCAGGTACGCATCTCTTATTCGGCATGCATCATCGTGTTTAGTCGTGAATCAGTTTTTTCACCTTCTCCCCTCTGTTTTTGGACTTATAAATTATCAGGAGAACCGGAAAATTCGTTAGGCATTGTTTTATTTAAAAATACCTAAAAAAACAAAAACCGATAAAATGGGACTATTTAAGCAAACTTAACCTAAAAGACACTTCACATAAAAATCTATCTTGGGAGAGCAACCCCCTCCTTATATGGTTTGGATGAGCGAGAGAGTGGCCCGTACCCTAGGTTAGAGCCACATCCGACCCTTCTTCAGACTACTAGTCTCGAGTTAGTCGTTCTCTAGTGAGGATCGCTCCGGTCTCCGGTAAAGCGGGTCGCGATATCCTTAACAGAGCGAGTCGATCGGGTAGCCGGTAAATGGTCCATGACTTGTACTGGCTGGGAAAGATCTAGCCTTGGATCAGGACAGTCTCTTGGAGCATTGGATTCCCAACAGCTCGCTTAATCGCTCTGAAAGATTGTTTGATCGCCTAATAAAATTGACAAGATAAAAGATCAAACCTTCACAGTCATCAGCTCTGAGTGCGTAGGTGAATCAGGGGTTTGCTTGACTGATCTTGTTTGTTTTTCCAGCTCTCATCCGCCTTCACTCGTCAGATCAAGATGATGGGTCGGAGGTCCCTTAGGCAGCCTCTGGCTGCACTGCTTTCGAGCACTCCAGCCTATTCATCTAGGTTGGTTCGCGAGAGCCGAGACCTGCTCTCCGAACCCGAGTTTGACTCCACCCTATTCCTCCTCGACCACCCTTCTACCAGTCCTGAGGTGACGGAGCAGAGACAGCAGCAACCAGTTGATTTACCAGCACCTGAGTTTGGATCTTTTGCCTTTGTAGAGACCATGGCCAACAACGAGGAGTGCACCAATGGACCCAGTGGGAACCAGACATATGTACTTGACCAGGGTGCCATCAACAACACCCTATTATCCTCCCTTAAGACTATGTAGAGACAGATCCGGGATCAGGGAGCTTTCGTGGTGGACATGCACCGTGAGATGGAAGTGATGCGAGCCGACGGAGAGCGCAAAGCCGGTGGAGGAGGAGGAGATGGTCCCGATGCCCGAGAACCTGAGGAGCAACCAGTACAACAAGCAGAAGCCGCGAGATCGATGAGGGAGTTGCACAACCCTAGTGCAACACTCACCCACAGATGGATAGTGTTGCCTGCTATTTTGGGAGATTTCAAGATCCCACCTCAGACGATTCAACTTCTTCCCCGCTTCCACGGACTTGCCACGGAGGAGCTGCACCTTCATCTCCAGGAGTTTGAGATGATCTGTAGTACTGTCCATGACCGCCTTGTGGACGAGGACACCATCGGGATAATGGCCTTCCCTTTCTCCCTGGTAGACAGAGCAGCCAACTAGCTGAAGCATTTACGGAGATTCGTCACCACGTGGGAAAAACTCTGGAACGAGTACCTCAACAAGTACTATCCACTCGGCTAGACCAATGCAACCAAGGTCCTGATCAGTAATTTCTCCATGCTCCCCAAAAAGCAATTTCACGAGGCATGGGACCGCTTCAGGGAGCTCACAGACCGGTGTCTCCACCATGATATATCGAAGCCCAATCTCGTCCATAGTTTCTTATGTGGGCTGACACCGGAGTTGCAGGGGCTTGTTAACGCATCCTGTGGGGGGTTCGTATTTTGCCAAGGATGAGGATCAGGTCTGGGCCATCTACGAGGAGATGATCGAGAACTACATTTTAATGTCCCAGACCCGACTCTATACTCAGGGGAAACCCACTTCGCAGGCCGGGTCCTATCATAGGATAGCACGAGTCGATTCTGGTCCTTCTACATCATTAGCAGCTACAACACAAGTAGAGTCAACGCCTGCTAATATGGGGATTATCGGCGAGAAGCTAGACCGGATCGAGTTGATTGAGAAGAAGCAGTGCCAGGGCCTGATGCAGATTGATCAGATGGCACAGGCGCTGAGTGACCTGGACACCCAGATCATATGTCTCTAGGAGGCACAGACGGCTTTTCAACCCTGTCTCAGGTCACGGGAAGACACTGGCAGCAGCAGCTCGACCCAGCCCTCCACCCACTACAGACAGGTTCACCACATTCAGGCGGAGCCATTCCAGCAGTAGCAGTATGTTCAACGCCACCATCTTTGGACAGCTAGATGGTGGTGTATCAGCCGAACCAGCCCCTGACAGTACGCCCCCACCCACTTATGAGCAGGAGCTGTTGATGGATGTCAACGTGATTTGGTATGGCCGACCTATGCCTGGAATCCGACGAGACCTTCCCGGATTCCGTTGGTCGACCGGAGGTACCGGTTCCCAACAACCGCCTCCATTTCAGGGTGGCCAGTACGGCCAGCAGCGAGAGCAGCACCAACAGCCCCAGTTCCCACAGCAGCAGCAGCCACATCCCCAACAACAGTACCAACAACATGGTCCTCGTCCCTATCAGAAGGGACAGTCTTGGAGGCAACAGCAGCAGCCTCAGCAATATCAATCTCAGCCCCAGTATCCCTCTCATCCACAACAGCAACCTCATTTTCATAGAGACCACCCGTCAGGTTCTCATGGGCCCGCCTATGAGAGCCCAGCCTTAGATGATCTTACCTGCCTCATCTCCAAGCAGCAAGCTACCTTTTGACGGGAGATGGATGAGTTCCGTTAGGAGATGAGAGAGATAGTCAAAGGAAAGGCCGCCATCCCTGCCCAAATTGAGCCGAACCCGAACAACCTCAAGAGGAAGTCTGAACAGGTAGAGTTTACAGAGGTTACGACTCCTAGTGATTCACTTGGTGATATTTCTGCATACACCGTTGATGCTGACTTTGTTACACTTAGGAGCTGTAGGACGCTAGCCGGTGGCCCCTCATCTGAGCGATGACCCCATGCAGCTTCAGGAGCACCAGAGGAGGAGGAGGAGAGCGGTGCTGATGCTGCTCGTTATGATGATGATGGTGGTGGTGCTGACTTCACCAACGACGTTGATTCAGCTGACAGTACTGAGGCCGTCATTTCACCAAATGCAGGAGGTGGTGCTGATGCCACCAGAGATGATGCTGATGCTACAATTCCAGATACCGAGGGTGGTACTGATGCCACCATTTCCATTCATGTTGCATTTCCTTCCGTTCATGTATCTCAGGACTATTCTGTGAATAAAGGAAAGGATTCTTCATTTACGAGTCCATCTGTGATTATTGGAGATATTTGTATGGATTCTACATTGCCACATCAGCAGGGAACCGATCCTAGCCCTTCATCTGAGGAGGGCCCAGCCATCCCCTTTCCTCAAGCACTTCGCTTGGCCAAGGGGACTAAAAAAGAAAACCCAAAAAAATTACATCAGTTAGAGTTTAGCCAGAAGATGATGGACATATTTCACTTATAGCTGACTCTACAGGAGGCCTTGGAGCACATCCCCCTCTTCTAGAGGAACCTTAGAGAGAGGACCACCATTCTTAGGAGGAGGAGGAGGAACCACCAATCAGAGATCCATGTGCTCACTCGCGCCACCTGCTTTGCCATCCAGAACCGTCTGCCAGCCAAGAGGCCAGATGCAGGAGCTCCTTATGTCAGATGCCATATTCACGAGCAGAGGTTTGATCGGACTCTATTATACATCGGTTCTTCCATCAACCTACTTCTGGAAGCTTAATTCGACCGATTCGAGTTTGGCCCTCTTCGACAGAGCAGAACGGTCTTTATTTTGCTGATCGATATGTTAAGAGGCCGAAGGGGTTGCTGAAGGATGTTGTTGTTACAATTCAGGGCCTAAAATTCCCCGTCGACTTTGTTGTGTTAGACATGGAGATCCCAGAGTCTGTGACCGATACCCCCATCATTTTAGGACGCCTGTTCTTGGCCACAGCCAAAGCAGTGTCTGACCATGATAGCGGGAAGGTGTACATTCACGTCGAGGGCGAGAGTATACAAATATAGACGATCGATGAGACCAGAGCGCGAGATTCAGCTTGCTCAGAGCCGCTCACCAATTCAGAGCAGATGATGGAGGCAGAGCGAGACATCCACCAGGATTGTGATTTTGTGATTACAGATGATGAGGCAGTTTGGTCAGACCCGGTTTCACGAGCCATCCTCTCACTTTTAGAGTATGCTGATGCAAGATTTCAACAGAGTAGATCTTGGAGAGCACATTCCTGGTACAGGATACAGTTCAGGCAGCAGATCGCGTTCATGATAGCGAGGCAGTTGATTTTTCTTTTGATACAGATTCAGATCCCTCGGAATCAGACATTGATTGGGCAGAGTTTGATGATATGATTTCATGTCTGACTTCCACAAAGCCAGCATCTAGGGTGGATACTGATCCCATTTAGAGCACAGACACACCAGCAGAGCAGTCTTCACCAGATTTTCAGATTTAGCGAGAGTTCTCCTATGCAAATTTGGTCGCATTCACTCAAACATTTTAGAGGCCAGATCCGCCAGCACTCAGTTATCAAGAGCTGAAGCCCTTGCTGTCATCTTTGAAGTATAGGTTCCTTGCGGGTGAGCATGAGATGCACCCAGTCATTATCTCAGCAGATTTGTCTGGAGAACAAGAATCTCATTTGATGGAGGTTCTTCAAAAGAACCGCAAAGCTATAGGATGGAGCGTAGCCGATCTCCAAGGGATAAGTCCGGCCCTGTGATCCCACCATATCTACCTAGAGGAGGATGCCAAGCCGTCGTGTGAGTTCCAGCGGCGGCTTAACCCGAATGTTCGAGAGGTTGTCATGAAGGAGATCTCGAAATGGTAGAGCTCTGATTTTATCTGCCCCATCTCCGACTCCAAATGGGTTTGTCCATTGCATGTGGTTCCCAAGAAGACGGGCATCACTACAGTTGTGAGTGAGTCTGGAGAGGAGATCGCTACCCGGATACCCACTTCTTGAAGGGTCAGTGTGGACTACAGACGACTGAATCAAGCCACCAAGAAGGATCACTTCCCGCTGCCTTTTATTGATCAGATTATAGAGAGGCTGGCTGGGAAGAGCCATTACTGCTTTCTGGACGGGTACTCCATATAAAATCAGGTGACCATTGTGCCCAAAGAACAGGACAAGACAACATTCACCTGTCCCTTTGGGACATATGCTTTCAGACGGATGCCCTTTGGTCTATGTAACGCCCCGGTGACATTCCAAAGGTGCATGTTGTCCATCTTCTCGGACATGGTGGGTGAGTGCTTGGAGGTCTTCATGGATGACTTTTCGGTCTATGGCGATGGGTTTGATGCTTGTCTTTACTGTGTAGATCGCATCCTTCAGCGATGCATCGAGGTCCATATTATGCTATCTTAGGAGAAGAGTCACTTCATGGTGACTCAAGGGACGGTGCTTGGCCATATCATCTCCAATAGGGGCATGGAGGTTGATCCAGCCAAGGTGGATATCATTACGAAACTCAGTCCACCGTCCAACTTGCGACAGTTACGGTCTTTTCTAGGGCATGTCGGTTTCTACCGGTGATTCATTCATGATTTTAGTAGGATTGCCCGGTCGTTGACTGATCTGTTGACGAAAGACACCGAGTTCATTGTGGATGATAAGTGTCTAGCATCATTTGAGACTCTCAAGAGTCTAGTTGTTGAGGCTCCTGTCCTCCAGCCGCCTGACAGATGCCTTCGATTTTGCCGTAGGGGTTGTGTTGGGACAGAGGAGGGATGGAGCACCTTTTGCCATTCACTACGCTAGACGTACTTTGGATGCCGCTCAACAGAACTACACCGTGACTGAGAAGGAGATACTAGTCGTAGTCTTTGCCCTAGATAAGTTCAGATCATACGTCACTGGATCTAAAATGGCCATATTTAAATATCACACCGGCATCAAATACCTCATGGCAAAGAAGGAAACCAAAGAGAGATTAACTAGATGGATCCTTCTACTCCAGGAGTTTGACATTGAGATTAATGATAAGCCTGGAGTCAAGAATCTGGTGGCGGATCATCTCTCCCGATTAGAGCATCTTGAGGATTCTGAGCAGATTGACCCTATCTCTGAGACCTTCCCATTTGAGGCGATCCTTGCTATCGCGTCACTCTCATGGTACGTTGACATTTTGAACTATCTTGTTTTCAAGAAAGTTCCACAAGGTTGGCCCAAGCAACAACTTGAGACCTTCCTCGCGAAGGCCAAGTTCTACCACTGGGAGGATCCCATCCTTTATCATGAAGAAGGAGATAGCATCTGGCATCGGTGCATTCCTCAGGAGGAGCAACATAGCGTCCTCACTTACTGCCACAAGCTTTAGGCAAGAGGCATCACTCTAGGAGGAGAACGGCACAGAAAGTGCTCCAATCCGGCCTATGATGGCATACCCTCTTCAAGGATTCTGATGAATTCGTGAAGAGGTGTACTGACTGTCAAAGGATGGGCACTTGTGGACAACGTGATATGATGCTGATGCAGCCCATTCATTTCTGTGAGGTTTTTGACGCATGGGGCATCGATTTCATAGGTCCATTCCCTAAGAGTCAGGGATTCGAGTACATTCTGTTGGCTGTTGATTATGTGAGTCATTGGGTTGAGGCCATTCCCACCCGAACCGCAGATGCCAGGACTGTATGCAGATTTTTGAGGAAGAACATCATTTCGTAGTTCGAGGTGCCTAGAGTATTGATATCTGACGGGAGGTCTCATTTCGTCAACGACAAGGTAAAGGCCCGTGCTAGCAAGTTCAGCATTGACCATCGAGTAGACATATTGTATCATCCTCAGACCAATGTTCTTGCTGAAGTGTCAAAAAGGGAGATCAAGACTATTTTGCAGAAGGTCGTCCGCCCTGACCGAAAGGATTGGTTACAGCTTTTGGACTTGGTCTTGTAGGCATATCGGACGTCCTTCAAGACTCCTTTGGGTACATCTCCCTTTTACCTCGTTTATGGCAAGCCCTGCCATTTACCTATTGAGCTGAGACATAGGTCACTTTGGGAAGTCACAAATATACTTTTAGATCCAATGAGCGTAGGAGACCAGAGGAGGGCAGAGTTGGCATCCTTGGAGGAGCTTAGAGATGCAGCCTTTTCGAGCAGCCTACAATATAAGGAGAGAGTGAAGGAGTTGCATGATTCTCATATCAGCCACATGCAGTTTGAGTCAGGACAGAGAGTATGGTTGTTCGATGCCAGGCTTTGATTATTTCCAGGGAAGTTGAAGAGCAAGTGGAAGGGACCATACCTGGTCCGAAAGGTACATGACAATGGAAGCATTAGCATATCTGAGATGTCATCTGAGTCTACCTTTCGTGTTAACGGGAAGCCACTGGTTGTTGACGTTGCCCCTATTCATTTTGCGTGAGATGTGGTCTCTTGACTCACATCTATTGCATCTCACGCCTGATTATCACTGTCTTCCGACTTGTATAGATCCAGATGTCTATATCACACTATTCTTCAGTCCAACACCCCATTTGCATCTTTGATTATGCTATCCTTAGGGTGTATTTTACCCTAAGTATGGGGGGTGTGAGACTTTTAATTTTCTTTTGATTCTTTTCTATCTCTGTCTTGCTTTCTATACTTAGGTATATTTTACCCTAAGTATAGGGGAGGTAGACCCTGTACATTCTCCCACTCGGATTTCCCTTTGTGTACAACCTACTATACTTAGGATTACTTGATCCTAAGTATAGAGGGAAACCTAAAGATCCTTTTCCATTCTATTCTTTCATTTGTCTTTGTAGTATAGGTTTCCTTTTCACTTCCCTATACTAAGCACGAGTTATGTCTTCTTCATCGCTCTTGATTCACTCTGAGGACATCGTTCGAGCTAAGTATTGGGGGGTGTCGTATATATTTCATATATACCATAGCCATAACTCGTACTTTGTGTGAGTGTGTGAATAAAATAAAATGGCTAAAATCCTTAAAAATCCATAAAATTTAAATTTTTTCTTGTACATAAAATTCTTTACTGCACATACATAGCTACTTACAAAATTATTTTTGTAAAAATATTTTGTGTAAAGAGTTTGTAAATATTTTGATATCAAAATTATGTATATAGTACAAATTTTTTGTAAAATATTTGAAAAACAAAAAGTTTGCAAAAACCCTTCTGTAAATGTGTGTAAATATTTTACAAAACTTTTGCATTCATGCATACATCCATGTATTCAAACATTTTCAAAGATTTTGCTTGTCTTAAAAAATTTTCAAAAATTGTATTTTTCTTATGTATAGTTTTTCCGAATCATAGTTGACATTTAAACTAGCCTAGAATTAAATTGAAAAATGGAGCTTGGTTAAGATCTTAATCCACCTAATTCTAAGAGGAACCTTATAGGGCTTAGTATTGAGACTTTTCAGGTCCATGGTGACTTAATTCTTTGGCTCCACTAGGCTATGATCATATGTCATCTTGATGAGCCTAACTAGAATACTTAACAACACACGCATGACTCTCACAGACAATGGCTTTACTTTCACCAGCACTTTACACCTAGCTCTCTACGGATGAGGTGATGAGGAGGCAGTCTTCTTTGACTTGGGGTAGCATATGGGGGTAGTACTTCTAGGCGGAACCTCTCTTCTACTTTTAGTGAAGGAAGTGTGTCTCAACTTGGTCTAGTAGCATTGAGGTCTAAAGACAGGAGCTGTGGGTTGCAATAAAGTTTCAAAAGAGGGATAGTCTACTGGCTCAAGAGGAAAAACTCCTTATGTATATATGTTGCACCATGTAGATATGTTGTACATATGCACATCAAAAAAATGTACAAAAAGAAAAACTCCAAAAAAAGTGATGGGTCTGATAGAAAATGAAAAACCCACCAGAGTGTATATAGTCAAATAAAGCAAAGCTTATGTTACCCATGCCCATCTCATGAAGCTTGCAACAGGGAGACTTAGCTACACTGGTTAGGCTCCCAAGGATACATGGCTACACTGGCCATGGTCCATTCTCTTCTTCCTCCTCTTCTTGAGCCGGTTGAACTTGAACTTTGAAGGGAATACTGCGCTCCTTGAGGAAAGAGTTGCCAGACTAGGGTATTAGAGTTACGTTGTTGAGGAGGATTGTCACTTTGCCATTTCTAAGGTGGGGAGCTATATATCACTTACACAGTACAATAAAAGATTCATGGTCATTAGAGTTTGTGTATGTAGACTTGTTCTGATATGGATTGTTGAGGAGTCTTGACCATATATTGGAACTTAGAGGCTGTTAAGTTTTAAACCAAAGTCCAAATAAGGTTCCGACAAACTAATAATCCAAAGATCTGACTGAGCTCCATACTTTAATTTAATGAAGACAAGTTTAATAATCAGCCTTGATTCACCTTCTTTTTTCTTCTTTTTCTTTTCCTTTCTCTTTTTTACTTCATTTTCAAATAAGTGTTTGCTAAGGGACTAGCAAAAGTAAAGTATAGTTTTAAACCAATAGGCATGCATGTGTTAATAATTACTTATTAGCATGTATTTCTGCAAAAATAAAAGAATAAAGAATAAAAGAAAAAGAAGGAAATATTTAGAATAAATATTGAGTGACCTAAACCCAAGAGAAGGCCCAATATGGGCCTGATCGCCAAATAAAATAAGTAGAGAGAGATAGGGCCACTCTACCTTGTGATATGCCTTCTTATATGTATATTTTATTTTCACAAAAATAAAAATAAAAATGTGTTCATATTCCCTTGTATATATTTCTAAAAATAAAATAAAAAATAGAAAAATAAAATAAAATAAAAATTAAAATAGAATAAATTCTCTCTACAATCTTTTACATATCACATGTATATACGTATCATATCCATATTTATTTTACACTCGCAAATAGCCAATAAAAATAAAATAAAAAATATTTTATACTCTAAATAATATGTTGTAAATAAAAAAATATAAAATTGGGGTATTTATACAAACTAAGAAAATAAAAATAATTATGTAAAATACCTAGGTATCTTATACCTGTATATAGTATAATATACTATATATATCATAATTTATTTTTTATAAAAATAAATAAACATCGCTAAAAAAATAGTTTGAAAAATAATAAATTTTTTTATTTTGAACATATTTTAAAATATAATCATATTCTATTTTTAATTTATTTTTCGAATATTTTCATCCAAGCTATAATCTGATTGGTACAGGAGGGATGTTGACCCCGGTCAACTCCCCCTCCCAGACCATTCTTTGCCCGGATCCGGTTCATGCCCCATCTTCTAAAAATTTTCCCACTCGGATCTGGCTCTCCCGTGCCCCCATTTCTTCGCCCGCTTCTCCCCAGTGGATCAGCGATCCTTGCGGATCCCTAGGGAGTGGCGGATCATTCTTGGATTGCGTGCTCCACCTGATTCTTTCCAGCCACCTGGGACAACCTATAAAGTCTTCATTCCATTCCCCAGTGCGGTAGCTCATGCCGCACACTTCCCTTCTACCCTAGACTTCTTCCCCTTGGTGACAGCAATCGGACAGAGCCTTTGGTGGTCGGAGAAGGCTGTTGCAGCCGACACTCGAGCTTCGTGGCCGGAGTTCCGCCGCGACGAGCCTCCCTCGACTTCCGCAGCGAGGTCAAGGCAAAGACTCCCTCCGACTTCAACCTCTGGAGCTTAGGATTCAGCTCGGACCCTCAAGTACGCTCCATTTCGATCCTAGTTCCATTATCCAGTTCGATCTTCCATTTTCGCTCCGTCGCACCTCCGTCAGCTCCAACCTGACGGTCGGAGCCTCATCTGCCACATTTACCCGCTTCGATCGACTACCCAGTTCACCGTCACCCCTCTCCTGCAATCTGATCCCCCAAATCTTGGATGTACGAGCCTAGATTAGGTCATCGGTTTCCTCCCTCATTCGTCGGAAAGCCCCGACTCCACCCACGGTCGCTTCCCTTTATTTCAAGTCAAATAACCTTGACCGGAGTACTCCTCCGAGTTGGAGCTTTACCCCGCAGGTCTTTGCGTGCGTGGATTCACCTCGTTTCGCCTTCATCCAGCCTTGTCGGAGCTAGCCCAGGTCACGTCCACCTTCCCGGAGATCCGACCAGTGGCGAGCTGATCAGACCCGACCACCCGACGCGGAGGAGCCTTGTGAGTCGACCACTGTCGTCCAATCGTTCATCGGAGCGCCGGATCTCTACTGGTTCTCCGGTGAACTTCGCCCAGGCAGAGTTCATTCAGCATCCTTCTCTGCCATTAGATCATCGTCATCGCCCAGATCGCATCATAGCTGTCCAGAGCCTACACCTGTTAGGTCGTTATATCTGACATCTAACGACCTCCGTACGCCCACGTACGCACCCTCTGGACAACCGTTGGATTCGCCACCAGTATGCGCCAAAGCCGCACGTTGTCAGCCAATTAGAGCGCGGCACCTGTCCCCCCACGCGCGACGCACAAGCGGCTGGGTAATTTGCTCCCATACCCCTGCAGTTATTTCTTTTTACTAGTTAGTCCTGTAAATATTTTTAGCTATTGTAATTATTTTGGATATGTTGCACTCATGATCCTATGTTTTTGGTATTTGCACTTTAGTCCTTCCATTTGTATAGCATGTGGTTCTACCACATGATTTTGGGTTATTTGCATGTTTTCACCTGGACTTTATTGATGTTATCGAATGGATGTTTATAAATAGGAATTGTAATTATAACCCTGCTTGCATGGTTCACGTGCTATTCACGTGTAGTGTTGGACTTTTTGCATATTAAGCCTTGTAATTTCTCAACATGTTATTGGTTGGCTAGTTAATTGCATATAGCTCCATGTGTGTTGTGCCTCTTGTGTTTGTTTTAATAAATAGCTATTTTTATCCAAAATTCTTGAAATTTAGAAACATGGCCCCTGCCATGGTGAAGAAATTTCTCTAAATTTTTGGGTTCTTTTTATTTTATTTAGTTTTTTTAAAATTCAAAAACCTCAAAATTGCCACTGTCTGTTTTTAAAAATCAACTAAAAATATTAAAAACCTCTAAAAAGTCCAAAAAAATTAGTGATTGCTTGTTTTGGTTTGTTCTTGCTTCTATCCAATTTTTGTTGAATTTGCATTTATTAAAACCCTAAAAATTGAAAACATTAAAAATATTAGAAAAATTATTAAAAATTTCTAAAAATAAAAAAAATGCATTTCCAGTTTCTGTAGTTAGATTTTTATTTTTAGTTTATCATAAAATTTTTGCTCGAATTTTATAGGCATTTTAAGTATTTTTGAAGTGCCTTTAGGTTCTAGTTGCACATTATTTAGTATTTTTACCCTTGTTTTATTTTTAGAAAATTAACTAAAAATCAGAAAAAATCCAAGAAAAATATCAAAAACACTTGAATATTTTTAAAAACCAAAAATATTTTTATTTTAATTTTTTGATCTTTTTTATACCTTAAATATTATTTGTTAGTGCCTTTTTAATTTCTTTAACACCTTTTCTTAATTTAAAAATTACAAAAAAATTTAAAAACCTCAAATCAAACTATTTTATTTTATTTTCTTTATTTTATTTGGATTTTCGACTACTTCGTAGCCTAGGCATACTGTGCTCCTTATGTTCGACCCTGGTAGCTATACCAGGTAAAACAAAATAGTGAGACCGCTATTTGATTTGCCTGATTGATTTATCTTTCTATTTTTGGTGGTTTTCCTTTTTCTTGATTGAGTCCGATCCGAGAGGTTGAGGTCTCAATGACCATTGATACCTTTTTATATTAGTCGCTCGGGTCGCTCATCACTACCTCCTTGATGGAAGTGAAATCCAATGCAGACAGCTGGTGTTGCACATCATCATGTAGTTCCCTGATAAACTTCTGTAAATTCTCCTCAGGGAAAGCAATAGTCGCTGGTGAGTGGTTGGATAGTTCAATGTAGCGAATGAGGTATTCTTGGATAGTCATTGACCCCTGCTTCAGCTCAGCAAACAAACTTCTTTGATCCTCAACCCAGTGATAAGGGTAGAACTGGCTACATTACTCATCAAAAAATATTTTCCATGTACGAGATCCTCCAGATGTTCTTTGGTGGCGTACCACCAACTTTGTGCGTAGCCTGCTAGTGAAAATTCCACGAATGTGAGCCAAGACTCTTCAGGAGCATGGATCATCCGCAAAACCTTGGATACGTGATCAATCCACAGTTCAGTCTCATCTAGTGTGCTGGTACCAAAGAATTGTGGCACCTTAGACCTCTGACTGCATAGGTTGTCTAATATTTTTGCAACTCCTCTAGGTCCTCTGATCCTTCAGGGTCCAGAGACATCAAAGGATGAACACTATCCTCCTCCTTACGAAAGGGCCGATACGAGGAGTCATCCTGCTGAAGGAGCCTTTACTCCAATACCTCCTGACGCTGTTGTATATCCTACATGGCCTGAACTAGTAAGGCCAACTGGTGTGCAACATCAAGATTAACACGAGGCGGTATGATTCCCTGCAGGAATCATTATATTAGAAATTATTTCCATGATTAGAGAGACAATGGACACGTTAAGCATGACTTGAATTATTCTCCTTAGTTAATGACGAAGTCAAAAGACTTATCATTGTATTTATAATTCAAATCCCACTGACAATCTAATATGCAAAAGAGAGAATGGAGTATCGAGCTCTGATACCATCTGTGATGCCCCGCCCCTTCAGCTTCCGAAACTGATAAGACGGGAGTGTCGGACCTACGGTCCAATTATGCCCATGATCTATGATACTCAGCAAACCATCTTATGGACATTAGATTAACATTTGAATATAAATAACAATAGGAGAATAATATGAAATGGAAAGTAAAATGCAACATCTATTCTCATTAATAATAATCATCAATGTCCATGTCCACACAAAATGATATACAACATATAACTATAACCTTGCAGAAGAAGTTCTTCAATATCTCATTACATTGTCTCTCAAATAAAATAAGAAATAATGCAAGAATAAATAAAATACTCTAAGTAAATGCACCCTGTCTGGTGTAAGTATGATGTGGGAAGTTCAATCTTCTCAAAGCCACTACTGTTGTGATTACTGCTCAGCTACACCCATTGGGTTCACAAGAGGGTAACGTTATGAGCAATTGCCCAGTTTTGAAGCAAACTATAATAACTAATGCATGTGTAAGCAAGCATGTATGCGAAACTCTATCTAATTATATTTGAGTGAAATGTAGCAACTGACATATATCAAACTATTGTAATCTATAAGGAATTACATAATCACTAAAATTTTATTTATTGATTTAAGCATCATTTGAGAACAACCACGTTGGTCTTCATATTTCCGTCAGTTGCATAGAGTTCACAAGGGTATATAATGAAAGTTACCGATATCTAATCATGAATCATTTCTCATATTAATTTAGCACATGCAAGTACGCGACTCGCAGGCCTCCGCTACGCGGGAACTTGATATTCATCTTAAGTAACTCTCAAGATCCTTTGTTCAACTCGAACACGAAACGATCGAAAACCTCATCTCTTCAACTTCAAACCACATCCCGGAATACCTCTCACAATAATAAAACTCGAAATAGAATTTGATGCAGCCACACCTAATTCTACTCTGAGTCTTAATATTGTGTATAAGTACAAAATCAAAAACGTAAACCGCTGCGACCTGCCAACTCCGTCGAGCGACTCCGGATACAACCGGGCTGCTAGGTGCAATGTCACCCAACTCGTCCGTTGGGATCGCGACCTTTATGGCATCTACCCGAGGTCCAAGGGTGCATGCCCAATCCCTTGCAGTGCCTACCTCCATCTATCCCTTTCACTATGATATCTCACCCAAGAACAATAAGAAAAAAATCTCAACCGGTGCAAAAAGCCTAATGATCATTTGATTTTTTTGAAGTGACCACTGTCGTATGTACTCATGACTCAACCTTAACTTCTACTCACTAGTAGGGGAACTAATGATATCTAGTAAACCCACTGTTATTCTAAACTTGATTGGCAAGATATTCAAGAGAAGATGCATATGGAGATATTTTACATCTAAAAGCGATTTTACCTACAATGAACATTTAACGAAAATCCAATTACGATCTCACATATGTAAGTTTACAACGTCTACCCCAAAAGATATGTGCCCTCTACTTATTATTCACATCCACTCGATGCATATTACAAGTAAATAAAATATTGAAAATTCGTGATATGAGATATTTGGAATATTTATTTACGACTAGTTGGGATTATCAAATGATGAATAGTGAGGTGTGTAATTAATATGATAAGACCATTAAGATAAGGCAATCCAGAATATTAACTAATGTATTACATGTAAGGGATCATCATGTTGTATTTCAAAGTTGACTTCTAAATAAATAACATAATATACTGCATATGACTACGCGCCAGTAACATGTTACCCAATTAATATGTATCCCTTTGTAGTCCAAATTCAACTTTGATATCACACGTTAATATTGCAATAAATACAGGTTTTTAAAATAGTAAAATCCCATGCAACTATATTTATCCCTCACAAATATTGGCCGTTGCAGAAGTTGAAATCGAACATGCACTAATCCCCTTTAATGATAGAGCATTTCAAACTTTAATGTGCAATTATCAGCACATCATAACGTCATTGTTAAATACATATTTAAGATTCACTTTTCGTTGGACATTTCTCTCTGCCCTTTTTTAAAAAAATTAACATGGACAAAGGTCGCTAAACATCTAGATAGAATTTGAGAAATCCACCACTCTAACATTAGGATTTGACAAGGAAATCAATTTGACATGTAATGCAATTAACATGGTTTTTCATTCGTTAGTGGGAAAAGAACAAACCCATTACTTATATGCATGTTCTATCACTCACGCAAGATGCATAGGAATGAGGACATCAATATTAAACAATTGAAAGTTATCTCTAACATATCTACTAATAATGAAGCTAAAGATAAATCCTCGATTAATTGATCTGGAATTTATCATGCCCATTATCAAACTTTCGAACATTAGCTCCGTTAAAGTATATTATTCATGTATCAAACTAGAACGTTAATGAAAACTCTCGATCATAAATGTAGTACCTCCAAGGAACCTATAGCTCTACATATTTTCAAGAGAAATGAGGTCGGGATTTATCATACAAACCCAATAGCAAGGAGGGTAAAACTTCGTTACTAGTGTATAATCGCATCACACACATAAAAGAAAAGGCTCTAAACATGTTTCAAATATATGGGAACAAAAATATGTGAAAACCAACATCAAGAGGAAGGTAAAATATCGTTACCTCCGAGGATGTTCCCTCGATATCTCCTCTCACACGGAATGATATTTTCGTCGCTCGATTGTAGCATGAATGCGTGTACGAAGGTGACCTCGAGCTTTCCTACATGATGGTGGTCGCGGATCTTCGACCAGAGCTCCTTCTCCGACGTCGACGACGGCCCTCCGATGACTAAACTGGCCAAGATGGTGGTGCTCCAATGATAGGGGAGGATGGCGGTGACTAGGACTTTGGAGAGGGTAGCTTATCGTTTATTTATAGAAGGAGAGGTGTAAATGGATTAAATTTCGGATCCGGATTCAGATCCACATATGGATCTCGATCATCCAACATAAAACATGGATATCTTGGGCTAGGAATGTCGGAATTGGATGTTCTTTGGCTCATTGGACAGATCTCGACGAGATCTATGAAATAAAATGATTATTGATTTTTTTGGATGTCAAAAAATACTCCAAATTTTAGGATAAGAAAAATGGGGTTTCACACGAACGTTGCATCTTATGCAACCATTACTCAATTTTGAAGCTATTATATTGTCGTTGACACTACAACTCAATACTCGTTATAACAATATGTAATTTCTATTATCCTTATTAGAATGCCCTCATTCTTGGAGATCTATCTCTTGAGGTATCTGC
The DNA here is from genome assembly GCA_037367405.1 of Ottelia alismoides. NCBI lineage: Eukaryota > Viridiplantae > Streptophyta > Magnoliopsida > Alismatales > Hydrocharitaceae > Ottelia > Ottelia alismoides. The sequence goes on from JAZKJV010006105.1 coordinate 109,688, forward strand.
AGTTAGGACCTTTTAGATCATAATCTATAAAGTCTTAAGTTCTTGAAGATAAGACTTAGATATCCCTATTTCTATAGTCTTGTCCTCTTTGAAGATATTGTTATTACTGCAATCAAGTATTATATCTCCTTAGTAGGATTAGAAACAGTTTACTACTCCCACTGCATGGCAGACATCTGGCTTTCGTACACATCTAGCATACACAAAGCTTTCCATAGCTAATGCACTACGGTATATAACTTTGGCATTCACATCCTCAACTCTTTGAAGTGATATCCCTTTAGATAGGTTAGTATCATATCTTTAGGGAAGGAAACCTTTCTTGGGGTTTTCACAAAAATGGAACATGTTCAAAGTGTACTACAAATGTGACGATCCCAATACCCTCTTTTCTATGCTTCTGAACATTTTCAGACCTAAGATCTAAGAGGTATCCTTGAGATCATATCCTAAGATATGTAATAGCCATATCGTAAAACACTTATTATCATCTGTATATCATTCCAAATGATTAGGATTCTATCTACATTTAGCACGATAAACACAATGGCACTCCTATTAAGCTTTACATAGTTCATCAAGATTCTATCTGAAATTGTAACATTTATAATTTCATCAAATCTAGTGTTCCAACTACAAGAAGCTTATTTGAGTCCATAGATGGAATTCTTTTAGCTTGCACACCTTTCTTTCCTCAACTGTGAAACCCTGGTGCTACTCCATATGAATATCCTTATTGAGGTATTCATAGAGGGATGCAATCTTGACTTCCATCTTGCAGATGTCATAGTCAAGTTATGTAGCTTTTAGCTAACAATGTTCTGATGGGTTTAAGCAAGGTCACTGAAGTGCAAGTCTCATCGCAAGAGATGTCCTCTCTTCGTGTGTATCTTGTTGATACGAGCCATGCTTTAGAGGCCTCTACCTTCTCATCAGGTTCCCTCTATCTCTTCAAGATCCATTTACACTTGACAGGTCTTACCCTTATAAGTGGATCCTCGAGGATCTATATACAACAATTGTATATGAAGTCTACTTTAGACTTTATTGCTAACAACCATCTTTCCATGTCATGATCCTCAGAAGCTTCATCATATGAAGTCAGATCATTGTCATACTTAACTGATGCTTGGAATCCATCCTCATACTCACTCAAAGAGGTATGAGTATTTTATCTTTAATTGTCCTTTTTATTTTTTGATTTCAGAAGCTTCATTATCTTCTGAAGATTCAATGAGTTCCTTTTCTTCATTTACACCTTGATTCTAAAAAAAATCATCCTCTTAGAATCATATTGTTAGAGATGAAATTCTTTAGGAATCTCAAGTTCATAAAGTAGGTATATAATACCATCCTTTATATTCCTAATGAAGTAGCACTCTCTGATGCTAGATTCTATCTTACTTGCATGGAATCTTATTAAGGATATATATTGTAGTCTATATTAATATATATTTGGAAACTAAGAGGTAATTATCTTAAGATTCATCATTGATCAAATTCATGTCACACATGATCCAATTGCATCTCCCTACAAATCTACTGAGTTTAAGTGTATTAGAAGGTGAGATAGGAATGATATTCCTTTATCCATAAGGTATTTCTTGAATTTATCTAATAGGTACTTGCTACCAAGGTTAGATCTAATTCATTTCATCTTCCTTCACAATTTTGGTTCTAAACCTAAATTGTCAAATCTTTGAACATTTCAAAGGTTTCTACGATGAAGGGGGTAAATCTCATATCACAAAAATCATTTATTGATAACACATATCATTAATGTTTATTATGATACATATGATCCACATACATCAATATGTATGAGATCATGAATATCGTGGAATCTAACACCATTCCCAAAGAAGGGTCTATTAGACATTTTTACTTTGAATACAGTATTCCATAAGTATATAAGTTTCGAACTTTCAGACAATCTAAAGTTCAATATCTTACTAGTCTATTGATCTTATCAATATACACATGTCCAAGGCTTGATCTCAAATCATTGTCAAATGATCTTCATCCTCCTATTGATCTTTTAATGTTTGATTTCTCAGTATTTAGAAATGTTAACGAATCATTCATTAATTTTCTAATTTAGCAGAGTCCTATAGATGCTAGATTACTATCTGAAATATATCCATCATAATTCTTTATGATATGTCTATTCCAGAATACATGTTTATTTCCAACATTTAGAAATAAATAATGAATGTATTCTATTATCTATGTCATAGATAAATTCTCTAAGACTAAGGGATCTCTGATGAATCTCCATTTCATCACCTTTATTCTATCATTTTGGCCTTAAAAACTCTATTAAATGCATGTAAAACTCTTTATTTACATAATTAAGCATTCATGCATCATGGTGCAGATAGTGTATAAAATAGTGTTTTTAATGCCAAAATTATAGAATAAAGAAAAAGAATAAAATATCGTAGATATTTTATTACTCTAAACCCCGATACCTAGGCATCTTGATGACTAGGTCAACAAGGAATAAAGTAGGGGGAGATAAGGGCCATCAATACAATAAAAATCCATTTTATTTATTCGTTCTTTATTTATTTTTAGAACCTATTTTATTTTCCACTTTTTTACTTCAAATAAAGAAACATTGAACATGAAAGTTGTAGACAATAAAATATAAAAAAATACAAAATTGATTTCATACGAAAATAATAAACAAAAAAAAAGTTATCCTCAGAATAAAAATCCAAAATCCCAACTTCCCAGACCCGTATCTCTCAAATAAAAACTCAAAATATATCAAAATCACTTTAATTGTATATAACTTTTAATGAGCTATTTAATGAATGTGGTTTCATAGTTTTAGAAGTTAAAGTGTGAAAGTTAGGTTTTTGACCCTTATTGTATAGTATACCCGATTAAAATATTCAATTTATTTATTCTTTATTAATTTTATAATTTTATAATTTTATAATTTTATATTTTTTAAATATTATTTATAATATATGTAAACATTAAAACATGAATAAAATCATAAAGAAGCTATTAAAATAAAATATGTACATATAATACATAGGTAAAATACCAATAATCGTACTTATATGTTTAATATACCTATTTATTTAAGTGTATATACTATATCAGAAAAATATATTAAAAATATATTTAAAAATTTAAAAATTAATTATAAATATATTAAATAATAAAGTAAATTAATAAAATCAAAAATACAAAATAAAAATAAGACTTAAAAACATAGGTAAATATACCTACATATAACCTTTAAAAGGTAACTTGTAATTAATTACCTCTAAAAAATAAATAAAAATCATAATGAAATACTTTGAAAAATAATAAATATTTTTATTTTATAACCTAAAACTAATAAATTCATTTATTAATTTTTATTGATTTTTTTAAATATTTTCTAGGAGGTCCTTCCTAGTTGGTCCACGTGGACCAACCAGGGCGCAGCGCCAGTTGACCTCGGTCAACAAAACTGCCATCCTCTTGTAGCTATCAGACCTAGCGACTAGGTCCTCTTCTTGATTTTTTGTAGGTCATTCCTTACATCCCTATGGATCGAATCCTTCATGGTTTTTTCTCCTCGAGTATTTCTCTTACACGCCTAATAATTATCTCGAGGAGTAGACCTCTGGTTCGCTCCATCTCCCTCGATTCTTCCACCCGCTCGATCACCTGTACATAACCTTGACAATTCCTTCTTCTCCATTTTGAACCTCTTTTGACCCATCTTGGCTTCCCCCTCTGGAGCTCCGGACGAAGGTGGTGACAGGGGTGTTCTCCAGCTCCGCTGCGACGTCGCTAGGCATGGTCGAAGGGGGTGTTCCACCCCATCTCCGGTGAGCCATCACCGTGAGGTTTCTTCTTGTCCTTCTGGTTGATTGAGGTCCATTTTCTACTTCTTTTCTTACATGTTAGTTTAGGTTTAATCCTAGGTTTTCGCTTCTTGCTTTTCATCTCGCGTTTAATCACTCGACGACCCTAGTTCATAGTTTGTCGGACTCTCTACAAGGTCGAGGCACTTTTCCCTCGACGGTATAACATCTTTTTTGTAGGAATTGGAGCTTCACACATGGCTGGTGTGGTTTTGACTTCCATCGGAGGTACCTGGAGGTAGCTTGCTTCTCCGACCTCGAGTGGAGACTCCGGCCCTCGTCAACGCTTTTTGTGCATCCCATCCGCTAGAGGGCCTTTCCAGGAAGCTAGTAGGCCTTTTTGGAGCATCAAAGTATGACAGAGGAGGCTGGTTTGGTCGGAGGAAGCTTGCTCAAGTGCAACCTCTTCCTAGTTCTTCCACCGTCCTCCATCATCGTTGGATCTCGCCATGTTCTTCCTAACGCACAACCATCGTCCGATCTGCACCACCATCAGCCGTAGGATCCACAACTCGGATCTAATCCTGGCCGAGCATCTATGAAGCAGCATCGCAGCAGGAGACATCAACATGTGTATTAGTGGACCCATATCCATCGTCCGCTCCCGCCTTCGTTGAGGTATTTTGCCATTTCACCCCAAGGACTTTGCATTTTAATTATTAATCTAGAAACTTTCATTTGTTGTATATTAAATCTTGTAATATTTGCAAAAAAGACCTCGTACTTTTTGTTATTTGCATATTAGTTCTTGTCCAGGTCAGCCGACAAAATGTGGTGAATTTGCAACCACACCCTTGTGGGTTTGGTTATTTAGTGTTTAGACAGAAATTTTGGGTATAAAGTTGTATTATTTTGGTAGAATTAGAAACATACCCCCTAACTTTATATATTTGCATCGAGGTCCTCGGCCACATCACTGCACGTGCCTACGCACGTGAGGTGCGTACATTTTGCAAGGGGATCCTCGTGGGTCTTGGTATTTTTTTAAGTCCACAACTTGTTACTCACGAGTTATATTTTTGTGAAAATTGCAGTTTGACCCCTGAACTTTATTTTATTTGCATAAAGGCCCCTACTAATATTGTAGTTTCTCTTTGTTTCTTGTATTTATTTCATGTAGCTACATTGTCTAAATAATTCACAAAAATAGACTTAGACTCCTGTTGCATTTTACTTTCACACATATTTTTTACTTTATAATTTTATAATTTTTCTTATTTATTAAAAATAAAAAATAGCCTAAAAAGTCCATGTCTAGAATAGAAAACCCATAAGAATATAAAGCATTTTGAAAAATTCCCCCCAAAAATATATTTTGTTTATGTATGTATTTTTAACCTTCAGACCAAAAATCACTAAAAATTATAAAAGAAAATTAAAAAAATTAGAAAAACCCCTAAACCATTTATAAAAATTAATAAAATTCTAAACAAATCCCAAAAAATATGTTTTCTGCTTTATACTTTTCTCTATATTATTAATAATATATTAAAATTAATTTGGAGAGTTTTGGTTCTATTTACTATTTTATATCTCCATCTTCTTTTGGGGTATTAATTTTATCCCTAATTTTGGGTATTTATTAATTTAAAATATATAAAAATTAGAAAAAAAAATCCCAAAAAATCACAAAAATAGTAATAAATTATTAAAAATCTAAAAATATTTTTTCTTTATTTTGCTTATTATTATTATTTATATCTATACTAGCTTATATTGTATATATACTTTATATATAACCTTATATATATTATACATCTTTTTATAAAAAAGAAAATATAAAATTACATGAAAATATAAAAACAAAATATAAAATCAGAAAACTAAAAAATTAAAATACAAAAAATACAAAAACAAAAATAAAAAAAAATCAAAACTTAAAAACCCACATTAAAAATATAGACACAAAGTTCACAATCATCATTAGTGCTTCATAGCCCGATCTTGTCGTTGGCTCCATGTGTTTGACACTCTACACATACTTGCACATTGTACACATCTTTGTTTTAGAGATAAATAAAATAAATTTTAAATCCGTATTGCTTTTTATTGCTTAATTATCATGGTGGGTTAATTGTTGTCTGAAGCAGGGTTTCGTGTGAGGTCATCTCAACAATTGTTGATCCACCTTGTTTATTAACACGACCTCTGCAAAATCACCTTCAACGCTCTCCCACTGAAAACATGTAGTCTATCAATCCAATAGAGATGGTTACAACAATTGCATCAAAATCCAAGTGGATAACCATTAAACCTTCATATCAAATTTTCCAATCTTCTAAAACATATGAAACCAATTGCATGTGTTATTAGAAGAATGAGATACAATTATTTGACTTTGATCTTATCTAATAAGCAAGTCAACTTCAATTAATATATGTGGATTATTTTAATGCACTATATGAGTCCTTCCTTAAAGATCTTGGATGGTCTATATAGTCCTACTATCAGTACATTGGCTTATTGCAGTATTGGCATTCATCCAACTATTTGGATGTTACATGGAGGTCATAAAAGTATAGTCAAATCTTTGTCTTTCCTTCTGGGTCAGACCCATGCTTCCACTGTACTTCCTTTATCTATAAACAATTATTACTTAAGACAAAGGATCTCTTCTGTTGAACTCAAAATATTTCAATATTACAGTATTTCAACATTTATATGTGCTTCATTCAACTCATACAATATGAATATTATGAAGCTTCATGAAAGACTAGAGTATAGATAATAGAATGATGACACTCATCATATCTACATTCATCTAAACTCTTAAAGACTTTGGTTCAGGCATGTACTCAAACATTTTGAATACATCATCTCTTATAAAGCCACCATTCTGCATAATGCAGTGAACCATGTCATTCATGATTAAATGTCGAGAGCACATATATATGCCAAACCATCTTCTTAGATTTTATAAGGATTTTCGATAATTACAATCATCATCGACGTCATACTTCCAAGGCACATTCGATGAGAGATCAAGACTATAGAGACGTACATACCCAAGGTTATTATCCTATTGTCTATTTATTTTTTCATTCCTCATTAATATGAGGAAACTTGCACATTGCAACCACATACATTATGTGTCAATTGTTTTTGACTAAGCATTATGTGTCAAACTACAAGTATAATATCTTGATCATGGATCCAATCCATGATATCTTCCTGGCTATTATTGAGTATAATTTTGAGTGGATTCAGTGTAGGTTATCTGAAATAAGATAATTTGCATAAATACATATTTTACTTTTATTTAGGTATTTTTGTATCAAAGTTGTCTCGCCTTGTCAACATTGAAAGTTCATTCCCTTATTCACTTTCGATGTAAGAGATATACTTACATTATATCTCAAGCAAGATCCGGAATCTCCTTTCTTATCTTTGTTACATCCCAGTTATATGAGAACTTGTAACTTGGATAAAAAGAAGCGGGAACTCGTTCCGCCTTGCAAGTCCAACTTGCATTTCCCAATTTGGTCTTTAACACCCGGACCCATCACCCCTAAGGTGATGTTGACCTGTCGTTAATTGAACCAACCGTCAACATGATTAGCACTCAATATATTTAATCAAATACCACCCCAATAATATGAGGACTCGATATTGTAGTTACTACGCATATGACCTTAGTCTTTTGACAAGCAAAGGGTTTGATCCATGTGCGCTTGTATGAAGGAGCTGTCACTTCAGATAGGTGTCTTCTACATACAATCCACGGTAAGGGAACCCTTCCTATTAACGTGAGACCATGAATATCACTTATGTGGTCCTCTATATCATGTTCAAATTCTAATTAATTATTATGAATCATATTCACAAAATTAATTCTTCCAAGGGAAAAAATACTCGGTTCATAATAGAGTGTTTAATTGGATAATTAATTTAATCATATTTATCAATCCAATTCAAACAACCAACAAACAATTTTGATTTCTACTTGAAGGATGGTGATATAAAAATATCTATTGTTAAAATTTTAATAATTAGAAAAATACCTCATGATCATTTCAAGCATTATCCTTTACTTACCAATTGTCATGGCTAGTACGCATAGGATGTGAGACAGACCACTCACGAAGCAACCTGCTACCCAACGATCCCTGACTAGACACCATATCTACCTCAGGTCAGGATAATGTGATTTGATCATATTGTATTTGAGATGATATTCAGTCTTTCAATCGAAGTTATATTTATCAAAACTATTTTGATTAATATTATAAGGAGAGTTGCTAAACAAATCCCAAATCCTATTCAAGTATCAATGTTTGTTGAAAAGTTCATCATAACCAAATTGATCAAGATCAATTATCTTATCACGCTGGTTATGATCATTAAAAAAATATCTTTATTAAATATTTCATAAATATTTATCAACTATTATTTCAGGAGATTAACCATTAATTTATATGATTAATTGATTGAGAAGCACAAGATTTTATCTTAAATTTGTTAAGTTTCCAGCAGTGACACATAATTACTAAAACTAACAAATCTTAAGCAAATAAACTCCAAATCAAGAAAACTAAATTTTCTTGATTTGACAATTTAATTTGCAACATAATCCAAGTGATAGATATACATTTCTAAGCATTTTAAAACCGTAGTTATCGCTTGATTATGTTCTAAAATACCATTCCCGTAACAGTTGACACATTTCTACTAAAACGATCACAACTTGAGCAAACTTATTCCAAATCATTCAAACACAAGTCCTATGGTTTGTTAATAAAATGGAAACATAATACAAGTGATAAATCACGTTCTAAGGCAATAAAAAAGGCAAAAAAATCATACAAAACAAGGTTGCGCGAACAAAATGCGATGAAAATTCGCACAACCAAAAATGCTCATATCATCTTAGGTTTATGGATCATATCTGAAACCTATGACCTATGGCTCTGATACCACTTGAAGGTTATGAGAAGAACCTTAAGTGCATCATGGAAGCGTGGTGATCGCATCATATGCGATTGGGAGCGAATAGTCATACTAGTTGCTCAAGGATTTAAAAAAAAATTGAACGATGAAAACACGTGATCCAAGAACATTTCTCAGATCATTTCATCTAAACAACAAATCAATATTAGGATTACCTCTTGAGGCGTGATTGTGATCGAGTCTCTAAACGAAGAGACCCCATGTCTTAAGTCTGATCAAACAGAGGAGATACTTGCGAGCGCGTTGATGAAATGTGTGCTCCTCGCAATCCAAGTTAATGATCCAAGCAGAGAAGGGGATCCGACGTCTTCTTCACGAATGAGGTACACCGAAGGGGATCCATGAGTAGTCAATCCAACAACACAATGGTGTCACGAGGACTATGAGTTTCTCTAAGTCAATATGTGGACGACCACAATATTGATAGAGAGAAAAAGGGGGCGGCTATTAGAGAGAGATATGGAGAGAGATGTTAATTCCTTTTGGAATGTTGATCATCTAAAAGGCAAGGGCCACCCTTCCTTTTATACTAGTTGGATGTACATGCATCTCAATCCATGTGACATCTTAATTCAATGGTTTAGATTAAGAGGTTATTAATCAATAGCCATGATTTTTTCCAATAAATACAACAACTAATTTAATTAAAATAAATTAATTATATCCCTTTATCATGATGCAAATTAATACATTTTAATTTCAGTTATAATAACAAAATAATAAGGGCGGCGACCACCTCCACCTAAAAAATGATGGATGTCCCCCCTTTGAATTGGTCAAGGTAGACAACCACCTTTATCTGTGGTATTGCCTTCCTTAATATATATTTATTATATATATATATATATATTAAAATGCAATAACTATTATACCATTTATCTTCGCAAAAATAACTCCAAATTAAATTTATGAAAATATCAATCATGCCATTGATAAATATGAATCATATTCATATATTCAATATAATATGTAAATCAGATTTACAATTAATTGCCTATTGTGAATCCAATTCACAACAACATATAATTTGTAATTCTGTTTACAATTAAATCTCTCCTACATATTATAAATCGTATTTATAATATCCATGATTATTATGGATAGAGAGATACATATTAATCATATCTTTGATAATTGAATCACATTTAATTATCCAAGATGATTCTTCTCATGTACCCAAATAACATGAATTACATTAATGATATTCACGTCTTTGATAATTAAATCAAATTTAATTATCATAGATAATTTTCCTTATATGGCCAAATAAGACAAATCAAATTCATATTATCCATGATAATTAAATCACATTAGCTATCAATTTTCCTCAATGCTCGGACACATTATCAACAATGAAATTATCCTTGAACTCTTTCAAAAATAATGCAGTTTCTCCGCGGATACTTGAAGATAAGACATGGCAATCATACATTCCACATATAGTTACTTGGATATTGAGATCAAATATCAAATCTAGATCTAGGGGACCTCCCATAGATGTTTGATTAAATCAAAGCCGTAAATCAAATCTTCTCATTGCATCTGAATCACATTCAAATCACTGTCCAACATTTAGACCAAGATTAGATTGCTTCTTTAGTGAGAGGAGTCACTAAAATCCAGACTTGTTTCATCACTCCCTCGGAATGGAAGCGTCATGGTTATACAATCGTTTATGATAACATCACCCTCAGGTATTCCTAATATCTATACATCCTGCATACTAGAAGACCTAGAATAAACCCGAAGTTTTAGGTCTTATTTAGACTATTTTCTACAACATATTATCATTGAGTTTCTAATTTAATCATTGGGAGTTGGTATCAATCACATACTTTCCAAAAACATATATCATATCTAGGTATTGATCATATACTTTCCTAAAGCATATATCGAATCTACAAATTCAATCAAGCTTCCACAGCGAGACGACCATGCAAAAGAATTTGATTCCCAATTTCTCATGAGTGAGCTCATGTCTTCTTTTTCAGTAATGAACATATATGATCCCTTTGAGAGATCGTATTACTCATATGTTCTTGTATGCACACCAGCTCACCGGTGTATAAACCTTGATTAGATCATCAACCTATCGGTCTACCAAACATATAGTAATACAACTATCTCTGGTAAAAGGATGTGTGAATATATCGTGATATCATACAACATAGGTCTTGGTTATGTCGATCTCGTTAAGTCAACTCTTTGATCTAACTTATCTCACACCTCCGAATCTCTATTCCTATTCTAAGGACCTGCATCAAGAGGTCGGTTAGATATCAGTCCATTAGAGAAAGGATTTCCATCTCCTACTCATGCTGGAGATCATCTCTTAATAATTATTTGACAGTGCTTGATGAGTTCTCAATCTAACTCTTTAGATATTCATCCAAGCACCAGCCTCCATGATTCAACAATTAAATCAACAACTGTATGATCATCAAGATAGCCATGGTACATAACCCTAATTGTACTATGGGACCTATTATGCAAATGAGTTATTCTTCATTCAGATTACCGAATGATATTTGCAATAACATTTATTGCATAATGGCTCGGCGTGGGCTCGCATGTCCAACAATCCAAACTCTTGAAAATAAAATTCCTCTAGGATATCTAGAACAAATCAATCATTTCAACTTGCAATACTGCACAAACATCTTGAAACACTATTGGAGGATGGACTCCAATGATGGATCCACCAAGCAAAATCGGATGAAAAAAATGGTGATAGAAACTCATGTTACTTGAACATGCCTACCTCTTCTCGACGAAGAGAAAATCAATCTTAGCACTTAGAGACCCCCAGAGTATCTCCTACAACGACATGCCAAACATATCCAAAATAATAGTTGACAACTATAAAACTCCACTCAAAACCAAATCCATACTAACACCCACCCCACCATTTGTCCTTCTTTAGTGGAACAAATTAATTGTGTGGTCTGATTACCCCCATTGAAGAAGCTGAAGTAATGAATGTCATACTATGATGAATCCATGATTCATCACTTTAAAATCTAAAATACGGCTCTGTTCCCAATTAATTATTTGCATTTAGTCATTTAAATTTCATTATTAGCTTTTAAACATGTGTAAATAATATACATATTTTAGTATTCGTAATTCTATAAATAATAAACCTGATTTTTTTGTGTAAATAATCACCCATATATTAATACAACTTCCCTTATTTTTAATTATTTATACTAACTCCAAATAAAGTAAAATCAACTCCATTGTATACATATTACTAACCTAAACAAATGAAAAATGATAGAAAAATACTAATATGTATATTTAACAAATAAAACAAACCCTAGTTTTGAGACAAAAAGCCACAAAGTCAAATATCTATCACATACAATCTTCTCTGAACCCCTACTCACCTTTGAATTAATGTATATTCGATTATATACAAAATACCAACTTCAAAAGAATCAGAGTTCATACGTGAAACTTGAGTTTTTGGCCCTCATTATATATTATATATTATGACTAATTTGACCTTGTTATTTTATGTATAATAATAACTATTTTTATTCTATTTCTTTTTCATTTATTCTCTTTGATTTATGCTTTAATAAAGTGTGCAAAAATCCAAACTTAAAAAGAACTAAAAAATCAAAGAAAATGGATTATTCTGAGTTTATAAATAGTGGTTGTAAATAAACTTCACCTGTTTTATTTCTTTATTTTCTGAAATATTAAAAATACCAAAAATATTAGATTAAGATGTATATACTTATTTTATATTTATTTGATTTTATTTTCATTTTTTCAAATTTAAAAATAATAAGAATTGTAAAAATACGAAAATAAGGTATTCTATTTACATAGAAGACCACCAAAATTACAATTTTGTGAAGATGAGATCTTTTGATCTTGATCCCTTTACGAAAGTTGTCGATCTCGTCTAAAAGAACAAACTTTTATGAAGACCACATTTTGATTTGACTTCATTTTCTATTTTTTAATTTTCTTCTATTTTAGTTCTTGAATTTTCTAGAGATGACATGTGGCAGCTCTATGAATTGCCACATGTCCACACCACTTTCCCATCCAACCACCTCTTTCTTGACTATTGGATGAAGAGCCCTTCATCCAATGGTCCAGAACATTTCCTCTTTTGTATTTTGTATTATTTATTTATTATTATTTTCTTTCTTTCCCCTTCACGCCATGTGGCATCTTCTCCATCCTCTGATCTGGGTCGATCCAACGACCAGACCTCTTCTCCTAGCTCTGCTTTTTCCGCCTGTAACTGCCCTCCTCCTTGTTCCTCTGCCTTCCTTGGTTGCTCGACCGAGCCCTCAACTCTTCCACCTTCGCCGATTCTCCCCATGACTTTCCCTTCCACGATGACCACTCCCTCTCGCTCCACGTACCTCTCTCCTCCACCTTCCTCGGCCAAACCCTAACACCCGACCATCAAAACCTCCTTCAATGCCCTTCATCAATCCGATCCTCCATATTCCGAGGAACAACAAGAGAGTTCAAGAGCTCCGCACTGGTGACAGTGGTTCACACCAACCCTTTTTCGATCGTTCTTCCCAGGCAAGATCTAGGAGGTTCCCTCTTGCATTACCTCCTGCCGCAGTTTCTTTCCATTGCTGCTTGAGCTTAGCTCATATTCGAAGCTTTGAGCAAAGATCAAGGACCTCCCAGGTCCTTTCCCCAGCATCCAAGCAAAACCTTAAGGTATTGGGTAACCTTCGATTTCTTCTTCCTTTTCCCCTTGTTCTTTCTTCTTTCTCTTTGCTTCTTGGATTCTCTGCTACATCTCTTCTCAAATTCCACCCACCAAATCAAACTTCCCAAATCCGACTCGAAGATTGACTCACACCTCCACCCTCACATCCTCCATTCCCTTCTACCACATGCCTCCTTCACCCATTAGAGCTCTCTCCCTGCACACTATTTCTGAGCTTTCCATCCACCTCTCCTTCGATCGTAGCATCTCAGAGACCTGCAGCTCCTTCAAGACACAACCATTGGAGATTAATCCGATCACTTATTAATTCACATCCATGAAAGATTCATCCACAATATTGTTGGAAGCAGTTCAGATCAACCAAAATGCCAACATACATTTCCTCTTTTTGTAGATCTCAACACATTCCTGGAGCCGAGCTCTTGCTCGAGCTATAGTGCTTGGATTTGCATGTTTCTTGAGCAGGGATGAATCATTAGTTAATACTCTTGACGCCGATCACACCAACAAAAGCAACATTTTCTTCAGAACCGAAGGTGGAGATACCACTAGCGACTTTGTCATTCTCGATTCTCTATCTAAGGCCTGCTCTCTAGGGAGTTCACTTCAACCCATACATATCTGAGCAGTGCTACAACACACCACAAGGGAGATTGCCTCTCAATCGTGTCGACCAAGGATGAATCAGAGCCATCGATCACCAACTACCAAGCTTTATTGACCTTCATACCAGCAACTTTAGTCGAAGCAGAGGGCTTCTGCCTATGCTACAGGAACCCTATGACCAAGAACTGGTGCCATCACGATCGTTGAACCGCACCTAATTCTCTGCCATTGGATCACGCTTCATCAGACGCACCATATACGTGCATACCTCCTATCTGAGCCAATTGCCTTGAGTGACTCGAAGCAGCACGAAGCCACCACATGGAGACAAGGACCCAAAGCTGTGTCACGGTTCTCACCCATCATGCGTGCATCATGCGCCCATGCAAGGTATTTACCCCATACCCTCGTGGGACTTGATAATTTCATTTTAATCCTATCCGTATTTGTTTCATGCTATTTTATTATCTATTTTGCATATCGACCCCTATGTTTGAGTCATATTTTGAACCTTCATTTTCATCATATTTTTATTACAAAAATTCCATGTTGTAGTGTATCTAGTTCTTATCATTGTGGATAATTTTATGAAATTTTATGAGATTACGTTGATTTATTACAATTAATTTGGTGTATAATTGCATATTTTACCGGTATTAGGACTTTAATTCATGGTAAATTACTCCTTGCTCTAAAAATTTTAGAAAATCACATTTGGTGGATTTAGTTTCTCTCTATAATGTGCCCAAAAATCATCTCCTTTACACACATAGTTTGCTTGAAATATATTATTTGATAATTTGAGTAATTTAATTTTAATAATACCTGTTTCGATACATATATGATAATTTTGATTTTTGAAATATTGGGACTTGCTTTCTATTAAATTAAATTACTTGAGGTCACTAATTTTGCATTATTTAATTCATACAAATTTTAATTCACGTCAAAAACACTAGCTCAGTTTTGCATTCATATACATTCTAGCCAAGTTTCATTGGTTTGAATTTGATTTGATTGAAAAAATACAAATAGTCCCTTAACATAGCCACAATTTGCATTTAGTTCATTAATTTCATAGAAAATCCAAAAAAATCTTCCTGAAAAGTATAACACCTAAATGATCTGAAAATTAACCTAAAAAGACAGTGGACTCCCTTAGTTCAACCTTGATTTTCTCATTATAATAAAAACGACCTCCTTAATTGCATTTAATTGATTAGTCATTTAAGTAAAATTTTTAAAAATAACAATTTACTCGCCTACAACAAAATGATACATAAAATAATTCTCACAAATTAAGTAGGGCGAATCTACTGTTTTTTAGATGGCACCGTTTCCAGGGAAGCATAGCTTATGTTGATTTTTAGAAAATTTAGAAGTTAGGTTTTTCACCTCCCTGGTAATCTAACCCCTGAGCCTTCTGGTAAATTCCCCCATTTATTTTTCAGTGTTTCTTTATTTCATTTGTTTATTTTATTTGTTTATATATGTCTCTAACATACATCTTATATTTTGTTGCGAGGGCCTGGTTGATTAGAGCTGCTACATTGGAGTCGAGCAACTTAGGTGCATCGAAGGCTAGTTCTTTGACGTTGAGCCAGCTAAGAAGAGCATAAAAATTAACATCAAATTGAGTCGTGAGAGAGCGTAGAGATCACGGTTTTAATTTCTACATTTTATTTAATTTTTGTAAAATGTAATAATTGCACTTTTACAGCAGTTCTCATATGAGATCTCGCATGTGTACACTGGACTTGGACATTCTTCTTATTGTGGTGTGCCGAGACCTATTTCACTCTCGTGTGGAGGGTGGACATGCACTCGTGACTCTTAGAGCTTTTTCATAGGTAAAATATCATTTGCTTGTGCTCGTGTAATCTAGGACCACACTTCACATTTAGTTAGACACACCTGTAGAACATTCGATTTAGTCAAATATTAAATTGAATTCTTCCCGACTAATAGATGTTCCTTCTAGGTGCGGTTTCCTCTCATTGCTTTTCATATAGTGTAAAATTTTCAATTTTTTACTACATCCCACATGTAGAGAGCTAGGAAGAACTATGAGTTTCCTAACTTGGCATTCATCATTGTTTTCAACTTTGCATCTACTTTTTTGATCACCTTCCAGGTTTTATAACTTAGTAAATTTAAAGGAATTGGGAATGTCGATAGGCACGCCGAGTGGTGGATTAAATTGCAAGTGGATACAAACTTAAACTAGGACTACTATTATAATTTTGACCAAAAAAGTTCATAAAAACTGTTTTTTTTTCAGGAGAGGAACCCTGCCCATATACACATGTACATACCTCCAGATAGAATAGGTGAGGATGTACACACTAAGGATAGAGCCCAAATCCCTGGACTTGCACCGTAAGTCTCCATGTCTGAGTCTTACAGGCTTGGGAGCTACAAGCGCTTGCCTTCGACCTTAGAGAGACGTTTTGGTGTTCGTCTTCCCACTATTATCCTTAGAGGCGTGATATAACCCGGCAGCCCGAGCAGATCATCTCTTTGATTGGGATATAGTGGGAGCGCACGTTGGGCATTAGGAGACTTACCTTGTGTGCTTGTGTGATAAGATTGTTTTATCACTTAACTAAACCCGAAAAATAACGGTCCGACCTTTGCGACCATCGCTATATTCAGTTGGTGAAACCAGGGTTTGCTCTTATGCTTGTTTGTGTGTCTGTGTGTGTTAACTCTTATGTGCATTCACAAGTTTTTGCCTCGATCCACTTTCATTTTTATCTAAAATGTCAACTTATCAGTCTACGAACCTGACCTCTGCATGTCAGGTCTCCTTGACTGATTACCAACCATCTTCGCCATTTCACTCCTCCATGTACCCTCCTCCCCATTCCAATTATGAAGTCGGAACTGCGATATACTTCCTAGCCTCTTCTTATTCATTCTAGCAAAACCCTCTCTTTGATACAGTTCCTCCTCAACCATCTTTCTTCTCCCCACCCAATCCATTCCATGATCACACTTCTTCTTCAGTTGACTATTTGATATATACATTGCTCACAGAATTGAATGAATATTTTATAGATGCCATGAAGCTAGCAAATTCGAGGATGGAAAGTAGTGTAAATGGATTTGAATGAGAAACACGATTATCGGTTACTATAGACAATTCACTATTTGAACCATCCCTGACTTGGGATGACTCTGTCTCAAGTATAACCAATTTTCCTTTGACCCCACACTTACAATCCAAACTCAAGGAGATTGGACTCATGACCTGATTGTGACTATAATGAATAACCATTACTTGACTCAAGAGTACATGTCAGAGTTGCGACGTGAAGAGTATGGTTATTCATCTAAAATTCATGAGATGGTTATGGATGGCGTTGCTTAAACTAATAAGAGTACTGATCCTTTGACTGACCGACTAAATAATGTCATCAAAATGATGTAAGAAATTGTAAACAACCAAGAAAAGTGAGGACACCACAAAGCGTATCTAAGATACCTCACGTGAAATATTTTTTGAATACACATACCACAAACCACTGACTTCTCCACTGACCTTAATAAAAAGACCTAAAAAATTGAAAATCTTAAAAACAACCAAAAATTTAAAAATCGAAAAATATCATTTAAATTGAAAATTAAAAAAATTTTAAAAAATTGGATCATGCCTTTAGGGAAGCCATTGCTAAGGAATCAATTCTCGAGATTCCCTAATAAAGGCCATGGATCACTTTCCTGACCTCAAAACATTTGTGAAAAGTAAATTAATGCCCAAGAGGTTGGGAACTAGGACCAAGAGACACCTATTGTCTATGGACACATCCTTGGTGGTGGGGAGAAAGTCCAAGAGCCGTAGAGTGAAGTGATTGCTCATATTTGAGTGTGAAATCAGAAACACTAAATTCACCCACGCTCAGCTAGACAATAACTCATCAATTAACATCCTCTCGACCTCCGTGTTTGATAAGCTCAAACTCAGACCACTTAGGAAATTGAGAATGATCGTTCAGTTGCCTTACCGATCCATCCAACGGCCGAGAGGAGTTGTTTTAGTCATCATCACTTTCCAAGGTGCTTCACTAATAATGGACTCTACAATCATTGATATAGAACACAAGAAGAGTTCACCCAGCCTCCCATTATTTTTGGGAAGTTGTTCTTAGCCATGGCTAAGGTGACTATAGGTTATGTGACTCAGGCAATTGATTTCCCAGCATTGGGTGCACATCAACCTCACCCGACCTCTGAGGACACAATTCAACCCAAGGCAACCCACATAACCACAGACAATCGTGACCATCAAGAGGTCGAAGTGTCCCACCTCTCTACTATACTTGAGACATTGACTATTGAGTCGACCATAGGTTATGGGACACCTCACATCTCGAGACCACCATATCTACTAGGCGAATTCCTAATCACCAATTTTAATACCTTATCCCATACCGGAGATCTCATAACTCACAAAAGATGAAAGGTGACATCGCCTACTGATGAACGTGAAATTTCGCCTCTTTAATAATCGATAGTTGTAGTATAGGAGGCGAGAAACGGTTCAGCAAACACCACATGCTTTGAATGTTATGGAGTATTTATACTTGGCAAGTCTACCGAGGTCAAACACAGGGACACAAACTACTTTAATATATTTATCATTTTTGGTCAATTAGAAACATGCGTGAATAAATCATCATTTTCAGGTCCATGTAGATGTGCATACTAAAGTGTAGATTAATGCAATTGCAGGATGCATGTAATTTTTAATTTATTTTTCAATGTAATTATAAGAAATTCAATGCTTAAGGTGTGAATGAATGCGAGGGATTATCATGTAGATAATGGATTACAAAAATGCCCAAGAGAAAATGAGCAGAAAATGTGATTCAGATTCCGAGTTATTTTGCACATAAAATTACGAGCAAACACTTATTTAATGGCAAGGCAATTGAGCAGAAGACACTATAAAACATTAAAAATGCATCACATTTAAAGTGGTGTCAGCTGAGAAAATTAAATATGCCATTAGATAGAGGAGGAAATAAGGAGCAAAACGAGACTAAAATCATGCAATTTGAACCTATGATGCTCAAGTTATGAAGGAATCAATGTAGGGGCATAAATGTAATAAAAAATAAAATGATAAAGAATTACAAAAAGGTCCCTATAGGGACCTATTTGTAATTTTACAAACTTCTTGGGCCCCTTTATAATTTTGCCATTATACGTAGGGCCTTTTGCAAATATCAAAAACCAGCTGGGCTTAGATGTAAATTGTCTAGGAACGCACGTGCGGCACGTGTATCTAGACCTGCTAGCAAATATAGAAAGTGGTCGGGTCATTCTTGCAAATTACCCATGCCCTCACGTGCTGGGCACGGGAGGAGCTAGGCTCAGGGGGGCGTCGCAAGCTTGGGGTTGACGTGGCCTCATTATTGGCTCGGACCTTGGCTCAGTCGACTAGAGCCTGTAGGTGTGGCATGAGGCTCAGACCGGGCCACGTGGCATGAAGAGGTCACTCGTATGAGGCTCTGTGGTTCCGAGCCTGCTGGTTTGTCATGAGGTTTGGACATGCCACTTGCCATCATCTGGACCGTCCGATCGTGAGGATCGGACAGTAGCTGCACTTCGTCATCCATCGTTGGTCACCGAAGAAGGTGGGGCTCCGATGACTGATGAATCTCGGATTCACCATTCTAAGTCTCATTAATTAAGCTCAAGTCCCTCAAAATCAACAATATTTCTGCATTTATTCGGCATAATTAGCATTCAGGCATGATTTCATAAGTTTTGCATTTT
The DNA here is from genome assembly GCA_037367405.1 of Ottelia alismoides. Classification (NCBI taxonomy): domain Eukaryota; kingdom Viridiplantae; phylum Streptophyta; class Magnoliopsida; order Alismatales; family Hydrocharitaceae; genus Ottelia; species Ottelia alismoides. Next base: position 129,611 of record JAZKJV010006105.1, read on the forward strand.
AGCATTAATTTCTGCATAAAATAAGAAGCCAAAAATCCAAGCCAAAAATGACCTATAAATAGCCTAGCTTCCCCTATTTTTAACTCCTCCATACTGACACCGCATAACCCAAAACCACCTCCACTGTGTGCACATCACTAACAAGAATATATAAAAAATACAAAAAAATAACTAACCCTGTTAAGTGGACCAAAAACCTAAAACCTAGTTTCAAGATTTTCGGACTAAAAGCCACATATCTTCCCCATCCAGTGTCCGATTTGATCCTACTCACTTTTGAACTAATGCACATTCAATTACCTTCAAAACAAGACCAAGTTCAAGTGAATCGGAGCTCGTATGTGAAAGTTGGGTTTTGGGCCTCTTTTGTACATTGTATATTTTCGCGGTTTTCTGACCTTTATTTTATGTATATACTTTTTAATTTATAAAAATAAAAAAAAATAGATTTAGATATCTTTTATTTATCCTTGATTTCTCTATATTTTTCCGGATTTTTATCTTGTTTTAAAAATGACAAAAAAATTAGAAAACCCAAAAATCAAGGTATTCTATGTACATGGGATACCCCCAAAATTCCCTTTTTACATTTGACCGAATTTGGCTTTGATGTCTTCATGAAAGTTGTAGATCTCATCGAGACGAGCATTTTTCGTGAAGGAACTTTTTCGATTCGAGGTCATTTGCTATTTTTTTACAGATTTTACAAAGCTTTTATTTTCGGATTTATCTGGAGCTGACACGTGGCCGCCCCAGAGGCCGCCACGTGTCAGCGTTTTTTGGGCCTTTTATTTTCCGTTTTTATATAAAAAAAGAGCACGTGCGTCGCACGTGCCCCATCTCCTCCCACGCCAGCGCCACGTGGCCTATCCTGGGCCGTTCGATCTCGGCCGATCGAACGGCCTGGAACCCATCTTCCCCAACGGACTTCTTGACTTCTCCGCCTCCCTCCTTAAACCTCCTGCGCCGCCAGCCCCTCGCAACCGCCGCGCCGCCTTTATCCCGCAACCGCCTCTCCGTTATCCCCGCACCCCTCACCAGTCGCAACGGCCGCCACCATTGACCTCGTCGTCTCCGCAACTGCCGCAGCCATCGCCGACCCCCTCTCGTGGCCTATTTAAACACCATCGCCCCCCCCCCCCCGACTCCAGCATCCGTCGTGCTCCCATCTGGTGGTGACAGCCCAACGCCGGCGAGATCCGAGGCCTAGACCCTCGTCGCAACCATCTCCTCGAGGCGTTGCTTGCTCCGGCCACCACTCGCCGTTGAGCCCTCCGCCAGGTTCTCTCTTTCTTTCTCTCTCTCTCTCTCTCCCTCTCCCTCTATCTCTCCCCCTCCAAGCATATTTGCTCCGCTCAGAGCTTCACCCTCTCATCTCCATTCCACCCCCGTCGAGCCCTGCGCTCCGCCTCGACTTCGTCTTCTCCTACATCCCCAGGAGCCGCTCCACCCGATCGACTCCTCCGCCAACTACGACCCACCTGCGGGCTTCGCCACCGACAACCGCTTCGAGCTCCTCCGCCAAACGACAACGCCACCTTCTCCACCGACTGTGTTGTCACCAACTTCCGCCCACGCCTCGACTGCGCCGCCTTGACGCCATCTTCCCCGACCGCTCCAACGACGCTGCTTTGACTTCGCCTTCGTCAACACCGACTTCACGCACCTCCGCCGGCCGTGTGTCGGCCAACGACGAAGCCTCCATCGCCATCATCTTCATCAACATCCTCCGCCTGGAGCTCCTTGGACCGGCAACAGCAACCGCCACCCTCGCCACCAGGGTTCCACCTCGACGTCGCCATCCTTGGCAGCCTCCATCTTCATCTCCTACGACAAGCGCTAAGCCCTCGTGAAGTAGACCATCACCGCACCATTGGGACCCTCCGCCAGCGCCACCAGCACCGCGGGCCGGGACTCAGTCCCGAGACCCCTCGCGCACGTGCGAGGCACGTGCGTCCGAAGGGGGACGTCAGCCTCCGTCATCTCCTGGGGGTCACGTGTACAGCACGTGACCCGTTGGGAAATTTACAAAGGCCCCCTGGAAGTCCATCTATTTACACCTCAGTCCAAGATCAGAGGGCACATGCCTCTCTGTGAAATTTGCAGAATCACCCCCAGATTTTCGGTAATTCCTTGTAGGTTCCCCCTCTGCACATTTTATTTTATTTTTATTGCATTGATACCCCTGTCTTCCCCTTTTATTTTAAACCTTCGCACGACATCATTTTATTGATTTAAAAATAGCACTGTGTTCCCCATATAATTCTCTACATTTTGACATGCTGTGAATATTTTTGTGCTTTACGGTTAATTAATAAATAATTGTTTTGTGGAAATTGGAATATTTTGCCCAATCTGTGCTCTGAAATTCATAGTAAATTAACCGTTGCTTTAAAAATTCCCGAAAAATCACACAGTGTAGAGATTATTTTGCTTGACATTGTGCCCAAAAATCTTTTCATTTGCATGCATAATTTGCTATGTAAAAATCATTTTGCATTTTCATTGTTTAATTTTTAATAGGTATTAGACCCCACATTTTCGAGATTTAGGATTTTTCTAAGATCCATTATCTCGTGATAGATCTTAGATAATTTTAGTTCTCGAAAATAAGTAGGTTTAGTATTTATTAAAATTAAATATTGAAAAGTAATTTATTTGCATTTAAAAATTCATAAAAAATTCATATTGCATCTAAAAATTCCAAAAATATTATAGTGCTCTCATTTCATCGTCATTTACATTGTGGCCAAGTTTCGTATTTTCGGACATCGTTTGATTGAAATTTACATTTTAGTCCCTAAAATAGGCCGAATTTGCATTTTGCATCTCATATTGCATTGAAAAATTCCAAAAAAAGACCGCCTTGAAAATCGAACTCAAAATTGGATAGACACAACTCTAGGTTGTTCCTTTGCCTCCTTGTGATCGAACTTGGGACTTGCCCAAGTAAAATGAACTTAAAAACCACTTGATTAAATTTGATTAAAGATTGTGGTTATTTCTTGACTGTTTCCGATCGCCGCCTACAACGAACGACATAATTATTTTCACGCTCGAATATTAAAAACACATCCTTAACACGGCTTTTACGGACTTGTCAGATGGCGCCGTTGCCGGGGAGGCAAACGACTTAGTTTTTTATTTTGAAAATTTTTGTTCGGTTTTCCGAATTCGGGTAGTCTGACCCCCGAATTTTTCACTGTAAATCCCATTTTATTTCGTGTATTTATTTTTCAGCATTTATTTCATTTATTTTATTTTTGATTATTTTCTGAGTCACTCTCTTACACCTATCTCTCTTATTTTTCTTGCGAGGTACCCGGCGCACATGGAGTGGTTTTTCAAGGAACCGACGCATCTTCACCGACACCCGAAGAAACCGCAATTAAATTAAGATCGAGTCGAGTCGTGAGAGAGAGTAGAGTCTAGGTTTTTAATTTCTGCTCATTTATAGCGGTGTCCGTTTGGACTCTCGCGTGTGTAAAAAGACCTTGAACTCTATTTGTGGTGTGTCGTGGCCTGTTTCACTCTCCGGAGAGGGTGGGGCCCGACTTGAGTGGCGATTAGGATAGATCTGCACATACGGCTCTCAGAGCAATTTTATTTTTTGATTGTGCTCGTAGGATCTTAAGCCACACTTCACTTTAATCAAGACGCACATTAGATCGTTCAACTTAGCCAAACTTAACTCAATTCTTCCCGCTAATAGAACTTTCTTCTTAGGTACGGTTTTCATCGGCTTGCACGCATTTAGTATAAATTTTTCAATTCTGTATTGCATCCCACATGGAGATTGCAAGGAGGCACTGTAAGTCTTCTAACTGAGCATTCATCATAGTTTTCCGCGTGCATCGGCTTTTCCCGAAATCCTCTCTCTTGTTTTATCACATAAATCTAAAGGAAATTGGGACTGAACGGTAGACGTGTATTTGTGTTCATCTAAATTCTTCAGTGATCGCCTCATTAAAATTGGGACTGCTAAATATAGCCGATTTAAAAATAACCCATAAAATCAAGAATTTTTGCGGGAGAGCAACCCCGACATTGTTTGATTTTATCTTGCAACGAGGAGAGAGACGCACACTAGGATAGAGCCCTGCTCCAAACCTAACAGCTCGTTTAAACGGCTTGTAAGATTAAATTTATCACCAACTAAAATTGAAAAGATAATTGGCCGGAGTCTTACGGTCTTCACTTTGAGTTGAGTTGGTGAAAAAAACCCTTGTATTGTGTTTGGATTGTGCGTAGAAAATAGTTCATCAACGAATACTGCACAATTTTGTCTACATCATAAAACATCTTGTTGACCCCGAGAATGGAGGACTGTGGTAATTCTTGTTCAGGCTCGTCTCTCTCTACCACAAACTCCCCAACCTCAAAAGCCTAGAAAGACTCTTACTCTGGACCTGCTTGGCCTCCGGGAAACCCTTCCCAAGAACCCTATTCCTTCTTCCTCCTAGAAGGAGGACATACTCACCCTGTCTATTTCTCACCACAGAAGATCGAGGATAACTGTTACATCAATTCTTTCCAATCTATTAACTCAAACCCTTTATATTCTCCAGATAAAGAAAAAGAGATGCCACCTAAGATATCTTCCAAGAAAGACCCTGGAGATGAACATAATGAAGATCCAATGAAGATGATTCTCGCAAGACTGGCTGCATCTGAGCAGCAACAACAGTTACTGAGGGAGCAGCTCGAACAAATGAATGCTGGGGGAGAAGTGCCAATGGAAGCCGCATACAACCCTGGACAGTACAGAGTGTGGAACTATTTGCAGCCACCACAGCCAGAGATCCATTATGAACTAAAGCCACATTTTGTCAGTCAATTACCTCAATTCCATGGTAATACGATGAGGAGCCATATGAATTCTTGAGGGACCTGGAGCTGATATGTTCTAATCTGAGGCACCCACAAGTCAGCCAAGACTACATTCGTCTCACTGCACTACCTTTCGCCTTGAAAGGTAAAGCAGACTACTGGGTGAAAAACTTGGGGGTGATTGTGACGACTTATGAGAGATTCAAAAACCTCTTTTTGAAGAAATTCTACCCCTTGAGCCGGACCAATCAAATGAGGACCCGCATCACCAGTTTCTCTCAGATGCCCAATGAACCACTCTGTGAGGCATGGGATAGGTTTAAGGACCTGCTACAAAAATGTCCCTACCATGATCTGGACAACAACATCCTAGTCCAATCACTCTACTCTGGCCTCAGCCACGAGACTCAAGGGTTAGTTAGTGCTGCCTGCGGAGGGAATTACACATCACGTGGAGCTGAGACTGTCTGGAAAATACTGGAGCAGATGGCAGAAACAAGTCAATCTCAAATTGCCAGTAGAGCATACACTGATTCCCTGAACACCCTTCAAGCCAAAGGCGGGAAGCAGATGGTTGCAGAAATAGCTGAGGACTTGATTCCAAGCATGCACTTTATTTCTGATAAATTGACAATTGTGGACAAGAGAATGAACGATATCGACAGTAGGATTTCCCAATTCCTAAAGCAGATGGAGGAACTCACCGAGAAGGTATCCAAGATGGGGATGCCTAGTGCACCTACTGTCCCGATCTATCATGTGCATCATGTTCAGGAGCAGCCAGGAGCAGAGCAACAACAAACATGGGCTCCGGATCAATCCTATGCCCACTTTTCCCAACAGCCGCCCCCACCGACTGAGATAGTCAAGGAAGCCCCACCTCTAACATTTGAAGTGAATGGCATCTGGTACACCCAGGACACTACCCGATAGGGTAATATGGGAGACCGTCAGACTTATCAACGTCCACCCACCTTCTATAATGCCGCATTTCCTCCACAACACACTACACCTTTCCAGCAGTCGAAGCAGCAACAACCCTACAATCGCCAGAACCAACCTCAGCAATACCATCAGCAATCTCAAGCCCCTAGACAATCAGCTCAGTCATCCAAACCTCCAGAAGAACCGATCGACATCCAGAGATAAATACTTGAAGAGTTTCGCCACTTCCGAGATGAGCTGCAAGATCTACGAGTTGATGTCAACCGCTTGTCCTGTTGGAAGGATGAGCAGATAGCTCCAGCCACAACCATTCCCGCCCAGGTTCAAGCTAATTCCAATAGCTTGAACAAATTCCACTCATCTCAACACAATAACCATGTATACTATCCAGACTTTTCCACATCTGAACATGAGATCCTTTCGTTTGACAAAATCAATGCTATGTCACTCAGGAGCGGAAGGACCGTGGTCGTACCTGACCGGGCAAGGGAATCGGACCATGAAGACTCGGAAGATCAACCAGAGGATGTTTCCGAGGAGGAAGATGAAGGACGCCTGAAGATCCCAACAGTAGATAAAGGGAAAGCATCTATGGAGTCTGCAGAGGACCTTGAACCTCTAGTTGCTGCAAAAATACCTTTGTCACCTTTTCAGCAACCTGATTTTGATTATTATGATTGTAATAAAAACTCCAAGTTGAATAAAGATGCTCTTATTTATGATTCTGGCCCTCTATCTCCTGTCTCAAATGCTTCCATTCCTTTCCCCCATGCCCTAAAGAAAGGAAAACAAAAGAAAAACATCAAAGATGACCCAGTCACGGAAAAATTCTGCCAACAAAACATCACAGTCAAAGTACCCTTTGATCAGTACGTGACAGGTAATCCAGCCTTTCAGAAATACTTAAAGGCAAAATGCACTCCCACCAGGACTCGTACAAAGAGAACAAGTCAATTTGTGGAGACTCATATCTTGACAGTTGCCACCACCAAATGCGTCAGAAACCAGCATCTGCCAAGAAAGAAAAGGGATCTGGGCGCCCATTATGTGGAGAGTCGCATTGGCGGCATAGCATTCACACGAACACTTCTTGACAATGGATCTTCCATAAATCTTTTACCCTTAGCCTTATATTATCGATTGGAGTTGGGCCCTCTAAAGAAATCATCATCTTTACTCCAATTTGCTGATAAATCCACTAAAAGACCTAAGGGAGAAGTGAAGAATGTCATCATCATTATCAAGGGTACATAATACAAAGTAGACTTCACTGTCCTGGACATGGAGACCCCAAACCATTGGAAGGAATCGCAAATCATTCTCGGAAGACCTTTCTTAAGAACCGCTAAGGCTGTATTCGACTACGGAACTAGCATGATGAAATTCCGTTCTCCAGGCGGAGAATTGGACTTGGAGATGAAACAAACAAAGTGGCAAAGGCCAGACTCCGAATCCACAACTGAAGATGCCGAAACATCAGAATGCAATCTCCTCAGAACCACTGGGCCATGGGGCCAACTGCCAGACATACAGATAGAAAGCACATCCTCAGAAGAAGAAATAATACACAATGCAGTCTCTGACATTTCTAGACCCCCAGATTATCACACACTTGACAACACAGAAACCCTCTTGGATTTGTCAATTCCATCACCTTTGGGACAATCAATCAATGATGAGTCGGACGCGGCTCTGGCCGAATTACCATTCTACTCTAGCGATCCGACTCACGTTTCTTCGGAATTGGTAGCCAACATCTCACACAGTGATTCACCGCCAACCGATACTGAGCCAGAAGCAAAAGTCATTCAGCCAGACTTGATCGACGATTCAGAATTACCAGAGCTGAAGCCACTTCCTCCCACACTGAAGTATGCATTCCTCAATGGACCCAAAGAAAAATTCCCTGTGATCATTAGCTCATCATTAACCGTGGACCAAGAATCCAGATTGATCGAAGTCCTTGAGCGAAATCGAAAAGCCATAGGTTGGACTATGTCGGATCTTGTAGGAATAAACCCCACTCTCTGCTCGCACCAAATTTATGTTGAGGATAATGCAAGGCCTTCCCGTGAATTTCAGAGAAGATTAAACCCCAATCTTCGGGAAGTGGTGAAGAAAGAAATAGAGAAATGGTGCAAAGCAGGATTTATTTACCCCATTTCTGACTCCAAGTGGGTAGCCCCCCTTCATGTCGTCCCGAAGAAGTCAGGAATCCAGATGGTTACCAACGAGGAGGGGGTAGAGATCGCGACCCGAGTACCCACGTCGTGGCGCGTCTGTGTCGATTACCGACGCCTGAATGCTGCGACCAAGAAAGACTACTTTCCACTGCCATTCATTGATCAAATATTGGACAGACTTGCAGGGAAAGCATTCTTCTGTTTTCTTGATGGGTACTCCGGCTACAATCAAGTAGCTATCACTCCCGAGGACCAGGAAAAGACCACATTCACATGTCCCTTCGGTACTTATGCATTCAAGCGCATGCCATTCGGGCTTTGCAATGCCCCAGGCACATTTCAGTGGGGCATGATTGCCGTATTTGCCGAAATGGTTGGTGATTTCCTGGAAGTCTTCATGGACGACTTCTCAGTTCATGGTGATTCATTTGATACATGTTTAGCACACTTGGACCGAGTCCTTCAGAGATACAGGGAGGTTAATTTGGTACTCTCTTGGGAGAAGAGTCACTTTATGGTGACTGAGGGTATCGTGTTGGGGCACGTCATCTCCAGAAAGGGAATGGAGGTGGACCCTGCCAAGGTGGATGTGATCAAGAAACTTGAGCCACCAACCAACGTCAAGTCAGTGAGGTCGTTCTTAGGGCATGTTGGATTTTATCGACGGTTCATTCCAGAGTTTTCAAAGATCGCCCGCCCACTGACTGAGCTCTTAGGAAAAGACACCGAGTTTATTGTGAATCACAGATGTCTAGAGGCCTTCGAGCTCCTGAAAAAGAAAATATGTGAATCGCCGATATTACAAGCTCCCGACTGGTCTCTTCCTTTCGAGATCATGACTGATGCATCGGATTTTGCTGTCGGAGCGGTACTCGGACAAAGAAGAGATGGAATTCCTTATGCGATTCACTACGCGAGCAAAGTGTTGGATCCTGCACAAAGAAATTATATAGTGACTGAAAAGGAAATGCTCGCGGTTGTTTGGGCCCTGGAAAAATTCAGATCATACATATTGGGCTCAAAGATGACAATTTTTACAGATCACACAGCAATCAGATATCTCATGGATAAGAAGGATGCCAAGGCACGACTTTTGAGATGGATCTTGTTAATCCAAGAGTTTAATTTGGAGATTAAGGATAAACCTGGAATAAAGAATGTTGTTGCTGATCACCTTTCCCGAATCGAGCAAAACGATCATCCTGATATCGGACCAATCAAGGAGACTTTTCCAGACGAATCGGTTTGCGTCATTGATTCAACCCCATGGTATTCCGACATAGTGAACTATCTTGTCTCCAAGAAGGTTCCCTATGGTTGTACCAAAAAAATGATTGATCGATTAAAGTCAGATTCGAGAAAATACCATTGGGACGATCCTTTCCTTTTCTATGAAGGACCAGATTGTGTCTGGAGAAGATGTATTCCTCAGGAGGAATATCAGAGTGTCCTCACACACTGTCATTCTCTCGAGGCTGGAGGACACCACTCGGGAAAGAGAACTGCGCACAAGGTACTCCAATGTGGATTTTACTGGCGGACCTTATTTCAGGATGCTAATGAATTTGTACGGTCATGCCCGATTTGTCAAAGAATGGGAGGGACTATGGGATATAGAGATGAAATGCCCATGCAACCAATGATTTTCTGTGATGTTTTTGATGCATGGGGGATTGATTTTATGGGTCCCTTTCCCAACAGCAATGGATTGGAATACATCTTGTTAGCGGTGGATTATTTATCAAGATGGGTAGAGGCTATTCTAACCCGAACCGCAGATAGCAAAGTCGTCTGTAAGTTTATCAAAGATAGCATCATTGCGAGGTTCGGGATACCAAAAGTATTGATTTCTGATGGAGGTAGCCACTTCGTGAACAGGGAGATGAGTTCTTTGGCTAAGGAGTACAAATTTGAGCATAGAATAGCCAACCCATATCATCCACAATCTAATGGCATGGCAGAGGTTTCTAATAGAGAGGTGAAGAGCATTCTCCAGAAGTTGGTTCATCCCGATAGGAAGAATTGGTCGAAACTGTTGGACCAAGTTCTATGGGCCTATAGGACAGCCTATAAGACTCCACTCGGTACTTCACCTTTTAGGATGATCTATGGTAAGCCATGTCATCTTCCTACAGAATTGATTCACAAATCTGAATGGGCGATCAAAAAGTTGAACTGGAGTTGTCACCATGGGAAACTATGTCGAGACTTAAATCTGAATGAGCTAATTGAAATCCGAAATCGGGCATATGACAACATTGTGATTTATAAGGACAAGGTCAAGAGATGGCATGATAGACACATTCGAGAGAAGACCTTTGTCCCTGGACAGAAAGTGTGGTTGTTTAATGCTCGGTTGAAGATTTTTCATGGGAAACTAAAATCAAAATGGACGGGTCCCTACATTGTCATCGATGTGCATACCAATGGAAGCGTAGATATTGCCGAACTCAAAGAGAATGCACAACCGTTCTCAGTAAATGGACAAATGCTGAAGCCATACATTGAATCACCCAAAGAACAAATAGTTCAAGCCGAGGTCATCTATTTCACGCAGAGCGAGGACATTGAAAATCTATCTGATCATTCCCACCCTCCCTCCCGACCACATCGGCCTCCGTGTACAGCTTCTTCCTTTACTTAGGCCAAGGCCTAAGTATAAGGGGAGACCGATGCCATCTGTATATATCATTCTTCTCCTGACTCCTAATCGCTCCATTTCCACCCTCCCTCCGTACTTAGGCTAATCAGAACCTAGGTATAGGGGGAACCGACATCCACCTGTATATACTCTCCTCATTTCCTGACCGCTTTTCTTTTCATTTTTTTTTCTTTTTTCTTTTTTCTCACTCTCTTACGCTTAGCCCGAGCTATGTGTTCTTTACGCTTCTTGTGCTCTGAGGACACAACACTCGCTAAGTATAGGGGGTTCTATATATATACTTTGTATATATTTTACCCATATCTCGTACTTTCGCGTAAGTCTATATGTATTTACGGGGTGGGTACCAGCTTAAAAAAAATAAGGCTTCTTATTCCATTTTCTGCATAAAAAATGTCCCTTGCATAAAAAAAATCATCATAAAAAAAAATTGTATCTGCATTTCACACACCTACACTTCACCCAACATCACATGCATTTGCATATGTGAAAAGTCATTGGGTTCTGAACCAAGTTATGAGTAGAAACTGAGAGTGGTCTGAACTTGACCTTAATCCACCTAATTTTAGAGGAACTTCACCGAGAAGTAGGATTTTAAGAGCTTCAGGCCTTTTTGACTTAATTCCTTAAGTTCCACATGACAATGTACAACGTTTGACTCTTAGTGTCTAACCTGGTCTCTTCATTCTGGGTACAACTCTGGAATAGGGAAATAATTCGTCCTCTCGCACTATGCACTTAGCTCAACCCAGACGGGATGTTGGAAGACTGTGTGAGTCTCTTTTCTGGTAGCGTGGAAATCTAAAGATCGGAGTACGGGTTGAAATAAAGCTTCGGAAAAGGGATGGACGGTTGGACACAATTTTTTCTAAGACCCCAAAAAATGTACGAAACAAAAAGATTTTATATCCGTAGGGGCACAACAAGATCCAAGCAGAACCACCAAAAATTCCAAATACAAAGAAGCATTCTACCAAAAAAATCCGACCAAAAAGGTCCAAGCTTCAAGAACCTGCAGATCTTGGTGGAGACTCGGCTACACTGGCCATCTTCACAAGGGGAGGTGACTACACTGGCCACCCTCCAGTTCTTTTCCCCTTCTTCTATCTTCTCCCTCATTCGATTGTGAACACAGCACGGCAGACCTTAGAAGGAAATACCTGACTCCCCGAGGACGAGTTACTGGAGAGGAGAGGAGCATGGCAGTCCGGCATTCTGGATGGGAAGAGCTAAAACCCTTCACACGCATGAGTCGGTTATTCAATGTTCATAGGGTATACTTTGGGAAGAGGATTGATCTAAGATGACTTCTGAGCCAAAACTGTGTCAATGATGTGTAGAACTTGAGGACTGTTGATTTTAAAATTCTAAGTCTCACAGAAGTTCCGCCACATTATTAATCCAAAGGTCGAGTTTAGTTTCACTTTCACCTTCAGTTCATGGTCTTGGTATGGAACCCAGTCTCATTTCACTTCATGGCATTTTTTTTTGATGCTCAGGGACGAGCATGGTTTAAGTATAGGGGGATGATGAATCTCGGATTCACCATTCTAAGTCTCATTAATTAAGCTCAAGTCCCTCAAAAACAACAATATTTCTGCATTTATTCGGCATAATTAGCATTCAGGCATGATTTCATAAATTTTGCATTTTAGCATTAATTTCTGCATAAAATAAGAAGCCAAAAATCCAAGCCAAAAATGACCTGTAAATAGCCTAACTTCCCCTATTTTTAACTCCTCCATACTGACACCACATAACCCAAAACGACCTCCACTGCGTGCACATCACTAACAAGAATATATAAAAAATACAAAAAAATAACTAACCCTGTTAAGTGGACCAAAAACCCAAAACCTAGTTTCAAGGTTTTCGGACTAAAAGCCACATATCTTCCCCATCCAGTGTCCGATTTGATCCTACTCACTTTTGAACTAATGCACATTCAATTACCTTCAAAACAAGACCAAGTTCAAGTGAATCGGAGCTCGTATGTGAAAGTTGGGTTTTGGGCCTCTTTTGTACATTGTATATTTTCGCGGTTTTCTGACCTTTATTTTATGTATATACTTTCTTAATTTATAAAAATCCAAAAAAAATTATATTTAGATATCTTTTATTTATCCTTGATTTTTCTATATTTTTCCGGATTTTTATCTTGTTTTAAAAATGACAAAAAAATTAGAAAACCCAAAAATCAAGGTATTCTATGTACATGGGATACCCCAAAAATTCACTTTTTACATTTGACCGAATTTGGCTTTGATGTCTTCATGAAAGTTGTAGATCTCGTCGAGACGAGCATTTTTTGTGAAGGAACTTTTTCGATCCGAGGTCATTTGCTATTTTTTATAGATTTTACAAAGCTTTTATTTTCGGATTTATCTGGAGCTGACACGTGGCAGCCCCAGCGGCCGCCACGTGTCAGCGTTTTTTGGGCCTTTTATTTTCCGTTTTTATAAAAAAAAAGAGCACGTGCATCGCACGTGCCATCCCGGGCACGTGCTCCGCACGTGCCCCATCTCCTCCCACGCCAGCGCCACGTGGCCTATCCTGGGCCGTTCGATCTTGGCCGATCGAACGGCCTGGAACCCATCTTCCCCAACGGACTTCCTGACTTCTCCGCCTCCCTCCTTCAACCTCCTGCACCGCCAGCCCCTCGCAACCGCCGCGCCGCCTTTATCCCGCAACCGCCTCTCCGTTATCCCTCCACCCCTCGCCAGTAGCAACGGCCGCCACCATTGACCTTGTCGTCTCCGCAACTGCCGCAGCCATCGCCGACCCCCTCTCGTGGCCTATTTAAACACCATCGCCCCCCCCCCTCGACTCCAGCATCCATCGTGCTCCCATCTGGTGGTGACAGCTCAACGCCGGCGAGATCCGAGGCCTAGACCCTCGTCGCAGCCATCTCCTCGAGGTGCTGCTTGCTCCGGCCACCACTCGCCGTTGAGCCCTCCGCCAGGTTCTCTCTCTTTCTCTCTCTCTCTCTCTCTCCCTCTCCCTCTATCTCTCCCCCTCCAAGCATATTTGCTCCGCTCAAAGCTTCACCCTCTCATCTCCGTTCCACCCCCGTCGAGCCCTGCGCTCCTCCTCGACTTCGTCTTCTCCGACATCCCCAGGAGCCGCTCCACCCGATCGACTCCTCCGCCAACTACGACCCACCTGCGGGCTTCGCCACCGACAACCGCTTCGAGCTCCTCCGCCAAACGACAACGCCACCTTCTCCACCGACTGCGTCGTCACCAACTTCCGCCAACGCCTCGACTGCGCTGCCTCGATGCCATCTTCCCCGACTGCTCCAACGACGCTGCTTCGACTTCGCCTTCGTCAACACCGACTTCACGCACCTCCGCCGGCCATGTTTTAGCCAACGACGAAGCCTCCATCGCCATCATCTTCATCAACATCCTCCGCCTGGAGCTCCTTGGACCGGAAACAGCAACCGCCGCCCTCACCACCAGGGTTCCACCTCGACGTCGCCATCCTCGGCAGCCTCCAGCTTCATCTCCTACGACAAGCGCTAAGCCCTCGTGAAGTAGACCATCACCGCGCCACCGGGACCCTCCGCTAGTGCCACCAGCACCGCGGGCCGGGACTCAGTCCCGAGACCCCTCGCGCACGTGCGAGGCACGTGCGTCCGAAGGGGGACGTCAGCCTCCGTCAGCTCCTGGGGGTCACGTGTACAGCACGTGACCCGTTGGGAAATTTACAAAGGCCCCCCTGGAAGTCCATCTATTTACACCTCAGTCCAAGATCAGAGGGCACGTGCTGCGCACGTGCCTCTCTGTGAAATTTGCGGAATCACCTCCAGATTTTTTGGTAATTCCTTGTAGGTTCCCCCTCTGCACATTTTATTTTATTTTTATTGCATTGATACCCCTATCTTCCCCTTTTATTTTAAACCTTCGCACGACATCATTTTATTTATTTAAAAATAGCACTGTGTTCCCCATATAATTCTCTACATTTTGACATGATGTGGATATTTTTGTGCTTTACGGTTAATTAATAAATAATTGTTTTGTGGAAATTGGAATATTTTGCCCAATCTGTGCTCTGAAATTCATAGTAAATTAACCGTTGCTCTAAAAATTCCCGAAAAATCACACGTAGAGATTATTTTGCTTGACATTGTGCCCAAAAATCTTTTCATTTGCATGCATAATTTGCTCTGTAAAAATCATTTTGCATTTTTCATTGTTTAATTTTTAATAGGTATTAGACCCCATATTTTCGAGATTTAGGATTTTTCTAAGATCCACTACCTCGTGATAGATCTTAGATAATTTTAGTTCTCGAAAATAAGTAGGTTTAGTATTTATTAAAATTAAATATTGAAAGGTAATTTATTTGCATTTAAAAATTCATAAAAAATTCATATTGCATCTAAAAATTCCAAAAAAATTATAGTGCACTTGCCTTCATCGTCATTTACATTGTGGCCAAGTTTCGTATTTTTCGGTCATCGTATTGAAATTTACATTTTAATCCCTAAAATAGGCCGAATTTGCAATTTGTATCTGATATTGCATTGAAAAATTCCAAAAAAAGACCGCCTTGAAAACCGAACTCAAAATTGGATAGACACAACTCTAGGTTGTTCCTTTGCCTCCTTGTGATTAACCTGGGGACTTGCCCAAGTAAAATAAACATAAAAACCACTTGATTAAATTTGATTAAAGATTGTGGTTATTTCTTGACTATTTCCGATCGCCGCCTACAACGAACGACATAATTATTTTCACGCTCGAACATTAAAAACACATCCTTAACGCGGCTTTTACGGACTTGTCAATGACCTACTGGGATCTCCTCCCTGCACCCAACGCTCGCCCGAATGTCGGAGAAGAAGGTTGGGGGGAACACGAAGGTGCTGGAGCTGTGGTGAAGCTCCATTTTCGTCTGGAGGATCAAGGTGGAGGGAGGTCGTCGGAGGCAGCGTAGTAGATCAGAGCAGGCACATTCGTTCCGACCATTGAAGTCCTGTGAGGTTACAGAGATAGCCGAAGCATGCTATTGATGTGCGTATGTGAAGTGAGGTGAGATAGTGGTCGTGGAGGCAATGGGAGCGAAGGCCAGGGGTATCTTCTCCGACAGAAAAGGGGAGAAGGTGGGTCAAAGTAAGGGAGGTTATGGAGAAGGGAAGGATAGGTGTGAGGGGGTCGACGAAAGTGAAGGTGGTCTGGTGGAGGTTATAGGATGATCGGAGGACGGTGTAAGTGAGCAGTGTAACTAGAGAATTAAGAGAAGAAGTAGAGAAAATATGGAGGAAAAAGACCTGGAGGTCGGAGAGGAATCCGACGAGTGAAGTGGCCTATGCTGAGGTCCCTAGGGGATCCTCTGGTCTTCACACAACAAGGACGGGCATTCCTTGGTGCTTGGCGGTGGCGATGCCACCATTACTCGATCGATGATGGCCGAGGGTCGACACATTGGTAAAAGATTCATGATCCCAATCGAACACCTCCTCCGTTGTCATCGGAGGAGAGTGAAGCTAGAGATCACCCATTGATTGGTGGACGGCGTGAAATGGTGGCGGAGGGGGATGTTTTATAGGCGGAGGTGGCAGCCATTTTAGGTGAGATGTCGAGGGTTTTTTGCAACGGTAGGGCATAATGGAGATGTCTTTTATGAGATACACGAAGATGTCAGATCTATGAGGAGTATGGTGGAGGCGTTAGGGAGTGGAGAGGGATATAGAGGAAGGAGCAAAAATGGAAAGGGGTTGAGGGGCTCGCAAGGTGTAACGGACGGGGGAGGCTTGCGTGGGAGGAAGACGATGAGCTCTTAGCCGTTGGATCAGGGGATCCAACGGCTATGAGCTAGGCACGGTCGAAGGGGTGGCATCAGATCAAGGATCTGATCGAACAGTGGGAAAAAGGGATTGGGTGAACGTCTGTGATGAGGATGGAAGGTGATTTGAGGGCTGAGTATGTAGGGATGACGTGGTGCAATGGTAGCCATAGGATGGAATGAAGATCCTGCGGTCGTAAGTAAGGCGCGAAGGTGCGGTTGAGATCTGATCTGATGTTGTGATCGGACGGCTCTCATAGAGGCGACATTGGATGGTGAGGATATGAGCGGGCTAGGAGGATCAAGCGGTTAGGAGAAGCGTCGGGTGGCGTGAGAGTAGGCAGCCACGTGGGCGGCCCAGAGGGTGCCACGAGGCTGCACCAGAAAAATTGAAAAGCGCAAAAATAAAGAAAAATATAAAAGAAATCGATAGAGGCAAAATTAGTAAAAAGTCAAACATGAATAATGTAGATCTCGATGAGATCTACAAGTTTCATGTTGGTCAAAAAGCTAAAAAATTTTATTTGTACAAAAGTGATTTTTGGGGGGTATTTTTATAGGGTTAAAAACATCGATTTGGGATTTTTCACATTTTTATTATTTTTTTAGTTCTTTTAAGGGTTTGGAAATTATAAAAAAATTTAACCTAATTATTATGGATTTTAACAAGAAAATAATTACAAAGTAAATAATAGTAATTAAATACAATTATTATAGGTTAATTATACACAATATAATACAAGATAATAATGAGGAATTATTGGTGATTTTTATTAGATTATTTAAGCTAGGGAATTAAGAATTCATTTTTAGCATGATGAATACGAGAGTCATCATACCCCTATACTTAAACCATGCTCGTCCTCGAGCATCTAAAGAATGAAGGAGTCGGATTAATTCCTGACAGTGCATGTGAATTTTCAAGGTTCCATTCTTCGAAGACCCTTAATTTAAGAGATCCTAAACTCTGGGTTAAACCATGCTCTAGTCAAAAGGAATCCAACTTTTCTAACTTTCAGGCCCTCTTTTTGTACATATAATATAAGGATATGAGATTTAATGTAATGCATTCAATGAGAGTCGAGTCGAGGCATCACTCTAAGTTCTAGTCCAGAAGACTCTCCTCTAGACCTAATACTCAACACTAGGGAATAAGTCTATTCTTGCTTCAATCAACTGTCACTATAGTTTGTCAGACTTGAAATGTGGATGGACAATCAAATGATAGGATTGTGTATATTTTTCCCTCCCTCACATTGGAACAAGGGGCCTCTCGAGTGCCTTATTACTCAACACATGTATATTTTTGTTGTTGACCAATGTGTCCGTCAAGAAAATTTGGAGTCATATGCACTTATTTTTCTGGGAGTACACCGTGGTGTGTCTTTTTTAGTATCTAAGATACCTTCGACACCTAGACTTGTATCACTATACGATGCAGAGCCCTTTTATGGTGTTAGCCTGACTCCTTGGTCCTAATTAGCACTTGGTCCAAGTGGACACTTTGAAAATGGTTGGGTGCGCTCGCCATTGGTGGAAGCTCTTTGAATTTGACTTTGAATGATAGAGCTTTTCTTTGAATATTTCTTTTCTTTTCTTTTCTGTTTGGCTAGCTCCACTGCTTTTACCAAAAGTTGGCACGCACTGATCAACAATTAATTATGTTTCATAACACCCTGGCACTTAGGTAAATATCAAAGAGATAGCATGTAAACTTGTTCACATACTGGCTAGGGTTTTGCTGACACTCAGGATTCTTGAAGCCTTCATTTACTTTATCCCATCCTCGAGCATCATTAGATCGGGTCTAAACTCAAATCTCCATTCCTAATTCCTCAAGTGATAACTTAACTCATCTCATCAATCAAGTGATAACTCAACTCATCTCATCAATCATGTAGTTGAGAGAGTGAAGTGTTGCTCATATTCTTTAGAAGGTACAGAAGAAGAGTGCAATATAGCACTCGAATCTTTCAAACTAGGGAAGTGTGGATAACTAAGTTTAAAACCCTAATGACTAAGGCATGTTAACTCTGACTCTCAAGATCACAAAAATCAAGTGTTCCCAAATCCTCAAGCCTTGAGTGAATGTGTATGTATCAGGAATACACCAACTCCTCGGTTAGTGAATTTTTGTGATTTTTTATCTTTTGCAAATTTTTATGGATTTTAATTTTTCAATTTTTTTAATTACTTTAAAAGGCAATGACTGGCCCAGGCTCATATGAATAGTTGCGTCCACTCTCATCCAGTATGGGTGTAAGTACAAACTGTTAGACGTACATGTTACTTGAGGACGGAGCCATATACAGTGTCCTCTAAGTCACCCACTCTGCTAAGGGAGACCGAAGATTCATCACTGAGAGTAGCTACTTATTTTTAAGCCTAGTAGTCAGAGTCTTCTAATTTTTTTTAATTTTTCAGATTTTTATGGAGTTTTTGAAAGAGTTTAATTTTACAAATTTTTTTTTTAAAAAGTTATTTTTTATAAAAACTAATCCCTCAATTTTGAAAACATTTTTACAAGAATTTAAACTCAGTTCACAAGTTAACTTAAACCAAGCCCAAAAGAATTTTCAAAAAAAATTAAAAATACGAGTTATGGCAAAAGTATGTATACAATAATATATGGTATACCCCCTATACTTAACATTTTCTATGTCTTATAGAACAAGTAGTATGAAGCCATGGCTCGGTTAAATATAGGGCAATATAGTGAAACTGAGGAGGAGGGTCCCCCTATACATAGGTCAAAAGATAGAGCGAGGGATGGACGAATGAGTCTGGTCCTCCTTATACGTAGGCTAAAAATAGTCTAAGTAAAGGATCTGAATTAGGGGGGGTCTATTTAGGGTTGGGAGGTGTATTTACACTAAGATATGGGGGGAGTTTGAGTTTTTACAGATGATTAGGAGAAAGATTGGGGGTGAGTGTATATGTGCAAGTGTGGGAGGGGGGTAGATCATCTAGTGATCTACTTTTTTTACAACACACGAGCCCTCTAATGAGGATAGCTAAAAAATGCACATGCAATTTTTTGCTTTTTTTACAACATGCAAGTGCAAGCAGAGTTGACTAAACTTCCTATAATTTTTCATCAATTCTTTTGGGTCCTTCTCAGTGGGAGCTCCCAACTCCACGCCTCCATGGAGATCAAGAGTCCTCGATCTTCATGAGCCCTACCAGAAAAGAGAAGAGTGAGAAAAATAACAAGGAAAGTAATCAATAGAAATGATGCAAAAATAATGAATGAAGAAAAGACCTGGAAAAATTGAAAATATTCAACAAAAATATATCAAAATTCGACAAACAAATAAAGGTGAGTCGTGTCCCCGGCAACGACGCCATGTGCATACTAAAGTGCAGATTAATGCTTGCATAATGCATGTAATTTTTACTTTATTTTTCAATGTAATTATAAGAAATTCAATGCTTGAGGTGTGAATGAATGCAAGGGATAATCATGCAGATAATGGATTACAAAAATGGTCTAGAGAAAATGAGTCGAAAATGTGATTCAGATTCAGAGTCATTTTGCGCATAAAATTATGAGCAAACACTTATTAAATGGCAAGGCAATTGAGCACGAGACACTATAAAACATTAAAATTGCATCACATTTAAAATGATGTCAGATGAGAAAATTAAATATGCCATTAGATAGAGGAGGAAATAAGGAAGAAAATGACACTAATGCAATTTGGGCCTACGATGCTCAAGTTATGAAAGAAACAATGTAGGGGCATAAATGTAATAAAACTACGAGGAATAAAATGATAAAGAATTATAAATAGGTCCCTGTAGGAATCGATTTGCAATTTTGCAAACCGCATGGATCCCTTTGTAATTTTACCATTGTACGCGAGGCCTTTTTACAAATATCAGAAATAGGTTGGGCATAGATGTAAATTGTCCAGCCACGCACATCAGGCAAGCACGCTTGAACCTACTTGCAAATCTGGAAAGTGGCCGGGGCATTCTAGCAAATTACCTAGGCCCTTACGTGCTGGGCATGCCCTTAGGAAAGCCATTGCTAAGGAATTGATTCTCGAGATTTCCTTAATAAAAGCCATGGATCACTTTCCCGACCTCAAAACATTTGTGAAAAGTAAATCAATGCCAAAGAGGTTGGGAACTAGGACTGAGAGTCACCTATTGTCTATGGCCACATCCTTTGTGATGGGGAGAAAGACCAAGAGCCGCAGAGTGAAGCGGTCGCCCATATTTGAGTGTGAAATCGAAAAACTAAATTCACCCATGCTCAGATAGACAACAACTCATCAATTAACATCCTCTCGACCTCCGTGTTTGATAGTATAGCTATATATGGGTATATGTACAATATATAGGGTTTTGATTTTTGATTTTTAATTATTATTTTTGTGCAATTTTATTCCTATTTTATATTTTATTTATTTTCATTATAAAATAAGGAATAAAAAGGTATTTTTATTTGATTTTTATTATTTATTTACATAGGTAAAATAAATATATATGTACATCTATATACATGGTATATGTACAATGTATTTTTGTATTTTTAATTTTGCTATTTTTATTTTGTTTTGATTTTAATTGTTTTTATTTTATTTATTTACAATATATAACATAGACTATTTACAAAAATTATAAAAATTAAATATATATATTTACAAGGTTAAATAAATACATATAAGTGGTTTATGTACATGGTGAAGGTGATGTTTTTGTTTTCTTTTTAATTTTTATATTTTTATCTTTTGTTTTAATATTTATAAATATATACAAGTATTTAAAAGAATATTTTTTGGTGAGGAAAATATCTTTATTTTATTTACATAAATATTTACACTCATGATCCCCTATCTCCCTCTACTTTGGCTTTTATGCGGTCAGGCCCATGCTGAGCCCTCCCTTGGGTTAGGTTGCTCAATATTTATTCTAAATATTTCCCTCTTTTTCTTTTTAATATTTATTCTTTTATTTTTGCATAAAAACATGCTAATTATAGGTTTTTACACAATGCATGCTCTTGGTAATTATTTGTATTTACATATATCTACATGTATTTGCAAAGGTTTTTGTAGCTAAAATATAAGAATAAAGAGTGATGAATGGGTATTCATCACCCCCTATACTTAACTTTGCTAGTCCCTTAGCAAACACTTATTTGAAAAAGAAGTGAAAAAGAAAGAAAGAAAAAGAAAAGAGGATGTACATGGATCAAGGTTGATTATTAAACTTGCCTTCATTAAATTGGGGTATGGAGCTCGATCAAATCTTTGGATTATTAATGTGTCGGAACCTTATTTAGACTTAAGCTTAAAACTCAACAGCCTCTAAGTTCCACTAATCTATAACCAAGACTCCTCAATGCTCCAGATCAGAACAAGTCATCAATCACAAACCCTGAAGACCATGAATCTTTTCTTGTCCTGTGAATGTGAAGTCTAAGCTCTCCACCTCAGAAATGGCAACTTGACAACCCTCCCCAACAAGGTAACTCTATGACCTCAATCTGGCCACTCTTTCCTCGAGGAGTGGGGTATTCCCTTCTAAGTTCAAGTTCAACCGGCTCAAGAAGAGGGGGAAGAAGAGAATGGGTCAAGGCCAGTGTAGCCAAGTACCCTTGGGAGCTTGACCAGTGTAGCCAAGTCTCCCTGCTGCAAGCTACAACAGGTGGAACATGAAACCAAGCTTTGCTTATTGCACTCTATATACATACTCCGGTGGGATTATCATTTTCTATCAGACCCACCACTTTTTTGGAGTTCTTTTCCTTTTGCACATTTTTTTTTCAAGTGCATCTGTACAACATATACAAGTGCAGCATATATACAAGGAGTTTTTCCTCTTGAGCCAGTAGACTATCCCTCTTTTGAAGCTTTATTGCAACCCACAACTCCCGTCGTTAGACCTCATGGCAACCAGACCAAGTTGAGACGCACTTCCTTCACTAAAAGAAGAAGAGAGGTTCCGCCTAGAAGTACTACCCTCATATGCTACCCCAAGTCAAGGAAGACTGCCTCCTCACCACCTCATCCGTAGAGAGCTCGGTGCATAGTGCTGGTGTCCAAGTAAAGCCATAATCTATATGAGTCATGTGTTGTTGTTAAGTGCTCTACTTAGGCTCATTGAGATGACATGTGATCATAGCCTAGTGGACTCAAAGAATTGAGTCACCATGGACCTGAAAAGCCTTAAACCTAAGCCCTATAAGGTTCCTCTTAGAAATTAGGTGGATTAAGATCTTAATCAAGCTCCATTTCTCAATTTGATTCCAGGCTAGTTTAAATGTCAACTATCATCCAGAAAAACTATATACATATGTACAAAAGATGCTTATTTACACAAAGTTTACAATCATGCAAAATTTTTGAAAAATGTTTTGAAATCATGTATGGATGATGCATGAAGTGCAAGTTTTGCAAAAAGATATTTACACACTTTTACACAAGATTTTTGCAAAATTTTGATTTTCAAAACATTTTGGAAAAATTTTGTACTATATACATAATTTTGATAAGAAAATATTTACACAAGCTTTACACAAAAGATTTTTGAAATCATTTTTACAAAAATAATTTGTACACTATCTATTTATGTGCAAATAAAAGAAGTTTATGTACATGAAAAATTTTTAATTTTTGTGATTTTTAGCCATTTTATTTATAAACACACTCACACAAAGTACGAGTTATGGCTAAAGTATATATGAAATATATACACACCCCCCTATACTTAGCTCGAACGATGTCCTCAGAGTCAAGAGCGATGAAGAAGACATAACTCGTGCTAGATATAGGGAAGTGAAAAGAAAGGCTATATACAAGAAGAGAAATGTCAAGAGAAGCTCGGGTCTTCCCCCTATACTTAGGATCAAGTAATCCTAAGTATAGCAGGCTGTGTACTACGGGAAACCGAGTGGAGAATGTATAGGGTCTACCCTCCCTATACTTAGGGTGAAATATCCCTAAGTATAGGCAGCAAAAACAGGGGTAAACAGAAACAAAAGAAATACCCAAGAGGTCTCACATCCCCCCTATACTTAGGGTAAAGTGCACCCTAAGTATAGCAAAATCACAAGATGAAGAAAGGAATGTGGGACTAAAGAATGTGGTGATATGGACATCTGGATCTATACAATGCGGAAGATCAGTGAAACTCAGGCGTGAGATGCCTTAGATGTGAGTCAAAGACCACATCTCACGCAAAATGAATAGGGGCAAGATCAGCGACCCGCGGCTCATGATCTAGAAATGGCTTGAGCCGCTGGCCGTTCACTCGAAAGGTACTCTCAGAAGACAACTCAGATATGTCAATGCTACCGTTGTCGTGTACCTTTCTAACCAGATAAGGTCCCTTCCATTTGCTCTGTATCTTCCCTGGAAATAATCGTAGCCTCGCATAAAACAGCCATGCTCCTTGTCCAATCTCAAAATACTTGTGGCTGATATGAGAATCATGCCACTCTTTCACTTTCTCCTTATAATGTAGGCTGTTTGAGAAGGCTGAATCTCTAAGCTCCTCCAGGGCAGCTAACTCTGCCCTCCTCTGGTCTCCCATACCATATGGATCCATAAGAATATCTGTGACTGCCCAAAGTGACTTGTGCCTCAGCTCAACAGGTAAATGGCACGGCTTGCCATATACGAGGCGAAAGGGAGATGTGCCCAATGGAGTCTTGAAAGACGTCCTATATGCCCACAAGACCGAGTCCAAAAGCTGTGACCAATCCTTTCGGTCAGGGCGGACGACTTTCTGCAATATAGTCTTGATCTCACTATTCGACACCTCGGCTAGACCATTCGTCTGTGGATAGTAAGGTGTAGCAACACGATGGTCTATGTCGAACTCGCTAGCAAGTGCCTTCACCTGGTCGTTGATGAAGTGAGATCCCCCATCAGAAATCAGAACTCGTGGAACC
Source organism: Ottelia alismoides (assembly GCA_037367405.1). NCBI lineage: Eukaryota > Viridiplantae > Streptophyta > Magnoliopsida > Alismatales > Hydrocharitaceae > Ottelia > Ottelia alismoides. The sequence goes on from JAZKJV010006105.1 coordinate 153,930, forward strand.
CCGAACCACGTGATGATATGCTTCCTCAAAAATCTGCAAACTGTCCTCGCATCAGCGACTCGGGCAGGGATAGCCTCCACCCAACGACTAACATAATCAACGGCCAACAAAATGTACTCAAATCCCTGACTCTTAGGGAATGGACCCATGAAATCGATGCCCCATGCGTCAAAAACCTCACAGAAGTGAATGGGCTGCATCGGCATCATATCACGCTGTCCGCAAGTGCCCATCCTCTGACAGTCAGTACACCTCTTCACGAACTCATCTGAGTCCTTGAAGAGGGTAGGCCACCACAAGCTGGATTGGAGCACTTTCTGTGCCGTTCTCCTCCCGAAATGATGTCCTCCTGCCTCAAGCTTGTGGCAGTAAGTGAGGACGCTATGGTGTTCCTCCTGAGGAATACACCGACGCCAGACGCTATCCCCTCCTTCGTGGTAAAGGATGGGATCCTCCCAATGGTAGGACTTGGCCTTCGCAAGGAAGGTCTCAAGCCTCTGCCTGGGCCAATCTTGTGGGACTTTCCCAGCAACGAGAAAGTTCACAATATCGGCGTACCACGGGAGTGAGGCGATAGCAAGAATCGCCTCATCTGGGAAGGTATCTCGAATAGGGTCAATCTGCTCATTCTCCTCAGGCTGCTCTAAACAGGAGAGATGATCCGCCACCACATTCTTGACTCCAGGCTTATCCTTGATCTCAATGTCGAACTCCTGGAGTAGAAGGATCCATCTAGTCAATCTGACCTTGGCATCCTTCTTTGCCATGAGGTACCTGATGGCGGTGTGATCTGTGTACAAAGTCACTCTAGATCCAATGATATACGATCTGAACTTATCTAGGGCGAACACTACGGCTAGCATCTCCTTCTCTGTGACCGTGTAATTCCGCTGGGCGGAATCCAATGTGCGGCTAGCGTAGTGAATGGCAAATGGAACTCCATCCCTCCTCTGTCCCAGCACTGCCCCTACGGCAAAGTCAGAGGCGTCCGTCATGATCTCGAATGGGAGAGACCAATCAGGCGGCTGGAGGACAGGAGCCTCAATGACACACTGCTGGAGAGTCGCGAGGGACGAAAGACACTTGTCATCGACAAGGAACTCGGTGTCTTTCGTCAAGAGGTCAGTCAACGGTCGGGCAATCCTGCTGAAATCCTGAATAAATCTCCTATAAAATCCAATGTGCCCCAGAAATGACCGTAGCTGCCTCAGATTGGACGGCGGTGCGAGTTTCCTAATGACATCAACCTTGGCCGGATCAACCTCCATGCCCCTGTTGGAGATGATATGGCCAAGCACCGTCCCTTGAGTCACCATGAAGTGACTCTTCTCCCAAGATAGAACCAACTGATACTCAATACATCGCTGGAGTACTCGGTCTAGGCAGTCAAGATAGGAGTCGAATCCGTCGCCATAGACCGAGAAATCGTCCATGAAGACCTCCAAACACTCCCCTACCATGTCCGAAAATATCGACAGCATGCACCTCTGAAAAGTCGCAGGGGCGTTGCATAGCCCAAATGGCATGCGTCGAAAGGCATATGTACCAAAGGGACAAGTAAAGGTGGTCTTCTCCTGATCCTCAGGAGCGATGGCTACCTGATTGTAGCCCGAGTACCCATCCAGGAAGCAATAATGGCTCTTCCCTGCCAGTCTCTCAATGATCTGGTCAATAAAAGGCAGGGGGAAATGGTCCTTCTTGGTGGCCTGGTTGAGTGTCCTGTAGTCAACACAGACCCTCCAAGAGGTGGGTACTCATGTAGCAATCTCCTCTCCCGACTCACTGATCACAGTCGTGATGCCCGTCTTCTTGGGCACCACATGCAAGGGGCTGACCCACTTGGAGTCGGAAATGGGATAAATAAAATCTGCACTCCACCATTTTGATATTTCCTTCATCACAACCTCTCTCAGGTTGGGGTTCAGTCGCCGCTGGAACTCACGCGATGGCTTCGCCCCTTCCTCGAGATAGATATGGTGCAAGCACACTGATGGACTAATCCCATGGAGATCTGCTACGCTCCATCCGATTGCCTTGCGGTTCTTTTTAAGAACCCCCATCAAACGTGATTCCTGCTCTCCAGTCAAATCGGCGGAGATAATGACTGGGTACATCTCTGGCTCGCCCGCAAGGAATCGATACTTCAGCGAAGTAGGGAGAGGCTTCAGCTCTGGAATGCTGGGTGCTGGCAAATCTGGCTGCGGAAGGAAGTGAGTGAAAGCTGCTAAGTCTGCCAAATCTGCCTGGGAGAAAGAAAGCGCACTCTCGCAAACTGGATCGGGAGAAGGCTGCTCAACTGTGCTGTCTCTGATCTGCTCTGCCTCTACCTCCTCCTCATCTGTCGGCTCAAGTGGACTCAAGTCTGGCATCTGATCATCACAATCTACCCAATCAGACTCTGAATCCGAGGGATCTGTATCAACCGCGGTGGCATCAGTACCACCGTAAAGCAAGGTGGCCTCAGCACCACCATCACCGAAAATCGTGTCACGATCAAGGACTGTCTCTGCTGCCTCTATGGTATCCTGAACCAGGGCTGTGCTCTCCAAGCTCTCCTCTGCTCTCATCTCTGCATCAGTGGTGTCTGGGAATGAGAGGATTTCCTGTGCTGCAGGATCTGCCCATGCTGCCTCATCATCTGTGATCACAAAATCACAGTCTTGGTGGATGTCTGGCCCTGCGTCTGTCAGCTGCTCTGAATCGGTGCTGGCCTCTGAGCGTGCTCTCTCTCTAGCTCTGTAGTCCTCGACCGTCTCTATTTGTATACTCTCGCCCTCAACGCGAAAGTACACCTTCCCGCTGTCATGATCAGTCACCGCCTTGGCTGTGGCCAAGAACGGACGACCAAGGATGATGGGGGTATCGGTCACTGAATCAGGGATCTCCATGTCCAACACTACGAAGTCCACGGGGAATTGCAGGCCCTGAATCGTGACGATAACGTCTCGTAACAACCCCTTCGGCCTCTTGACAGATCGATCAGCGAACTGAAGGACTGTCCTGCTCTGTTGAAGAGTGCCCAACTCAAAGCGGTCGAGAAGGGCTGCCGGAAGGAGGTTGATCGACGATCCGCTATCTAATAGAGTACGGTCGAACCTCTGCTCACTAATCTGGCATCTGACATACGGGGCCCCTGAATCTAGCCTCTTGGCCGGCAGACGGTTCTGGATCGCAAAACACGTGGCTTTCGTCAGCACATGAATCTCTGAAGTGTGGTTCCTCCTCCTCCTCCTGACTGTGGTCCTGTCTCTCAATGATCGCTGAAGAAGGGGGATGTGCTGCAAAGCCTCCTGGAGGGTCAGCTGGATGTGAAATCTATCGATCATGCTCTGACTGAACTCCTCCTGCTCTCTCTTTTTTGGATCATTTTCCTTTTTCTTCCCCTTCCCCATCTGAAGGGCTCTAGGGAAGGGGATCACAGGGTCCTTCGCAGATGAAGGACTAGGAAAAGGCCTAGACGGCTCGACAGCCGGATCCACACATACATCATGCACCAAAGTGGGACCAGAAGAAACTAAACCTTTTCCTTTATTCAAACCAAAGTTCTGAGATACATCAAGGCGAGGAAAGACAACATCTCTCTCAACACAAACACCGGTGGCCTCAGTACCACCATGGGCTGACTCTGCTGCTGCTGTTGCTGGATGTCTCGCGGCATCAGTACTGCGGGCTGGCTCGGCTAAACTGGTGGCGTCAGTACCACCTCCTCGAACTGGTGAAGCGGCGGCCTCAGTACTGCCGGTGGAATCAGCATCCTTGGTGGCATCAGTACCACCGTCATCAGGTGCGGCCTCAGTACTGCTCTCCTCCTCCTCATCTGGCGCTCTGGGTGGATCCTCGCGTCGTCGCTCAGATGAGGCGCCGCCTGCTGGTGCTCTACCGCTCCTAAGTGTAACAAAATCAGCATCAAATAGATCCGAAGATGTATCAATAAATGGGTCACTAGGAGTGGTATGCTCAGTGTGAACTACCTGCTCAGACTTCCTCTTGAGGCTATTCGGGTTCGGCTCAATCTGTGCAGGAATAGTGGCCTTCCCTCTCACCAGGTCCCACATCTCCTGGCGGAACTCGTCCATCTCCCGTCTAAATGTGGCATGCTGATCCGTGAGGAGGCGGGCGATGTCATCCAAGGCGGGGCTCTCATGGGAGCCCGACGGGTAGCCTCTCTAGTGCTGAGGCTGCTGGAACTGTTGGTGGTGCTGCTGAGAGGGGTAGGAGGAAGGATGCTGCTGGTATGTTGGGTGAGCCTGCTGCTCACGTCTCCAAGACTATCCCTGCTGGTGATAGGGACGAGGACCGAAGGATGATGGCTGGTGTGACTGATATGCTGGGGGTTGCTGCTGCGGCTGGTGATCTCTCTGCTGGGAGTACTGCCCTACCTGACCGGCTGGCTGCTGCTGGGGTTGGTTACCTCCACTCCCCCACCTGAATCCAGGATGGTCTCGTCGGATCCCAGGCTGGGGGCGGTCATACCAAATCCCGTTGACATCCATCAACAGCTCTGCATCGTAGGGGGCTGGCGGGAGTACTGCCAGAGGCTGATCCGGCTGGTAGACCACCATATGCATGTCTGGAGATGGTGGGGACTGGTAGGTGGGCTGCGGCTGCTGGTACGGCTCCGCCTGTACAAGGTGAGCCTGTCTAGGCTGCTGTAGGGAGTTGGAGTGCTGGGACAAGCTGCTGCTGCTGCCAGAGTCGCCTCGCGACTGAAGACGGGGCTGAGAAGCCGTTTGTGCCTCTTGGAGACACATGAACTGGGTCTTCATGTCGCTCAGAGTCTGTGCCATCTGATCCATATGATTGAGGCTCTGGCACTGCTTCTTCTCAATCAGCTCCATGCGGTCCAACTTCTCGCTGATGATACCCATGTCCGCAGCGGACGACTCTGCCTGTGCTGCTGCGACTGCGGACGAGCTGGATGGACCTGCATCGACCCTTGCTATCCGCTGGTACTGCACGGGTCCTGACTGCTGCTGGGGTCTCCCCTGATTGTACAACCGGGTCTGGGACATCACCATATAATTCTCAGCCATCTCCTCGAAGATGGCCCAGACCTAGTCGTGGTCCTTGGCGAAATAGGACCCGCCGCAAGAAGCATTCACCAGGCCCTGGAGCACTGGTGTCAACCCGCTGAAGAAGCTCTGCACAAGTTTCGGCTTCGTGATGTCGTGGTGCGGGCATCTGTCTGTGAGCTCTCGGAACCTCTCCCATGCCTCGTGAAATTGCTTGTTGGGGAGCATGGATAAGTTGTTGATCAGGGCCCTCGCTGCATTCGTCCGCCCGAGTGGATAGTACTTGTTCAAGTACTCGGTGCGGAGCTGCTTCCAGGTGTAGACAAACTTCCCCAAGTGTTTCAGCCAGGTGGCTGCTCTATCTGCCAGTGAAAAGGGGAAGGCGATCATCCTGATCGTGTCCTGGTCCACATGACGGTCGTGGACAGTACTGCAAATCATCAGAAACTCCTGGAGGTGGAGGTGGGGCTCCTCGGTGGCAAGTCCGTGGAAACGGGGAAGCATCTGCAGGGTGTTCGTGGGGAACTTGAAGTCCCCCACGATAGCAGGTACCACCACCCAATGGTGCATCAGTGTAGATCCGAGGTTGTGCAACTCCCACATCGGTCTCGGTGGTCCTCCTGCCGCGGCGGCTGCCGCTGCGGCGGCGGCTGCGGCTGCTGCTGCTGCTGCTACGGCTCGTGCCTCTACATCTGGTCCGTCCTCAGGGTTGCTCTTCTCATCTCGCTCTGCTCGGAGGCGCTCCAACTCTCTCCTCATCTCAATCATGAACGCTCCCTGATCGCGTAACTGCTGCTGAACTGTCTCTAATGAGGCGATCAAGGTGGAGTTGATCGCTCCCTGATCCATCACGACGTGCTCTGTACGGGAACGATCCTCGGAACTGCCGGCCATGACGTCTGCTGCAAAATCAAATGAGCCCAACTCAGGTGCTTCAAATCTATCAATCTCTCCTCGGGCTCATGTCTCTCAGGTTTGAAAGAAAGGGGGTCGAGGGGGAACAGGGCGGAGTCGTACTCGGGCTCAGAGAGCTGGTCTTGGATCTCGCGAGCCAACCTAGATGATTGGGTAGACGTGCCCGAGAGCGGTGCAGCCAGAGGCTGCCTAAGAGAGCGTCTACCCATCATCTTGATCTGGCGAGTAAGGCGGATGAGATCTGGAGAAACTATGATCACAAAACAAACCCCCGGTTCACCAACGCAACACGAGCTGAAGACCGTGAAAGTTCGGTCAAATTATCTTGTCAATTTTATTAGGTGAACACACAAGATATCAGAGCGCTTACGTGACCCGTTAGGATACCCGATGCTACCCCAACCGACTGGCCCGCACGGAGAAGTCCGTAATCAGTCGGGACTAGCACCGGAGGGCTCTACCTAGGGTGCGGGTCACTCTCTCGCGCATCCAAACCATACAATGAGGGGGTTGCTCTCCCCAAGACAAAATTTTTAGGGTGAGCGTCTTTTAAGATCAATAGTGTTAACCAGTCCCAATTTTATGGTTTCTCTTTTTAATCTTTTTCAAATCAAAACAAAAGGCCTAACGAATTTTTCGGTTCTCCTGGTTATTTAATCCAAAACAGGGGGGAGAAGACGAAAAAGCCGATGCGCGATGAAATCAATGATGCATGCTGAGTAAGAAATGCGTACCTTGTCTCCAGCACTCTACATGCAAGTGATCCGCGCAGAATTTAAAGACTAAAATTAAACTACCTAAATGATGCAACGGGAAAGCCGAGTCCTAGATGAGCAATTTTTTAGCGCAAGAACTGTCTAACCGGTCACCGACCTCCAAGCCAAAGAGTCCGGTCTTGGCCCGTCCCTCCTCTGTCCGACAAATCGGGGGTAGGAGAAAGCTCTTTACAGGACGGGCTGCGGCACGTAGGCTACGGAGGAGATGAGTCGGTTATTTTTATTAATTGGTTATTAGTGAGTCCAATTACGTTCTAGAGGAACAGATAATCAGTTAAGTGTTGGGACCCTACTAATTACGGCATAAGCAATAGAAATTCCTAAGTCTAGGGGCTCGAGCAAAAACCGCGTAAACACCGGAAAAGGCAGAAAGAAAATAAAATAAAACCAAAGCCGCGTAAAAAGCCGCGAAAGTCCTAAGGGTCCCCCGAGCACACCGGTGCTCGGCGAAACAGACCCGCTAAGCAAAGATAGTCCAAAGATTCCAAGTCCAGTGTCCCTTTATTATTACAATAATAATGCAATAAAAATGAAAATCCTCGCCCACTCAACTCTCTCTCACTCTCTCCTGCGGCTCCGCAACGAAAAGAGCCGCCTCCGAATCCCGCGGTTGCGTCGGCTTCTCGAGAGCAGCCGCCTCAGTCCTCGGGCCCTCGCAAGAAATAGCAGAGTGGTCAGAACCAGATAATCAAATAATAATAAAAGAAAAATAAAGGGAAATGAAAAATAAGGGTATATGTGCAAAAATGTGAAATAAAATAAACACTCAAAATAAAACAAAACAAAAATAAAAGAAAATGAAAATAAAACAAAATAAAACAAAAATAAAATATAGACAAAAACTGCGAAAAGCCGCGAGCTCTAAAAGAGCCGCGAAAAGCCGCAAAAATAAAAACTAAAAGAAAATAAAAACTACTAAGTCGTGCTCCCCGGCAACGGCGCCATTCTGATAACAGGCCTGATCACTCGGGTATAAGGTAGTGAAAATAGGTCGTCGCGACCCAAGCGATCAGACGATGTGTATCAAGAAAAATGAACCACTCGAAACAGATAAAATCAATAAAATCACGAGATAGCGGTCTTGCTATGTGATTAACCTGGTATAGCACCCAGGGTCGAACTCAAGGAGCACGGATTGGCCGAGAGGCCTACGAAGTAGTAAAATTAAAGAAAATAAAAGAACAAAATATTTTTAGTGGTTTTTAAGTATTTTTATATTTTTTTGGATTTTTAAGTGATTAAGAAATTAAGAAAAACAAACAAAAGCACACTTCAACAAATTATTTAAAGCACTAAAATTCAACAAAAAATTCAAACAAAAATGTTTTTATGTATTTTATGTTTTTTAGTGTTTTTGGTGAATTTTTGATAATTTTCTGATGTTTATTTTATTTTCTAAAAATCAAACAGTGGCAAAGATAAAGGGTACTGTCCAGCCGAGCCAAAAAGCCCTAGAAAAGATATCTAAGGGCCTCAAATGGCTTGGAGGTAATTTTCCTATAAAGAAGATAAAACAAGGAAAATTTAGGTACCAATTTTATTATTTTTGGGTTTTTAATTTATTTACTAGAATTGTTATGGGTTTTTAAGTGTTTTTAAGTTTTTAGTGTTTTTCAGTGGTGAAAAATAGCCTAAATTGGCTAGAAAATCAAACTAAGTAAAACAAACAGTAGATAATGTTTATAGAATTTTTAAGTGAGTTTTTATATTTTTTTGTGATTTTTCAAACTAGACAGTGACAAAAATAGAGGTTTTTGAATTTTAAAAATACCAAACAAAATAAAAAATGTCCTAAAAAATCTACAAAAATCCTACACCATGGCAGGAGCCATGTGTCAAATTTTCGTTGGATTTGGAGGTGATTTGATATTTTATTCAAAAATAAAGGAAGGGTATTGTGCACAGGGACCAAAGTGCAAATACCCAAAGTTCTGGGGGTCCTGGTGCAAAATACCCAGCAAAACACGCGCCACGCGCGTGCCTGGGGCACTCAGGGACCTAAATGTAAGAAAAATAAGTCCCGAGGACTTATTGGTAACAGGTACCAAAAGTCCAGGGGCCTTATCTGCAAATTACCTAAAAAATATCGCACATGCTCAAATAAACCACGCACAGGGGTATAAATGCAATTATCTAAAAACTTTCATTCATTTAATAACATACAGAACTACAGGGTGGTCTACTGCAAATAACCCAAACAAATCACGTGTCGATGCACGTGTCCACAACAGGCAGGGGTATAAATGCAAATATCTAAAGCTCAAGGTCCACTATGTAAATTACCCTAAAACTAAACAACTGACTTAAATAATTACAGGACTAAAACGAAATAAAATAAAGACAGGGGCCTAAGGGTAAATTACCCTTTATTAAGCGGGGGCGTTGGATGCGCGCCACGTGGAGATCTGACGGCTGCGGATGGTGGGCGCTCCGGATCGTCTCTCCTCGGATCGAGCGGTGCTGGTGGCTCCCAGGATGGACGGCCAGGATCAAAACTGGAGCAAGGGGGAGGCGATCGACGGCAACTGGAGGTCCTGGATGAACAGGTGGCCGGCGAACTTCGCCGGCCTCGTGGACGCGCTCCCGACCTCCTCTGTTGCGGCTAAGGATCGGAGAAGCTCCGGCGTGTCTGTGCGCAGCTACTGATGCCCTCCGATGGTCCAGCCGAGCTCGGGTGAGCTCCGGCGAGGGTGGCGGAGGGGAGGCTCCTTGTCTGAACGGCAAAAGGCCTCAGATGGCCTTTGTTGGACCTGCAAAGCAACCCAGAAGACTCGCGGGTCGAGGGCAAAGTGCCTCGACCCGGTTAGGCGAGGTGGAGGTGGCTGGTGCGTCGGGACGGCGAGCTCCGGCGAAGGGGGTGGACGGAGGAGCTCGGTTCCCAGCTCCTGTGCGAGCTGGGTTGAGTGAGTGGGTGGAGAAGGTGTGTTGGACGAAGGCGAACGTAATGGGCGATTCCGATGATCGAAGTGGGTAACAGGGTGGTCGGAATCAAAGAACGACGGTGGCGGTGCGATTTGGGGATAAACGAAAATCAAAGGAAATGGCGGAGCTAAATGGCTACCTGGATGAACGGAGAGACTGGGGAGGAGCTGGGGATGCTCCTGATCGTCGCCTCGAGGGTCGTCTCTGCCCGAGGCTCGGAGCTCGCGCTAGTGGCGGAGCTGCGGCGGCTACGTCGCCGGATCGATGGAATCCTCCTCCTCTCCTCGCTGCAACAGGCTCAGGCGCGAGCTGTCACCTCACACACTCTCTGGAGCTCACAGGAGAAGAAGGCGAATGGCCAAAGATGGAGATAGAGGGTGGCGGAGCTGCGCCTTTATACGGCTAGGGGTCCGAGAAAGATGGGTCCGGGCAAGCTTAGGAGCGTGCGGATCCCGAGGGAGCGGCTCCGGCGAGGATGTCGGATGAGCGATTAACGATTCGGACCCGGGATTTAGGGAAATGGGTGTCGGATCAAGCGGGTATAATTGCGAGAAATCGGGTCGGGCGCTTGTATCCGCGGAAGGTGGTCCTGGGGGGGGGGGTAGTTGACCGGGCGGTCAACATCCCCAGGACCCAATGGGATTCGGCCACTGGGCTGGATCTTGAAGTGACAAATAAGGGTAGCTAGGGGCCGAATTTGCAAAAACTCAAAACACAAAATATTTTTATTTTATTTTTTTCTATTTTTTAGTGATTTTTAATTAATTTTTGGAAATCAAAATAAGCTATATACATAGTATAGCTATATATAGGTATTTGTACAATATATAGGGTTTTGATTTTTGATTTTTAATTATTATTTTTGTGCAATTTTATTCCTATTTTATATTTTATTTATTTTCATTATAAAATAAGGAATAAAAAGGTATTTTTATTTGATTTTTATTATTTATTTACATAGGTAAAATAAATATATATGTACATCTATATACATGGTATATGTACAATGTATTTTTGTATTTTTAATTTTGCTTTTTTTATTTTGTTTTGATTTTAATTGTTTTTATTTTATTTATTTACAATATATAACATAGACTATTTACAAAAATTATAAAAATTAAATATATATATTTACAAGGTTAAATAAATACATATAAGTGGTTTATGTACATGGTGAAGGTGATGTTTTTGTTTTCTTTTTAATTTTTATATTTTTATCTTTTTTTTTAATATTTATAAATATATACAAGTATTTAAAAGAATATTTTTTGGTGAGGAAAATATCTTTATTTTATTTACATAAATATTTACACTCATGAGCCCCTATCTCCCTCTACTTTGGCTTTTATGCGGTCAGGCCCATGCTGAGCCCTCCCTTGGGTTAGGTTGCTCAATATTTATTCTAAATATTTCCCTCTTTTTCTTTTTAATCTTTATTCTTTTATTTTTGCACAAAAACATGCTAATTATAGGTTTTTACACAATGCATGCTCTTGGTAATTATTTGTATTTACATATATCTACATGCATTTGCAAAGGTTTTTGTAGCTAAAATATAAGAATAAAGAGTGATGAATGGGTATTCATCAGAGGCCAAGGAGGCTGAACCACTTAAGATGCATCTTCTGGCAATGGCGGATTTCCTCCGACAAAGCTTCTCCTCACTGCAACAAGATGGTCTCACATTTTCTGTCACAAGCCGTGGACTATAGAGCCTAACTGAGGGGCTTAAAACTCCTCTAGAGGTGATCAAGCATTGAAAATGGTGGAAACGGAAAATTTTATAGGCAAAGAAGATGATGGGTTTGGTCATGGGATTGACGACGATGGCGAGATCGTATGGACGACTAGAGGTGCTAGCAAGGTAGATGAATGGTAGGGGAAGAAGAACGCTGAAGGGCTCGAGGCCTGGGAGGTGTGGTTGAAGCGTGAAAAAGGGGAGACAATGGGTCGTCAGAAGTTCTGACAAGAGGTGGGGGACGGGGATCGTTCAGTTGACCGAGTCAATAATTGGGGGCCTCTGGTTGGTACACGTGGACCAACCAGAAAATTCCAATACCAAAAGTACTCGTAAAATCAATATAAATTAGTAAATGAATTGATTAAATGTAAATGCTTGTTTTTATTAAAACATAAAAATGTTTGTATATAAATGTAGTATTTAATGCTTATTTTTATTGATTTTTACAAGGCTATTTATTATAATATAATATTTACATGTATAAATATAAGTAAATATGCTTTTATTACATATATTTTATTTTTAATTGTATTTTATACTTTTTTATTATGGGATTTTTACCCAACAAACCCTATAAACTTTGCCAATCACCTCCACGACCTTTTTCATAACGTAATTACCCTATCGACCCTATAAATTACCCCAAGTACCCTTATGAGCTTCAAACAGAATATCACAAGGTTCATAGGGTAAGAGTTGGCAAGTTTTAAAGGGTCGAGGAGAGAATTATGTTGTTTCAAAGGTCGTGGAGGCAATTGGCAATGTTTATAAGGTCTACCGGGTAAAAATCCCTTTTATTATATGAAAGTATTTTATATATTTTAAGTTTGTTTAATTACATAATTAGGTATTTTTACTTTATTTTTCTGAGTTTATTTGTATACTTAATTAAATATGTACATGTATCTTACAGGTTTGTATATGTATACTTCGTCTATTTATTAAAGTATACGATTTTTTGATTTTTAATAGTTTTATTTTATTTTACCTATGTACATATGTTTTTAAATAATATTTTTAATTTTTTTTTTAAAAAAGTGAAAAATCTAAAGAATAAATATATTGAATATAATATACATGTATATTGAACAATGAAGGCCAAAAATCTAACTTTTGTATCTTAACTCCAAATTAAATGAAACCATCATCATTAGATAGCTTATTTTATTTTATGAATAATAAATGTTAGTTTGATCAATTTTGAATCAGTATGGAGAAGACATAGGCCAACAAGTTTTCTTTGAGGCTTTTTATTTTATGTGTCTCGGGCACACTATACAACATTTTTCAGTGAAATGATTTTGTATCTTTCTTTGTTTTTTTATGTACAGTGTTCATGTTGATAGTTTATTTGTTTGAGGTATAAAAATAATAAAATAAATAGGTCCCAAAACCTTTTAGTAAGTAAGTAAAAATTAGAGTTTCTATGTATTTTCAGTACAGTTTCTCTTCCCTATCTCCGCCTACTTTATTCCTTGTTGACCAAGTCATCATGATGATTGGGTCTCGAGGTCTAAGGCCACTCAATGTCTTTTGGCACTTCATTCTTTTTCTTATCTTTCCTTTGTTCTTTTATTTTGGAATTAAATACAATAATTATAAAGTATTTTAGATAGTTTTTTATGTACATTATGAAGTTTTTATTTTCACAATATAATGATATATACGTGCATTTGTCTAGCGATTAAAGGTAAAACAAAAAAATAAAGGTGATGAAATGGAAATTAAACACCCCAAGTACTTGTCTTTACCAGTCTCTAGTGATGAAAAAGAATATGAAAAAAATAAATAAATTGGAATGATTTTAACTCTTAAACTTGTCTTCATAAAATCAAAGTTTGGAGCTCAGTCGGAACTTTAGAATTTAAGGTTTGATATGAACCTTATTTGGAAGCAGACTTGAAACACAACAATCTCTAAGAACCGTGCAACTCTGCTCAAGTCTCATCGAAAGCCAGGTCAGAATAAATTGATGTCATTCGTAGTCCCTTATGACTATGAGTCTATCTTCTACAGTGTTAGTGATATCTAGCTCCTCTCGACTGAAGCGGTAAAAGACAATCTTCTCCAACATGGTGACCCTAATTTCCTAATCGAGTGACTCTTTCCTTGAGAAGTGGGTGTTTAACCCAAAAATCGGTGATCTTAAGTTCCACACATGGCGGGAACTCAGTCGCTGAATTGACCACGCGAAATTCGGATTAAAACAACAATTAACCCACGACAATCAAGTAAAGCAGTGAAAGTGTGTGGAGTTAAAATTTATTATAACTCTACAACAAGATGTGTATAGTGCAAGTATGTGTAGAGGTCGAACACAGGGAGCAGACAGGTAGACCGGGGTACTAAGGCACCAAAAATGTGTGTGTTGTGATCAAGAGTCTACTATGCTATTTTTTTGTGGGTTTTTAATTTAATAATTTTTATTTAATTTTTAATTTTATATTTTTGTATTTTGGTTTTTAATTTTCTGATTTTATATTTTTTTTGTATTTTATATTTTTATATTTTCTTTTTCCAATAATAGAATATATAAGCAATGTAATAAAAGGGAGAAAGGGATATTTATAATAAATAGATAAAAATGTTCAAAAATTAGCAAATAAAGTCTTTTTGGTCTTTTTATCTTTTTCTACTATTTTTGTGATTTTTGGGTAATTTTTAGAATGTTTTTGATATTTTTAATTAGCAAAATAAAGAAAACAGTGGCAAAAATGCAAGGCTGAAACTAAAATGGAGAAATAAAATAGCAAACAGTAACAAAAATTCTCCAAATTAATTTTCAATAAAAGATAATAAAACAAAGAAAATTTAGAGACAAAGTTTGTATTTTTAGGATTTTTAAGGAATTTTTAGGATTTTTATAGAGGTTTTTGGAGTTTTGTGATTTTTTGGAGTTTTCTTTTATATTTTTTATTAATTTTGGATTGAATTTAGAACACACTAAGAGAGACAAAATATATTTTTTGGAGATTTTTCTGGAGAGTTTTTATATTTTTTATGGATTTTTAAGCTAAACAGTGCACAAAACGGCTATTTTTTATTTTTAATAAATAGTAAAATGCAATAATTATGGAAAATAAAAATATGTGATAAACTAAACTACAGCAGGAGCTTAATATGATTTTTTGAGATTTTTTGGGATTTTATAGACACATGCAAAAAAAATACAAGCAACAAAAGGAAAATACATATCTGCAGGGGCGTTTTTGAAATATTCAGAAAATCCGAGGGCCTCTTTGCAATATATCCAGAAAATATATATATGCGAAATGAACTTGCTGGACTTAAAACTAATAACAAAATGCCTGAAGGGCAATCCTGCAAAATTACCAAAGGCAGGTGCAAGAGCACGCGCACTGGCAGGGATATAACTGCAATAAGCGAACAGATCTGGGTTAAGATGCAATTGTTACCAAAATTTTGAACTGCACTAAAATGTTTTAGGATTAAAAGTAAATAAGTGAAGCTCCGGGGGGTCCCTACAAAAATCACCAAGGCCACGTGCGACGCACGCGACCTGGCAGGGGCAAAACTACAATAATATAGAAGTTCGGGGGCTGATTCGCAAATATTATAAAAACTATTAAATTCCGAGGAATGTTTAACTATTAATAACTAAATACAAAAAATGCTTGGGGTGTATGTAGCAAAATACCCAAGCCTCGAGTGATCCAACGGCGGTGCGGCTTCTACTAAAGCCACGTAGCAGGCTGCGGTGCGCCGATACCTCTTCGGGTTATAACGGCCAGGATTAGATCCTGGCCCGCGATCTGACGGCTGGAGGGGGGCGAGATCGGACGGCAGCTGCTGCAACTGGAGGATGTGCAAGATCGGATGGCTCAGGGACAGGGAGGAAGAACGGCTAAAGAACCCGGCCGTGGCGAGGTTGATGAAGCGAAATCTCGATGTCCCTGGTGGAAGAGTCCCGTCTAAATGTGTCCCGCGCCTCCTGTGAGCTTCCCTGAGCGGGTGGCAGCTTCAAAAAGGTGGTTGAACCGCCGGAGCTCCACCACGACGGTGAAGAGGAGGTCGAGCTCCAGGAGGTCCGTCGTGCGTCAAAAATGACCCCAAATGGGAGTCTTCGAGTCCTGGGACCTGCAATGAAACACAAAACCAACAGTGGAAGGATCCCAGGTCCTAAGTATAGGGGGAGTGGTGTATACATCCTCCGATCTCTCCTTCCATCTTCAGATCTCGTTTCTTCTTTTCTTCTTTTCATTTTCTATCTTCTTTTTGTATCAATAAGGTGTCACCCCTTGTAGACAGTCTTCTATACTTAGGACGTACTTTGTCCTAAATATAGGGGGCGCGCACCCCGAGTTTCTCTATTTTTCGATCCTCTCCACTGTCTCCTCTTCTTGTCTATACTTAGGGATATCTTGCCCTAAGTATAGGGGGAGACAATCTGAGTACGATCTGTTCATTCCAACCCTTGACCCTCCCTGCTTTGTGTACAGTCTGCTATACTTAGGATTATTTGATCCTAAGTATAGGGGGGACGGTCAACTTCTCATTGATTCGTTTATTTATTCTTTAGACTTGCCTATACTTAGTACGAGTTATGTCTTCTCTTTTCTCTCCTATCTATGAGGACATAGCTCAAGCTAAGTATAGGGGGGTCATATATACTGCGTATATACTGTAGCCATAACTCGTACTTTCGTATTTTCCTAATAATATGGCTAATAATTCTTTAAATCTCATTAAAATTCCTTAATAAAATGATGTGTTCTGTTCCTCAAATTCTTTTTGTATATACTGATTAATAAATCAGGTGAAAATGTTTTTTGCAAAATATTTGAAAAATAGTTTGAAAATCTTTGTGAACATCTATTGAAAACTATTTTGAAAATATTTTGTTACATGTTTTCAACATTTGTAAAAATGTGTGGTTTGCAAAATTTATTCTCTTTGTGTGAAATAAAATGTTTGAAAAATGATTTGTAAATGGTTTGAAAAATGGTTGCAAAAATGTTTTGGAAAATCTATCTATACTGTTTTGAAAAACCTTTGCAAAATGATTTTCAAATGTGTGTACATGTTTGCAAAAATGTTTGTAAAAATTATTTTGGACTATAGTTTTCAAAAATTGTGTGAAAAGTTTGTGTCAAATAAGTTTGAGGAATTTTTACATCACACCAAAAATCCACTATATATGTATAAAACTGACCACTTACCCTTGTAAATTCTTAAAATCCACTTCTTGTAGATATAAGAAGCACTCCCGTGTACATATTTTCAACCTAGTGTCCAGCCAAAAACTTTTTGTTTTCAAAAATCCCAAAAACATTTGCAAAACTAAAATAAAAAAAACACTTGAAAAATCTTTTAAAAAATACAAAAAAAATGCATTATCATCTTTTCAAAAATCCATAAAAAGTTCAAAACTTTGAAAATTGCATCACAAAAATATTTTCTGCATTGCATTGCATAGCATTCGCATTTTTCGGATTGAGTTTTATAGTTGAACAAGTCTAAGTAAAATCCGAAGATTGGAGCTTGATTGGACCTTAAAATCTACCTAATAACAGGAACCTTATAGGAATTGGGTTTGAGGTACTTCCGGTCTGGTTGACTTAATTCTTTGAGGATCACGGGACTTGGTTCAATGGATTCTTGACTGCCTAGGTAGAGTATTTCGGAGCACACGCACGACTCTTGTTGATAATGACCTAACTTGGACACCTGCACCTTTCACATGGCTCAACTCAGTTGGAGTGGTGAGGGGATTGGATTTGCCGGTATGAGACGCACACAAGTGGAAACACTTGTCCTCCTCTAGGGAGGGAAGTGCACCCCAACCCGTCCAGTGATTAGGAAGTCTAAAGACAGGAGGCTGTGGGTTGCAATAAAGCTTCAAAAGAGGGATAGTCTACTGGCTCAAGAGGAAAAACTCCTTATGTAAATGCTGCTGTATATAGTATTTCAAAAAAAAAAGTTCAGGCATGTATAAAAATAAAAAGCCTGCAAGTATGTACAAAGAAAATAAGCAAGCTTGAGCATCAAAGTCATATCATGTGAGCCTGCAGCTGGATGACTTGACTACACTGGTCTTGCATCCTAGGATAGGTAGCTACACTTGCTACCGTCCATTCTTCTCTTCACCCCTCCTCTTGAGCTGGTTGCCACTTGAACTTAGAAGGGAATACCCCGCTCCTCGAGGATGGAGTTATTGGATTGGGGAATCATTGGGTTGTTGTACTGGAGAAGTCAGTTTCTTTGTCATTCTAGTTGGGGAGAACCACCATCACTTACACTGTACAAGTCAGATTCATAGTCGTAAGAGTTTGCGTATGAGTTGAGATATTTCTGACCTGGCTATTGAGGAGACTTGAGCAGAGTTTTGGGATTCTCAGGGACTGTTGGATTTCAAATTCGGTTCTCAATAAGGTTCCGCCCGCACTAAAATTCCAAAGGTCCGACTTAAGCTCCAAACTTTGATTTTGTGAAGACAAGTTTGATAATTAAATTTAGTCCATCTTTCTTCTTTTTCTTTTCTTTATTTTTCTTTTTCTGCACTTATTGCATAAGTGTTTGCTTGGGACTAGCAAAGTCAAGTATAAGGGGATGATGAATCTACGTTTCATCATCTTTATTCTATCATTTTGGCCTGAAAAACCCTAGTAAATGCGTGTAAATAACATTAATTCATGCATTTTAGCATTCATGCATCGGTGTGTAAATACTGTATAAAATACGGTTTTTAATGCCAAAATTATAGAATAAAGAAAAGAAAAGAAAAAGAATAAAATATTGTAAATATTTTATGACCCGAAACCCCGAGACCTAGGCATCTTGATGACTAGGTCGACAAGGAATAAAGTAGGGGGAGATAAGGTCAGAAATACAGTGTAAATACCTATACTCTTTATTCATTTTTTTATTCATTTTGGGACCTATTTTTGGTTCCACTTTTTATTCATCAAATAAAGAAACTTTGTACAAGAAAGTTGTAGATAATTTTATAAAGAAAAATACAAAATTGATTTCATAGAAAAATAATGTACAGATAAAAAGTTATGGTCTGAATAAAAATCCAGAATCCTAACTTCCCAGACCCGTATCTCACAACTGACAACTCCAAATGCATCAAACTCACCTTTAATTATATATAGAATAAAATAATCTATCCAATGGTGGTGGTTTTGCATTTGGCGGAACTATGGTTTGAAAGTTGAGTTTTGGACCCTCATTGTATACTTGTACAGAATAAAATATTTAATTTATTATTTATTCATTATTTTTATATTTTTATATTTTTATAATGTTGTAAATATTACTTATAATAATTGTGAATATTAAAATCAGAATAAAAATGTAAATAAAACTCAAAATAAAAGACATGTATGTATAATACACAGGTAATAACTCTATAGACATACCTATATGATACATTCTTATATTTTATTTAATATACAAAACATCTCAGAAAAATAAAATAAAAATATGATTATGTGCATAAAAGTATGTTATAATTATATAAATTAATTAACATAATTAATAACATTAAAATACACAAAATAAAAATAAAGTAATAAAACATATAGATAATATACCTATAAAGGGCATAAATGCAAACTTGTAAAAATATACTTCATAAAAATAAATAAAAATCACTATAAAATAATTTATAAAAAAATAAACATTTTTTATTTTATAATTAAAAATCAATAAAATCATTATCTATTTTTTATAGATTTTAGAAGTATTTTTTTCCTGCGGATTTTCCCGGTTGGTCCACGTGGACCAACCAGGTGGCTGGAAAGTTGACCCACTGGTCAACTTCCTGGCCTTCTCCTGCAGCTTGTCAGAAACGACTTTTTCTTGGTTTTCGCCCCTTTTTGGGGGCCGCACCTTGCATCTACTCATGATGCGTCCTAAACAACTTTTTCTCCTCGAGATGTCCTCTTACTCGCCCATTGAATTGCTTGGGGAATGGATCACTGACGCGCCTCGTTGAAGGAGCCCACTCGGCCAACTATTCAAAAACCACCCGTCACTTCCCATAGCCCTTTGAACCCTTTTGACCCGAGTTTTCCCTCGCGCCTTGGAGCTCTGGACTGGAGGCGGTGACAGCGCATCCTCCAGCTTCTTCGCGCGAGGCTAAGCGACGGCCGAGGAGCTTCCATTCACCTCCGGTGGCCGCCGCCGTTGAGGTCCACTTCTTGGCTTCTACAGCCAATAGAGGTCGTTTTCGTTCCCTTTTCTTTGTTGTTTAGTTAGATGTAATGTCAGTTTGCAATTCGTGCGTTTAATCGGTCATCTAATCGAGTCGTTAATTTAGTTCGACGATCAAACACCTTGCCGGAGCCCTCGAGCTCCGGCCACCACCACCTCTATATTTGCCCACACCTTTCACTACATCCTTATATTATGTCATTAAAATTTCATACGAAATAGAGACTCCGACGGCCTCCATCCAGACAGTCATTTTTTAACGATAACAGAATTGCTAAAAATGACACCGTCTGGATGGAGGCCGTACGAGTCATTATTTCAAATGAAATTTTAATGACATGATATAGGGCTAAAATGATGAAAATCCACAGAAGAAATTTTCAAAAAAAATAAAAAACCCGGGTGAAATGGGGCGGGGGGGTGGGGGGGAGCCAAGTTAGCTCCCCCCATGGGGGCAGCCCCATTTTACCTTAACAACATATAACAACTCCACAGATGAGACACGTGATGAGTATACCTATAAGGAGCTGAGCGAAGGAGAGATCAAAGAAAAAGAGGAAGAAGAGACCAAGCATCTCAGTCAAAGGTAAAAAACGTCCCGACAGCTTTTCTTATTTCTTTCCATTATATCTAGACATTGATGCCATGCCAGCTTGTTGGGCCCGAGTATGTGTGTGTGTGTGTGTGTATGAATATATATATAGGAGTGTTCCTATGAGATGAGATTTGGTGAGATGGTGAGATGAGACATTATGGACCACTAATTTCAACATTCTCTCTCCTGGTTTCTCTCTCTTGACTGAAACTAGTGACCCAGAATCTCCAATCTCACCATCTCACAAAAATCTCATCTCATAGGATCGACCCTCTCTCTCTCTCTCTATATATATATATATATATAGGGAAAAGAGAAGCTACACCGGGTGGTGCAGCCAACTAGCTACACTCGGGCATTTTTCTCATTAGTTTTTGATTTTTTTGAAGGAAACCTATGGGGATTTACTTAGTTTATTGAATGAAATATGTGTTTCAAATTTCATGCAAAACAAACATTCCTAACATGCTCATCTAGATAGGGTCAATGTCAATAATTCTGAGATCGTTAAAATGTGATAGTCTAGATGGAGATGATAGAAGTTTCGAATTTAGTTGAAATTGGTATGATATCATGGTGATATGTGGTGACTTAAATCCCCTTAGGTTTGATAACTCGATATTCCGCGAGGGTCACAATAAATAATATATAGAGTGTCACTGAGACGACCGCTCGCAGAACACCATGTTGATCAGCAATTAACCCACATAAAAGAATAAATCAATTGAGTTCCAAAATTGTGAATTAGCATTTAACTCTACCACAAAATGCATAGTGAACAAGCATGTAGAGGTCGAATCACAGAGAGCAATGCAAAAATGAAGTAGCCTAATGTGCATGTACAACAGAGTCATCCTTGTGTGAAGCCTATTTTTGTGTGTTTTCATTATTATATTTTTTTATACTTTTTTTAATAATATATACTCATGTATTATATATATATATATATTATTTATAGACTATAAATATATATAAAGATATATACCCATAGAGGGTATGTATAAAGCATATAATACATACCTTATATACATGCATATATATATTATATATTTTTTTAATTTAATTTTCAGATTGTTATACATTAATTAATAGGCATATATATACATATATATATTTTTTTAATTTTCTTTTTCAATAAGGGAATATATATAATGTAGAGAGAGGGGTGATATAATATTTATAAAAATAAACAAAAATACTCAAAATTGCAAAAATAAAATCTTTTTGGTATTTTCATGATTTTCTAATGTTTTTGTAATTTTTGGGTATTTTTCAACAGATTTTTGGTATTTTTAAATACTGAAATAAAGCAAAACAGTGGAATAGCTACTGGGTGGGGGTAAAATGGTAGTTAAAAATATCACACAGCCACAAAATTTTTCCAAACCATTTTTAAAGTAAAGAGGTTAAAATATAGAAACTACAGAACTTGAGTTTGCAATTTTTGGGGTTTTCTAGAATTTTTTATATTTTTTAGAAGTTTTTGAGTATTTTTTTATTTTTAAGGTTTTTGTTTCGAGATTTTTAATGATTTTTGGGCTGTCACTTAAGTATGATAAAATAGACCATAGTCAATTTTTTTGGAATTTTTCAAGTGTTTCACTATTTTTTTGGTATTTTCTAAGCTAGCCAGTAAATAAAATGCATGTTTTTGATTTTTAATAAATGCAAAAATGCAACAAAATTAAAAACTAAAAATATGTCGTGCGAGAATAAGCTAACAGGAGCCTATGTTCATTTTTGTGGAATTTTTCAAGATAATATGATGCATGAAATAAATGGACAAAGAATACAAAAATTAAACAGCCTAGCGGGGGCATTTTTGCAAATAAAATATTTCTCAGGGGCATCAGTGCAAAAATTACTACAGAAATAAACATTTATTTTTATTTTTGGGACTATTTTACAATTAACAGATTCCGCCAAGGTTAAAGTGCAAAAATCACGCGCCTCACGTGGGACTGCACGTGAGGCGCGGAGGGACCTAATCGCATTTACAGAAACTACAGGGGGCCTACTACAAATATTACAATTTATTTAAAACGTGAAGTTTTATTTATGGCATTAAAATATAAATACAAAAAGGCGATGATGTATCTGAAATTTACCCCCAAAGGCGCGCGATCCAACGGTTGATCTTCGTCCACTTGACACGCGTCGTGCATCCATCAGCTGATACCGGTTCGCAGATGAAGGCTGAGATTAGATCAGCCTCGCTGATCGGACGGTGGGTGCAGGTCTTCATCTGACGGTCCTCGTTCAATCTGGGCCGCGCCTCCTGATCTGACGGCGATGGAGCTCCCTGGAAGAACAGGGAAGAAGCTCGCACGCGGCGAGCTTCGATCGTGAAGCTTGGGCTCCTCCGGGCATCTCCCTCGCGTCTGAGATGGTCTGGACGAAGCTGGAGGCCTTCCGCGTCTGTTGATGGTCTCGCCATGGCTCCTGGAGGTCCGGAGAGCTCGGACGAGGTCGATGAAGGTCAGACCCTCCAGGAACCTCTTCCTGGTTTGAATCGAGCCCAGATGGGCTCCTTTCTTTGCTTGACCTGCATAGGAAGAACCGGGGAAACGAGGGCTATCTCCTTGACCCCGGGTTTTGAAGCTCTGGCGCAAAATGCGGTTGGGCGGAGGAGCTCCGGCGATAGACGGAGGTAGAGCTCCGATTCGCAAAGACCAGTGGTCCTTGGTTGAACAAAGATGAGAGATAGATGGAGAACGTGATGGGGAACGAAGTGAGGTGAACGTGGCAGTCGGAAATGGTCGAGATCACGGTGAAGAAGTCGCCGGAGCGGAGCTCCGGTGAACTTCGATTTTTTGATTTTAAGTTACGCTAATTAACTAAAGACTAAACTAAGAACAGGAGGGAAAAGCAAACACTAAAATCTACCTAAAATGCAATAAAGGGAAGCTCTTATACCTGGAGGCCACCAGGGAGCAGGACGAACGCCGGAGCTCAGCCGCGTCAAAACTTTCCCTCCTCCGGCTGATTCAAGTCGCTGCGATGCTCCCCCTGTCACGAGGAACCTCCCAGGATCGAAATCAAGGCTTTTGGATGGATTAAATTGGCCAAATTTGAGGAGGGGGATGGAGCTTCTTATTTATAAACATTGGGATAGACCCTTATTGACCGGCGTTTATTGATTAATCCAATGAACATCGTGTTGATCTAAGATATCAGCGGGCATCAGTGATCATCAGGGATCATTTCTTGTGAAGAAAGCGAGCTCGATCGATGGACGAAATGGCCGTAAAAAAGGGAAGAAAATCGGGGAAATGACAGTTCTGGCGCGCCAGGTCCTGGATGGGACAGTTGACCGGGCGGTCAACAAGGGTTGCGCCCTCATTGGTCCACCTTGGCCGCTAGAGGACAAAATAGGAAACTTTATTCTAAAATGATTTTTTTACCATAATAAATGATTTTATTAGAATTTTATTACAAAATAAAAAATGTGTATTAATTCATGTAGTATTTATTTATGATTTTTATTTAATTTTTCGATGTATTTTATTATGGTTTTATTTTAATAAGGTATTTATGTATGTATTTACATGTATTTTGTGTATTTTATTTTTATTTTATTTATTTTATTTAATTAATTTATTGTCTTATTTTATAAATTTATAATTTATTTTTGTGAGTGTGAGGGTACTTTTATTTAATTTTTATGAATTTATTTTCATATTTAAATAAATAGGTATATGTATATGTAGGTATACTTATAGGTATTTTACCTATATATTATATATACTTTATTTATTTAGTGTATTTTCTTGGTTTTTATTTTAGATTTGTATTTTTAGTAGTTTATATGTAATATTTACAATATTATAAAAATATGAAAGAATTAAAGAATGTGTTCCTTCTTTATTTAGATATATACTTAACATAGTTATTATGCCTATTATCTTGCATTTACTTATTTTATTTTAGAAGTCCTTTTTAGTTTTATTCTAATTTCAATATGTACATGTATTATATACATTATTTACAAAATTTTAAAAATATAATTTGATAAAAATAATAGAAAATGAATATATTTAATATTTTAATCAGGCGGGCTGCACAATGGGGGACAAAAACCTAATTTTTGCAGATGAACTCCAAAAATTATGAAACTAATTTTATTAAATAGTTCTTGGAATTCTATATACAATTAAAGGTGAGTTTGGGCAATTTGGAGTTTTTATTTGCAAGATATGGATCTGTGAAGTTGAGATTTTGGCTTTTTATTCTGGGTATAAAATGTACACTAAGTATTATTTTTCCACAAACTTAATTTTGTATTTTCATTTACATTATTATCTACAACTTTCATGTACAAAGTTTCTTTACTTTATGAAGGAATAATTATTTACAAAATAGGTGTCAAAAATGCATAAATAAATGAATAAATAAATGAGGTATTTATTGTACACTGGCCCTTATCTCCCCCTACTTTATTCCTTGTCGACCAATTCCATGCTGGCCTTGGTCTCGGGGTTAGGGTCATAAAATATTTGCAATATTTTACTCCTTCTTCTTTTCTTCTCTTTATTCTATAATTTTGGCACTAAAAACCTTAATTAATGTATAATTAATACAATGAATAATGAATGCTTTTATGTACAAATTGATGTCATTTTCATGCATTTGCTGGGGTTTTTGAGGCTAAAATGATAGAATAAAGGTGATGAAATGGAGATTCATCACCCCCCTATACTTGCCTTTGCTAGTCCCTAGCAAACACTTATGCAATAAGTACAAAAAGAAGAAAGAATAAATGAAAGAAAAAGAAGAATTAAAAGAAGGATAGAGTGAATAGGGGTGCTTTCAGTGCAATACATGTCTTTATAAAATCTGAATTTGGAGCTCTTGTCAGACTTTGGGTGTAGATGTGTGTGGAACCTAGTTGGGAACCAGTTTTAAAATACAACAGCCTTCGAGAGCCATAGAACTCGGTTCAACCCACCTCAATAGCCTTGTCAGAACTGGTCTACATCATACGCAAACCCTATAACTATGAAGCTGACTTGTATAGTGTAAGTGATGGTGGCTCTCCCCAACGGAAATGACAAAGGAACTGACTTCTCCGGAATGACAACCCAATGATTCCCCTATCCAATAGCTCTTTCCTCGAGGAGCGGGGTATTCCCTTCTAAGTTCAAGTGGCAACTAGCTCAAGAGGAGGGGTGAAGAGAAGAATGGACGGTAGCCAGTGTAGCTACCTATCCTGGGATGCAAGACCAGTGTAGTCAAGTCATCCAGCTGTGGCTCATATATTTGACTTTGGAAAATCTAGCTTGCTTATTGGCTTTACAACATATGTACATATATTGCAAGCATTTTATTTTTGTACAGGCCTGACCATTTTCATTTTTTTTCGACATACTATTCATAGCAGCATTTACATAAGGAGTTTTTCCTCTTGAGCCAGTAGACTATCCCTCTTTTGAAGCTTTATTGCAACCCACAATCTCCTGTCGTTAGACCTCATGGCTACTGGACCAGGTTGGGGTGCACTTCCCTCCCTTGACGAGGACGAATGTTTCCACCCGTATGCGTCTCAGACTGGCAAATCCAACCACCTCACCACTCCAACTGAGTTGAGCCAAGTGAAAGGTGCAAGTGTCCAAGTTAGGTCATGGTCGGCAAGAGTCATGCGTGTGTCTTGAAAAGTTCTAGTTAGTCAGTTGAGGTGACTTGAACCCATCCCTGATTTCTCAAAGAATTAAGTCTGCATAGACCTGAGGTACCTTAAACCTAGTTCCCGTAAGGTTCCAGTGCAGTTAGGTGCGGTAAGGTCTAATCCAAGCTCCAATTTGAGACTTTATTAGATTGATTCAATCATCAAGCTCACTCAAAAAGAATATGAATGGTATGCTCATGCTATGCACAATGAATGATGCAATTTTTTCACAAAGAGTTTAAAAGAATCAAAGAATCTCTCTTTTTTTAACACAAAGAATTTTTGCAAATAAGAAGCTTGGCACATACAAAAAGTACATACAATTATTTACACGGGCGAGCCGCTTTATTGACAACCGTATGGATTCATAAGGGCTTTTATAGGTTTCAATGAATTCTTTATTCAGGTTGTACAGAAATAATTTTATGTATCTTATTCACAATTTACAAGTATTTGTAATGATGTTTTTATTTCTCAGATCTAGTTTTGAAAATAATTTTGCAAACCATAGTACACGATAATTTTTGCAAGCATTTACACACATTTGAAAACTATTTTTGCAAATATTTTTCACACTATATACATTTTTCACAATAGTTTTGACAAACATTTTTCAAAACATCTGCACATAGGTTTTTCAAATCCTTTATTTCACACAAATTGAAAACATTTCACAGCAAATTTTTCAAACAGTTCACACTATTTTTCAAATCATACTGTATAGGTATCTAACCTGATTTATTAATCAGTATATACAAAAAGAAGAAAACCTATATTTAATATACAACAGGGTTTTGGCTCTTATAAGCTTTATTTGGGGTTATTGCTTATTTTTGTGTGAAAGATTTTTGTGCAGACTCCTCAGACTTATTCAAGAATCCTTTTCAAAAGATTTTTGAAGACTATAGTCCAAAATTAATTTGGCAAACATGTTCACGTATTTTGGAAATGATTTTACAAAGGTTTTTCACACAAGATAGATAGATTTTTCAAAGCAATTTGACAAACAAAATTTTCCAATCATTTGCACACTGATTTTCACATATTTTTATTTCACTCAAAGAAAATAAATTTTACACACAAAACTGATTTTTCAAAGGTTGAATACTGTACACACTATTTTTCAAGCAATTTTCATAAGATATTTCAAAGAGAATGTTTTGCAGAAAATGCTTTTCCTGACTCATTAATCAGTACAAGTACAAAGAGTCTGAGGAGCTCACAGTCATATTTTATTATTATAGAGTTACTTAATACTTTTTATATATTGAGTTGATGTTTTATTTTTCAGTATGAGTTATGGCTTATAGTATATACATGGTATATACGACCCCCTATACTTAGATTGAGCTATGTCCTCATAGATCGAAGAGAAAAGAGAAGGCATAACTTATAGACAAGTCTAAAGAATATATGAATGAAAAATGAATGAATAAATGAGAAGTTGACCTTCCCCCCTATACTTAGGATCAAATAATCCTAAGTATAGCAGAGAATGTATAGAAAGCATGGAGGGTCAAGGGTGAGAATACACAGATCGTACTCAGATTGTCTCCCCTATACTAAGGGTAAGAGACTCCTAAGTATAGACAAGAAGAGGAGACAATGGAGAGGATCGAAATGAAATGAAAAACTCGGGGTGCACATCCCCCCTATACTTAGGACAAAGCACGTCCTAAGTATAGAAAACTGTCTGCAAGGGCGGCACCCTTTTAGATACAAAAAGAAGATAGAAAAGGAAAGAAGAAAAAGAAGAAAAGAAGAAAATCAGGTAAACAGTTTTTGGAGTACATCGTCTGAATTTTCTGATGCTGCAGCTATTGTGGAAATGTCATCATGGTGCACGAGTTGAATGGAATCAACAACGGCCAAGAATGTGTCTGGTTCGAGGTAAGGCTTCAGGAGTTGACCGTTGACGACGAATGGTTGTGCGTCAGGGGACAATTCTGATATGGCAATACTTCCATTGTCACGCACTTCACAAACTCGAAATGGCCCTGTCCACTTACTCTTCAATTTGCCTGGGAAGATCCGCAACATTGCATCAAATAACCACACTTTCTATCCAATATCAAAGGTCTTTCGTCTGATGTGCCGGTCATGCCAGCGTTTCACCTTCTCTTTGTACATCAATGTGTTATCGTATGCATAGTCTCAGAATTCCAAGAGTCTGTTCAGATCATCCTTTCTTTTCTGACCACTTTTGCGTGAATCCAAATTGCAACTGTTAACTGCCCATAAAGATTTGTGAATTAATTCAACTGGCAGGTGGCACGGCTTCCCATATACAAGACGATAGGGCGACATGCCCAAGGGAGACTTGTAGGCGTTCTGTAAGCCCACAAGACCGAGTCAAGAGTTGGGACCAGTCTTTTCTGTTTGGCCTGACAAGTTTCTGCAGAATCATCTTGATTTCTCTGTTTGATAATTCTGCCATGCCATTGGTTTGAGGATGGTAAGGAGATGCGACACGATGATCAATGTCGTACTCCTTCGTCAATTTCTTGACCTCTTTATTAATGAAATGGCTAACCCCCGTCTGATATGAGAATTTTCGGTATCCCGAACCGCGAGATGATGTTCTTCTTCAGGAACTGACATACTGTTCGACTGTCGGCGGCTCGAGCAGGGATAGCTTCAACCCAACGACTCACGTAATCGACGGCAAGATGGATGTGCTCAAAACCTTGACTGTTAGGGAAAGGTCCCATGAAGTCAATGCCCCATGCATCAAAAACGTCTGCTATCTGAATAATTTTCAGGGGCATTGAATCTTTGGCAGTAAGTGTACCTTTCAATCTCTGACAGTCAATACATCTTTTGACAAATTCTGCAGCATCCTTAAATAATGTGGGCCACCAGAAGCCACGCTGAAGTACTTTAGCTATCGTACGATCTCCAGAATGATGTCCACCAGATTCAAGCGAGTGACAATGCTCGAGGACACTAGATTGCTCCTCCTGAGGGATGCACCTGCGCCAAATGCAATCTGCTCCTTCCCTGAATAAAAGAGGATCCTCCCATTGATAGAATCGGATGGTCGACATGAATTTGTTCTTCTGATTCTTCGTCCAATCCGATGGCGTTACCCCAGAGGCGAGGTAATTGACTATACCTGCATACCAAGGAAGAGAATCCATTACCAATATTGCTTCGTCAGGAAAGGTTTCTGTAATGGGTGCACTATTCAGAGGAGACTCGTGGCTGCTCAATTCTGGAGAGATGGTCTGCTACCACATTCTGAACTCCAGGCTTGTCCTTGATTTCCAGATCAAATTCTTGGAGGAGAAGGATCCATCGAATCAGTCTCGTCTTGGCATCCTTCTTCTGCTGGAGATACCGGATAGCAGAGTGGTCGGTAAAAATTGTGACTTTTGATCCAAGCAAATAGGATCTGAACTTCTCAAGGGCGAAACCACAGCCAGCAACTCTTTCTCTGTCACTGTATAATTTCTCTGTGCTTCATCTAATGTTCTGCTGGCATATTGAATGGTATAGGGCGCTTTTTCTTTTCTTTGACAAAGAATAGCCCCGACTGCAAAATCTGACGCATCGGTCATTATCTCAAAGGGAAGAGTCCAGTCTGGCGGCTGTAAGATTGGAGCCTAAGTAATAAGCTCCTTCAGCTGATTGAAAGCCAAGGAGAACGCGCTGATCTACATTGAACTCGGTTTCCTTGCATAAAAGTTCTGTCAAAGGTCGAGCAATGTGACTGAAATCCTTGATGAATCGCCTGTAGAATCCCACATGCCCCAGGAATGACCTTACAGTCTTTACTGACTGAGATGGCTGTAGATTTGCATTAACATCCACCTTCGCCGGGTCGACTTCCATGCCATGTTTGGAAACGATGTGACCCAGCACGATACCTTCTGCGACCATGAAAGGCTCTTTTTCCCAAGAAAGCACTAAATTGACTTCCGACACTTCTGAAGCACTCTGTCCAGGTGCTCAAGACAAGAATCAAAACTATCACCATAGACAGAGAAGTCATCCATAAACAACTCGAGAAACTGCCTACCATCTCGGCGAAGACTGCCTAACATGCATCTTTGCAAGGTTGCAGGTGCATTGCATAATCCAAAGGGCATTCTCTTGAAGGCGTAAGTGTCGAACGGGCAAGTGAAGGTAGTCTTCTCTTGATCTTCAGGGACGATGCCACTTGGTTGTACCCAGAATACCCATCCAAAAAGCAGAAGAACTCCTTGCCTGCAAGTCTTTCCAAAACTTGATCAATGAATGGCAAGGGGAAGTGGTCCTTCTTAGTTGCCGCATTAAGACGACGGTAGTCAATACACACCCGCCAGGATGTCGTACCCGAGTGGATATTTCCCTCTCCTTTGTCATTTGTAACCATGGTAAGCCCGGATTTCTTGGAACTACATGCAGTGGGCTTACCCATTTTGAATCGGAGATGGGATAAATGAAGCTGCGTCACACTATTTCGTTATCACTTTCATGACGACGTCTCGGAGATTAGGATTCAACCTTCTTTGGAATTCGCGGGACGGCTTGACATCCTCTTCCAGATAGATGTGGTGCGAACATAAGGCCGGATTATCCCTCGGAGATCTGATACGCACCAACCAAGTGCCTTGCAGTTCTTTTCTAGAACCTCGAGAAGTCGAGATTCCAGATCCAAATTTAGCCTGCTGATGATGATGACCGGATACATTTGTTCTTCACCCGCAAGGAAAGCATACTTCAGGCCTGTAGGAAGTGGCTTGAGGTCTGGTGTTGATCTGTCCAACTTGTTGGCCACTTCAGACACTATGTTGGTGTGGGATGTACTTCCTTGAGGGGGCTGCCATCCTCATCATTCTGCTGAGATCCCAGTGATGTGCCGAACGGTTCTGTGCTAAGATGATCGTGTTTGGTCTGGAGTGAATGATCAAAGAGATGCGCTTGCATCTGAGAATCTGTCTCCCAAGAATCATCGGAGCAAAGGTTGACTGTGCTTTCCAGTCCTCCTCGAGTGTGAGGATTTCTTGGGTCCATGAATCATTCAATGACAAAGATGAATCTCTAATCTCAGTGATAAAGTCACAGCCTACTTCTGATGCTGCCTGGTAGTTCTAGTGGCGGTCAGGTCGTCGAGCCGCTTGGTCATTTCCGCCAGTCCTTTGACAAGTTGGGCTAGGCAATCCATGGTGGGGTTCGCAGGGGGTACCTCGGTGGGTTCAGCGTGCAGACCACACTGCTGTTGCATGGATGGGTGCGGAGGGTTGTTGCTGGTGATGCTGGGGTGGTGCAGGAAATTGAAGTTGCTGATAAGAGGAGGGAGGATACTGCTGATATTGCTGAGATGGGGCAGCCGCATACTGATGAAACAGATGTGGATGGCGGTACTGCGGCTGCTGCTGGTATGGTAGATTCTGCCTCCATTGATTCGCATACTGGGGAGGCTGATGGTACTGCTGATGAGGCTGAGAGGACTGCCCAAAACGACCGCCCTGAGGTTGGTGGTATTGCCGTTGGCAAGTGGCTGACCCCGGGGTTGTCCCATAGGACGGGTTGGTTGTGCATAATTGGTCCATACCCCGTTCACTTCCTGGATCAGGGGTGGTGTTGGAAAACTGGATCAGGCCCCGAATAAACTCTGGTTGGTACACAACCATCTGCTGCTGCGCCTGGCCCTGGTCAGGCGCCTGCACGTAGTACACGTGCTGGACTGCTGGTGGCTGCTGGCTCAGCTGAGGCTGATGCTGCGGTTGCGGCTCGTCCTTCTTCTCAGCTGGAGCATCTGATGTTGTCTCCGATTGAACAGAGTTGATGGTACCCACCAACAGTTCGAGGTACTTGTTGATCTGATCAAGCTTGTCTAAATTCTGAGTCCTCTTCTCGATCACAGCGAGTTTTCGAGGTCCTGTGATCGCTTCTCAATGATGTCAACTTTAGAAAGATGGCCCCCGATGATACTGAGGTTGGAGCTCTCATCTCTCTCTGCCTCCTTGGACGCTGCCATGTGTACTTGTTTCTGGAGGATATGGGGCTGCTTCGGATATGCCTTGGATGAAGAGAGGGAGGCCTCTCCTTCGGCCATTTCTTCAAATATCTGCCAGACTACGTCTTCATCCTTGTTGAAATGCGAACCCCCACATGCTGCGTCAACGAGCCTTTGGCTCTCAATGTTCAGTCCCCCAAAGAAGTGCTGGACCAAGCTGGTCTTCGGAATCTCATGATGGGGACACTTTTCCTGCAGGTCAGTGAATCTCTCACATGCTTCATGTATTGACTCATGGGGTCCTTGGGAGAAATTACTGATTCAGGCTCGCATCTGGTTGAGCCGACCGAGAGGATAATACTTATGCAGGAAGGCTGACTTCAGCTCCTCCCAGGTCGTCACAACCTTCCCTAGATGGTTGACCTAATAGAGGGCTTGTCTTGTAAGCTGAAGGGGAACGCCATCATCTTGACAATGTCCAAAGGGACATTGGGATAGTGAGTGGTGCGGCAAATGCAGGTGAATTGTTGCAGGTGAATGTACGGCTCTTCACTGGTGTTTCCATGGAATGCAGGGAGAAGAGCAATGAACTGGGGTTTCAGCTCAAAGTGAGCGTGTACCGGTGGAATGAGGATCCACTCAGTCATCTGGTTGTCTCCTGGATTGTATGTTTCTTTAAGTGTAGGCTTGGGTGGTGGTAATTCAGGTTCATCATCATCGGGGCCACCACCTCCACCTCCTCCTCCTCTGCCTCCTCTGCCTCTGCCTCCTCCTCCCTCGTCTCGGTTCATCATATCGTTCAACATATCCTGGAATGCTGTCTGCTGAGGGCCTGCTCGGTCAGCTGCTGCTGGATGGCCTGGATAGACGCCAGCAATTGTGCATTGACTTGATTCTGGTCCGGCATTTGTCCTTCTGGTTGGGATGGCTGCTGACCCTTTCCCTTTCCTCCGGGAGCCATATCAGGGTCTGAGTCGGATGAAATGAACTCCGGAGTATTCTCCAGGGCTCACTCTGTCTTCTATATGCAGAATGAGATAGTCCAGATCAGACCACTTGCAATGTTATTCAACCGTCATGATGGAGCTGGAATTCAAGTCAACCCCAGCGTGTTGTGAACGGAAAAGGATGTAGACTGTAATCGACTTCCATTCACAACGGTAAAAGTGGGACAAAAGTGATCCCAGTTTATTGGGTGGCCAAGAGAAAGGTAGAAAACGAGGAGTCTGGAGATCGATCCGCAAAGTCCGGATCGGGTTCTCGGGAATTGCCTCGAATTTATTGGCGGAGTTGAGTTCATGGAATCGATGGGGGTGTCGGCAAGGTCTCGACGGAAACCATCCATGGATCAACTTCGCGAAGCACAAGAGAAGTTCGGATGTTGGAAGAAGGATATGATGGTCAACAAGGAATAAAAGGAGTGTAAAACAGTAGAGAGGCTTGACTGAGCGGGGTGGTCAAAGGGAGATACAATAAAATGTGCACAAAGGCACGGGACTTGATCTTTGAACCTTAATCTAGATCCATACAAACACAATACAAAATCAGGTTCACCAACTCACGCCATGAGAAGCCGTGAAGGTTCGGCTATTTATTATCTTTTCATTTTTAGAGTTGTGATTTCAGGTATATCTTGTAACAAGTCCTTAGTACGCTACCCTATAGGAGAGAGTACTGCCAGAAGAGTATCCCGTACTTGTCCTCCTCCTGTGTAACCTGTAGTATGTACTTTTTGGAGTCCTTGTAACCCTTCTTGGATCCCTACTCAGCCAAAGAAATAAAGAGAGGAAGCCGATAGGCGAAACCAATACTTCGATTCTCGCTTGCAACGGAATCACCCGTGAGTGTGCAAGAACCTACTCGGACGTAGGACGATGAGACAGACACCCCCGTGATGGCGTGGACTATGCTCAATACTTCGGACAGGGTCGATGCTCTGCACAACAGAGAGTCATCATTGGTGACCAAGTCCTACTCTCCTACGTACGATAGAAGCGCCATTACTTCGGAAATCCAGGCGATACACAAGGCAGTTGCAGACTGGGTTTTGGCTTTAATCCTTTGGGGGTCGCACTCGCTTAAGGGAGTAGGGTTTTGGTCCCCCTCCAAGGTACCTGAAAACAATGAGGTCTTTATGAACCCGATACAATGATAGTCCATTACAGATTTTAATTAAGGTCAAACTTTATTTAGCAGTCCCCTTGTTTTAATTTTTTGGATTTTCACTTTTTTTGAGTCTGTTTTCATACCAGCGCCTAACGTTTTTGTAGATTCTTATTTAAGTCCTAGGTGCTCAAAATCAGAGGGAGAT
This sequence comes from Ottelia alismoides, assembly GCA_037367405.1. Classification (NCBI taxonomy): domain Eukaryota; kingdom Viridiplantae; phylum Streptophyta; class Magnoliopsida; order Alismatales; family Hydrocharitaceae; genus Ottelia; species Ottelia alismoides. The sequence continues at coordinate 187,992 of JAZKJV010006105.1, forward strand.
AGCGAAAAAGCCGTGCAAGTGGTTCCATGATGGAAATCTCACCATTGAACCGAATGATGCATGCTGAGTTAGAAGACTTACAGTGCATCCCAGCTCTCTCCATGCGGTATGCAAAACAGAATTTTTAAACCTATCTACATGTCGGTATGCAAGGCATAAAATCGTCCTAAACATTAGCTGCTATTAGCGTGAAGAACCATAAGTCGCTCATTTATCTCTAGCCTGAAAAGTTCGGTCTTGGCTCACCCCTCCTCTGCTCAACACACTTGAGTTTAGGAGATAGCGCTTTATGGGGCTTGCTGTGGCACAAGGCTAAGAGACAAGTGAACGGCTTTTTTAAGTTTGACTAGATCCATACGGAGTAGACTATAGGAACATGCATTCTTATTAATGTTTGGACCTAGCTACCGAATCAAGCAACCTATATATAGGGGCTCCAAGCACACAAAACAAAGTAAAATAAAGGCGGAAAGCTCAAAACTGCGGGAAACAAAGAAAAGAAAGCGATGGAAAACTCGAAAAACTGTGATGAGGTCCCCAGGTGAACACTCACCCAGGCACTGGACCTCATTGTGAAGAGTAGAGTCCTGTTAATTATTACATGCCAAAATTGTCTCTCTCTCACCATAAATTACAGAAATAGTTCTAATTGCTCTAAACTAATCCCATCCCCTTGTATCCTTGTTGCTCTCTCCAGATGGTCATGAGGTGAAGACCACCCTCCTCCAAGCTCGGCTCCCTTGGCTCCCTAAGAAGCCATCCTCGCGTGGCGGGCCCTCGCATCAAAGTCACAAAGAGATTCAATCAGTATAGCTCAATCAATAAAATCAAGCAGGAAAGAATTAATTACAATAAATAAATCAATAAAGCATAGTGATCAATTGTAAAATAAATGACTGCTCACAAAATTAATGACACATCAATTTATAAACAAGAATGACAAATTAATAGGCTACGCTCATTGCTCCCCGGCAACGACGCCATCTGATAACTCGATATTCCGTGAGGGACACAATAAATAATATATAGAGTGTCGCTGAGGCGACCGCTCGTAGAACACCATGTTGATCAGCAATTAACCCACATAAAAGAATAAATCAATTGAGTCCCAAAATTGTGAATTAACATTTAACTCTACCACAAAATGCATAGTGAACAAGCATGTAGAGGTCGAACCACAGAGAGCAATGCAAAAATGAAGTAGCCTAATGCGCATGTACAATAGAGTCATCCTTATGTGAAGCCTATTTTTGTGGGTTTTCATTATTATATTTTTTATACTTTTTTTAATAATATATACTCATGTATTATATATATATATATAATTTATAGACTATAAATATATATAAAGATATATACCCTTAGAGGGTATGTATAAAGCATATAATACATACCTTATATACATGCATATATATATATATTTTAATTTAATTTTCAGATTGTTATACATCAATAAATAGGCATATATATACATATATATTTTTTTATTTTCTTTTTCAATAAGGGAATATATATAATGTAGAGAGAGGGGTGATATAATATTTATAAAAATATACAAAAATACTCAAAAATGCAGAAATAAAGTCTTTTTGGTATTTTTGTAATTTTTGGGCATTTTCAACAGATTTTTGGTATTTTTAAATACTGAAATAAAGCAAAACAGTGGAATAGCTACTGGCTAGGGGTAAAATGGTAATTAAAAATATCACACAGCCACAAAATTTTTTTAAACCATTTGTAAAGTAAAGAGGTTAAGATATAGAAACTACAGAACTTGAGTTTGCAATTTTTGCGGTTTTCTAGAATTTTTTATATTTTTTAGAAGTTTTTGAGTATTTTTGAATTTTTAAGGTTTTTCTTTTGAGATTTTTAATGATTTTTAGGCTGACACTTAAGTATGATAAAAAAGACCATAGTCATTTTTTTGGAATTTTTCGAGGTGTTTCACTATTTTTTTGGTATTTTCTAAGCTAGTCAGTAAATAAAATGCATGTTTTTAATTTTTAATAAATGCAAAAAATGCAACAAAATTAAAAACTAAAAATATGCCATGCGAGAATAAGCTAACAAGAGCCTATGTTCATTTTTGTGGAATTTTTTAAGATAATATGATGCATGAAATAAATGGACAAAGCATACAAAAATTAAACAGCCTAGCAGGGGCATTTTTGCAAATAAATATTTCTCAGGGGCATCAGTGCAAAAATTACTACAGAAATAAACATTTATTTTTATATTTGGGGCTATTTTACAATTAACAGAACCCGCCAGGGTTAAAGTGCAAAAATCACGCGCCTCACGTGGGACTGCACACGAGGCGCGGAGGGATCTAATCGCAATTACAGAAACTACAGGGGGCCTACTGCAAATATTACAATTTATTTACAACGTGAAGTTTTATTTATGGCATTAAAATATAAATACAAAAAGGCGGGGGATGTATCTGAAATTTACCCACAAAGGCGCGCGATCCAACGGTTGATCTTCGTCCACTTGACACGCGTCGCACATCCATCGGCTGATACCGGTTCGTAGATGAAGGCTGAGATTAGATCAGCCTCACTGATCGGACGGTGGGTGCAGGGCTTCATCTGACGATCCTCGTTCAATCTGGGCCGCGCCTCCTGATCTGATGGCGATGGAGCTCCCTGGAAGAACACGGAAGAAGCTCGCGTGCGGCGAGCTTCGATCGTGAAGCTTGGGCTCCTCCGGGCATCTCCCTCGCGTCTGAGATGGTCTGGACGTAGCTGGAGGCCTTCCGCGTCTGCTGATGGTCTCGCCATGGCTCCTGGAGGTCCGGAGAGCTCGGACGAGGTCGATGAAGGTTGGACCCTCTAGGAACCTCTTCCTGGTTTGAATCGAGCCCAGATGGGCTCCTTTCTTTGCTTGACCTGCATAGGAAGAACCGGGGAAACGAGGGCTATCTCCTCGACCCCGGGTTTTGAAGCTCTGGCGCAAAATGCGGTTGGGCGGAGGAGCTCCTGCGATAGGCGGAGGTAGAGCTCCGATTCGCAAAGACCAGAGGTCCTTGGTTCAACAAAGGTGAGAGATAGATAGAGAACGTGATGGGGAACGAAGTGAGGTGAACGTGGCGGTCGGAAATGGTCGAGATCACGGTGAAGAAGTCGCCGGAGCGGAGTTCCGGCGAACTTTGATTTTTTGATTTTAAGTTACGCTAATTAACTAAAGACTAAACTAAGAACAGGAATGAAAAGCTAACACTAAAATTTACCTAAAATGCAATAAAGGGCAGCTCTTATACCTGGGGGCCACCAGGGAGCAGGATGGATGCCGGAGCTCCGCCGCGTCAAAACTTTCCCTCCTCCGGCCGATTCAAGTCGCTGCGATGCTCCCCTGTCATGAGGAACCTCCCAGGATCGAAATCAAGGCTTTTGGGTGGATTGAATTGGCCAAATTTGAGGAGGGGGACGGAGCTTCTTATTTATAAACATTGGGACAGACCCTTATTGACCGGCGTTTATTGATTAATCCAATGAACATCGTGTTGATCAAAGATATCGGCGGGCATCAGTGATCATCAGGGATCATTTCTTGTGAAGAAAGTGAGCTCGATCGATGGACGAGATGGCCGTAAAAAAGGGAAGAAAATCGGGGAAATGACAGTTCTGGCGCGCCAGGTCCCGGATGGGACAGTTGACCGGGCGGTCAACAAGGGCTGCGCCCTCATTGGTCCACCTTGGCCGCTAGAGGACAAAATAGGAAACTTTATTCTAAAATGATTTTTTTTCCATAATAAATTATTTTATTAGAATTTCTTATAAAATAAAAAATGTGTATTAATTCATGTAGTATTTATTTATGATTTTTATTTAATTTTTTGATGTATTTTATTATGGTTCTATTTTAATAAGGTATTTATGTATGTATTTACATGTATTTTGTGTATTTTATTTTTATTTTGTTTATTTTATTTAATTATTTTATTGTCTTATTTTATAAATTTATAATTTATTTTTGTGAGTGTGAGGGTATTTTATTTAATTTTAATGAATTTAATTTCATATTTAAATAAATAGATATATGTATATGTAGGTATACTTATAGGTATTTTACCTATATATTATATATACTTTATTTATTTAGTGTATTTTATTGGTTTTTATTTTAGATTTGTTTTTTTAGTAGTTTATATGTGATATTTACAATATTATAAAAATATGAAAGAATTAAAGAATGTGTTCCTTCTTTATTTACCGTGACCAAATCAAGGTCGTTGGATCACTTGATCCAAGGACCACCAATTGTCTTCACTCTGGCGGTTGGCCCCCAAGCGACATATCCTTTCACCTGACCAGTTTTCTCCCATTTACTCTGGCCACTCCACATGTAGTCACAACACGATTCTTCTGCATGCGCATAGCTCTTTCATCGTTCATCTCCTTTGGTTTCTCAATGTCCATCATCTTTTTCACGTTCGCCCAATACCGATTGTTGAAGCCCCCTATACAACTGGTTCTCCTTTATAGAAAATGCCTATCCAAACTTCCTCCAAAGATCCGCCCCTTGTGTGAGTATCTTCCGAACATCGTCTACCTTCGAATGATAAAGAGAGGGTGAGAGCAGAAGCCAAGAATGAAGGCATACTCTAATGAGAACCAAGTCTAATTTAGCCTTGTTGCAGCACCTTGACCTACTACTCGAGCTTCAAGCCTTTGTTGGGTTTGCTAAGCGATGACTAGGAGCATTTAAATCTCCACTCCCAGGCCAGTGTTCCACCTTTGACCTTCTTCTTCACGTTCGTGATACACCTTAGTTCCATCGTTCTTTAACTTCTCGATTTAATTCACCATGATTCAATCAACGTTTCACCCACCTGAACACCCACACACCTTCGTTTCCACACATCGATCTTTATGCACTTCATCAAGATCTCCTTCACCTCCTCACGAAGGGGGTGGACCCTATTAGAGCATCACTCTTATCCACCAATCATCCATTCATTTCACCCCATATCATTCCCCTTAGTTCCCTTTTTGTGTTGGCTTTTAATCTGACCCCTACAAGTGTAAAAGAACATCAATGATTAGAGGTTTAAACCTCTCTCCATTCTCAGCATCTCCTTACGATGAGTACGAGTCGAACTGTTGAAGGATCCATTCTTAAGCCATCTCAGACCTAGCAGCTTCTTTGTGGGCCTTCGAGGGAGCTTCTCCGACACTCAACAAAGGTGTAGATCCAAGGAGGAGGACTTAGAAGCTCGTCGAATCCCATGCCTCTACATCGTCTATGGAAGAGGAATAATCCCTTTGATGTACAGTTACAGTATGATCGTTTTGATCCTACGGTTGTGATTCATCCCCAAGTCACTGCTTCACGCATAAGCTTTGGTTGACCCGAGTTGAGATCTTGAGCACCAGAATGAGCCACATCGCTCAAACCGCCAGCGTGCCCCAAGCCTACTGGGTTTTCATATTTACTTTTTAATCCATTATGGACCTAAATGTGAAGATGTTATAAATATTTTGTGTGTTTTATTTGCATTTATGCTCTTGGAATAATTGTTGAATATCTTGAACGTTTGAATTCCAAATTTAATGATTTTGGTCTTGTTGGATTTGTAATTTTATGTTCTATCTATTTATGCTATGAATAATCTTATTTAAAGCAAAATAAATTATCTATTTATAGAATAAAGTCCTTTCTTTAATATGACCATTAATTTGAATTAGATTCATGCTAAGTTTAAAATTAAATATCTAATCATAGATGAATAAATTCTAGTCATTATACTTCATGTCTAAGTGAGTTTTTATTCACTACAAGATATGTTGAACTGTACTAATTAGGAAGTTTAAGATTCGTGATTAATAACATAGATGTTTAAGTTTTAACTTGATACATCATTTTAATGAGCATTTAAACATTTTCTTTTAATGATGAATTGATCTAATGGACTAAGTTGAATTAAACTAGCGTTTCAACTAGGAGCATTATTTGTAGTAATGTGTTGTATTTTTTGAGCATTTCAAGTGATTGTTACTTATATGACTTGCATTATAAAAACTGATAAAAATGCATGCATTCATCTTGTTCTATTTTAACATAGACAACATTAGAATCCATTTAGCCTAGGTATTTAGAGTCTAATTAGATAGACTAAGGGCATGTGTCCTTGTGTTCAACAGTGGACTTATCCAGGTTAAATTAAACCAAGCCCTCTTTACGGAGGTTTATAGCTTGATTCTGATTAGTTGTTGTCGTATTACAATGAGATAATATTATATTAGTCGATTAAAGATTTATTGAGGGTGTGATTGATGTCAAGGATATGTTGATGTTTGCATTCAACCAACCCATTCTGTTGCAACATATGGGCATAAGTAGTGTGATGTAAGATATAATAACAAGGTAGAAAATACTATATGTCATGAGAGAGAAATTCCCCGGCAATATCAAACATAAGAGCTTTGACAACAATGCCAATTGGTGTCTTTATTTCATTTATAAATCAAACAATAATATGAAAAATATCAGATTTATTTTCCAATGAAAACCTATGACACGCGATAGAAGTCATCCACTATTACTAGTAGTATTTGTTTCCCTGATGATCATGATATTGGTTACGTCTCCATACGTTAAGGTGAACAAATGCAAAAAGGTTATTAGAATGAATGGCACTGGATGAAGGAAAGGAACTTCTCCCTGGTTGGTAGACCTCACACTCCTAAAGAAGAGCATCATCAGTGTGCAACCCAACTGAAAAATTTCAAAGGAGATAAACAAGTACAAAGACCGCATCTTTCACCAAGGGGATATCCATTCCTCTCATTATATAGTCTCCTTTGATAGAAGGAAGTAATAATCTTCACATCATTAAAATGTGAAAATAACACACTATTTGCAAAAAAAACAACGGGTATTCATTTTATGAACTTGCAGTTTCAGCACAACAAAAATCATGCTCTACGAAACCATTAATATAGCGAAACGATTTACATACATAGTTTCATGAATATTAGAAAGATATTAGGACTACCCCTTGAGGTATGAGTCTCTAAAAGAAGAGACCTCCTGGATGAAGTTAGATCTAAGAACTCTCTACTCGCTGGCATGATGATGAGTTGCATAGCTTCCCACTAATTTTGATATCTTCTTTATGAAGTTGTCCACATAATGATGATCCCAAGCTCATGATTTTGTTTCATAAAAATGAGTCTTCTTGAAGGCGATCTTCTCTCTTGTAGGTCCACACCTATGAAGAGGAGGAAGAAGCTTAATGGTGAACATGTGGGGCATATTAAAGAGAGGTCTAGATGTGTAGCTGGGAGTCCTCTACTCTCAAGTCTTATCTCATAATATTCAAGGGAACATTGTCTCTCATAATGCAAGGCACTTGTGGACCATGTTCTATGGACCTACAAGATGACGTACATGACACCACTCAGCACTTCACCTTTTAGGACGATTTATGGCAAACCATGCCATTTGCTCGCTGAACTAGTGCACAAATATGAATGGGCAATAAAGAAGCTAAATTGGAGTTATCACGTAGGGAAGCTTTGTCGTGGCTTGAACCCAAACAAACTCATTGAGATCAGAAACAATGTGTATGACAATTGTGTGGTTTATAAGGACAAAGTTAAGAAGTGGTATGATCAAAATATAAGGTGCAAGAACTTTATCCTAGGACAAAATCTTTGGTTGTTCAACGCGAAGTTGAAAGTCTTCCATGGGAAGTTAAAATCAAAATGTACGAGTCCCTACATAGTAAAGGAAGTGCACAAAAATGGAAGTGTAGAAGTATCTAATCTCACCGATAGTGCATGATCCTTATTGGTGAATGGACAACTATTGAAGCACTTTGTAGAATCGAATGAACAGTTAGTCCAAGTAGAAGAGATTGACTTCATGAAGAGTAATTATTAAGGTGACATTTCAAGCCATTCTACACTAAGCTTTAGTAGAAGATTCATTTCAGAGCAGATTCAACATCTTCACAGATCTTCTTCAACAACTATTTTAACACTAATTCCTCGTTTGATTTATTATATTCTTTTTATGAGTTTAGGTTTTTTTCTCTTCATTAGATCCTAGTTCCATACTTAAACTATTTAAATTGCAAGTATAGGGGAACCTGAACTCTTGCTCTATACATTACTTATTCTGACGGTTCCTTCTCTTTACAATCCTACTCCATACTTAGTCTATTTGCAGCCTGAGTATAGGAAGGTCGAGACTCTGTATGTACATTCTTTTTCACTCTTCCACTCTAGTTCCCTATTTCTTTTGTACTCCAATCCTACACTTAGTTTATTTGCAGCCAAAGTATGGGGGGGTCGTACTTATTGCAGTCCTTGTTCTGTTTCTTTATACTCACTACGAGGTATGTTCATTCCATTTTTTTACATGAGGACACAACATAAGCGAAGTAAAGGGGATGTACGTATATATTTAATTATACTTTATCCATAGCTTGTTTTCATATATTATTATGGGCTATGGGTATGGGGATTTGAAACTGGTTGTGTAAAATGATTTGCAAACCATTTTGAAAATCTTTATATACATGACATGGTTTTGTAAAAATGTTTACATATTGTTTGCAAAAGGGTATGAACTATTTTGACATATTATGTATATACTTACACAATTATTTAATACATATATTAACTAATAAGTGATTTATCCTTTTATACAAGACTTCTGTAGTTCATGATACTTAGTTTAGAGTGACACTTAACTTAGAGTTAATCATTCTTAGTTCCTAGAGTTTTTAGAACTTAAATACTTGAACTACCTAGTTTGAAATATGTACATGATATATTGCATGTAGAGTCCCTATTCCCAAAAGAATATGACCTGCACTACACTTTTACGATTGCAAAGACTTTGTGATGATCGTGGTTTCACATGAGGAGCTAAGACGAGACGTTTAGGTTTGGACCTGATTTAATGATGCTCGAGGATGGGATAAGATTGAGGATTACTTCATGAAACATGAGTGCCAGCACCGTTGTCAGTATGAGAACAAGGTTCTTATACTATCTTTTTAAACCTAAATGTCGGTTTGCATAAAGCCATTAAAATTGTTGATCAATATGGGCCAACTTGGTAAAAGTAGTGGATCTAGCCAAAAAGAAAAGAAAGAAAAGAAAAGTATTGAAAAGAAAGCTCATACATTCCAAAGAAAAATTCCTAGAGATTAAATAAATGGCGAGCGCACCCAACCTTTTCAAAGCATCTACTTGTACCAAATCAATTAGACCATGAGTCATGTGGAAATGATAAAAGGCCTCTACATCGTTATAGATACAAGTCTGGGTATTGAAGGTATGACAGATTCTCAAAAGAGACACACTCTAGTGTATTCCAGAAAAACAAGTGTAGACATCTCAAATTCTTGGCGGTCATACTAATTAACACCAAAAATACATGTATGTGTTAATAAGGCACTCGAGAGATCCTTGTTCGTATGAGAGAAGAAAGAAATGACACAAACCTATGTCCTCCATACTTGTCCATTCCATCTCACCCTTTTAAGTCTGCAACTAAAGAGATGATGGAATGAAGTAAGCCTCGATTTATTCCCTAGTTTTGAGGGTTGGGTCCAAAGGAAGATCTTTTAGATTGAGACCTCAGGAGAAGCTTTGACTCTACACTTGTACATGTGATCTACACTAAAAGTCACACCTCTTTTATTTATATTTATACAAAGAGTCTGATAATTAGGGAATTTGAGCTCCTTTTGATGAAGACTTGGTTGAGGATAGAGTTTGAGAGTCACATGAAACTTGTGTCCTGAATGTCAAGTCTTGTGCATCACATACACAGTCAAGGAGTTAAGTAACTTACTCATTCTTTATTTGCTCGAGGACAGGAAAATTTTAAGTATAGGGGGTGTGATAAATCCTAGATTTGTCATCTTTATTTCTATTCTTTATCCATCTATCTTAAATTAATTAACTCATTTAACAATTAATTATTGGGATTTTTACCCAGCAGACCCTATAAACTTTTTAAATTACCTCTACGACCTTTTGCACAACGTGATTACCCCATAGTTCCTGTAAATTACCCCCAAGAACACCTACTAGCTTCAAACATATTAACCGTAGGGATCATGGGGTAAGAGTTGGCAAGTTTACGGGGTCGAGGGAGGAATTAGGTTGTTTCAAAGATCATGGAGGTAATTGGCAAAGTTTATAATATCTACCGGGTAAAAATCCATTATTAATTTATTTATGTATAACATCTAACATGTTGTAATTAAATAAGACTAATTAGTGTATATAAATAAATATGAATATGTATGTTTAAAGTTCTATTTATTTTATGTGTTTCTCTTTATTAAAATAAAAAATTAGACTAATATTGTATATAATATGTTGTATATTATTCTTTATATCAAGATTTCAAAAAATAGCAAATGAAATAAAAAAGGTATTTTTATTTATTAAAAATACATGCAAAAATATTAAGTATGTGTATATGGTGTATTCTAACATTGAGTTTTACTTGAAAGTTGTAGATCTTGAAAAGAAACACAACTTTCATTTTGGACACTTTTTCATTTGACTTTTTTGATATTTTATTTCCATTTTAAAATGATATATTCATTTCTCTTTATTTTGATTGGGTCGCATGGATCAATAAATGGCCATTACGTGGCTGACCCTTCATAAGCCACCACCCCTCTTTTGGGCCGTCTGATTTGTTAATCCGACAGCCTTGATCCACTCCATCCTGCTCTAATCTGGACCACTTGAACATTTGATCAAGTGTCTGTAGTCTCTTCCATCGTGACCAAATCAAGGTCAATGGATCACTTGATCCAATGGCCACCGGTTGCCTTCAATCTTTGGCGGTTGGCCCCCAAGAGACATGTCCTTTCACCTGACTAGTTTTCCCCCATTTACTCTGGCCACTCCACGTGTAGTCACAACACTATTCCGCTCCCTACGCATAACTCTTTCATCTTTCATCTCCGTTGGTTTCTCAATGTCCATCATCGTTTTCACGTTCACCCAATACCAATGGTTGAAGCCCCCACTCCAACTGGTTCTCCTCTACAGAAAATGCCTATCCCAACTTCCATTCCAAGGATCCACCCCTTATGTGAGTATATTTCGAACATCGTCTACCTTTGAATGATAGAGAGAAGGCAAGAGCAGAAGCCAAGAATGAAGGCATACTCTGACGAGATCCAAGTCTAATTTATCCTTGTTGCAGCACCTTGACCTACTGCTCGAGCTTCAAGCCTTTGCTGGGTTTGCTAAGCGATGACTAGAAGCATTTAAATCTCCACTCCCATGCTAGTGTTTCACCTTCGGCCTTCTTCTTCACGTTAGTGATACACCTCAGTTCCACCATTTAATTTCTCGATTCAATTCACCATGATCCAATCAACATTTCACCCACCTGAACACCAACACACCTTCGTTTCCACACACCTATCTTCGTGCACTTCATCATGATCTCCTTCACCTCCTCACGAAGGAGGTGAACCAAATTAGGGCGTCAATCTTATTCACCAATCATCCCTTCATTTCACTTCATATCAACCCCCTTAGTTCCCTTTTTGCATTGACTTTTAATCTGACCCCTACAAGTGGCAAAGAACATCAATGATTAGAGGTTTAAACCTCTCTCCATTCTCAGCGTCTGCTTCTGATGAGCACTGGTCGAACTGTTGAAGGATCCATTCCCAAGCCATCTTAGACCTAGCAGCATCTTTGTGGGCCTTCGAGGGAGCTTCTCCGACACTCAACAAAGGTGTAGATCCAAGGAGGAGGACTTAGAAGCTCGTCGAAGCCCATGCCTCTCCATCGCCTATGGAGGAGGATGAATCCCTTCAATGTACAGTTATTGTAGGATCGTTTCGATCCTACATTTGTGATTCATCCCTAAGTCACCACTTCACGCATAAGATTTGGTTGACCTGAGTCGAGATCTTGAGCACCAGAACAAGCTACATCGCCCAAACCGCCAGCGTGCCACAAGCCTATCGGGTTTTCATATTTGCTTTTTAATACATTATGGACCTAAATATGAAGATGTGATAAATATTTTGTGTGTTTTATTTGCATTTATGCTCTTGGAATAATTGTTGAATATCTTGAATGTTTGAACTCCAAATTTAATGATTTTGGTCTTGTTGGATTTGTAATTTTATGTTCTATCTATTCATGCTATGTATGATCTTATTTAAAGCAAAATAAATTAGCTATTTATAGAACAAAGTCCTTTATTTAATATGACCATTAATTTGAATTAGATTCATGCTAAGTTTAAAATTAAATAGCTAACATAGATGAATAAAATTCTAGTCATTATACTTCATATCCGAGTGAGTTTTTATTCACTACAAGATATGTTGAACTGTGACTAATTAGGACGTTTAAGATTCTTAATTAAGGACATAGATGTTTAATTATTAACTTGATACATCACTTTAATGAGATTTTAAACATTTTCTTTTATAATGAATTGATCTAATGGACTAAGTTGAATTAAACTAGTGTTTCAACCAGGAGCATTATTTGTGGTATTATGTTGTATTTTTTGAGCATTTCATATCATTGTGTTACTTATATTATGACTTGCATTATAAAAACCAATAAAATGGATGCATTCATCTTGTTCTGTTTTAACTTAGATAACATTAGAATCCATTTAGCCTTAGGTATTTAGAATCTAATTACATAGACTAAGAGCATGTGTCCTTGTGTTCAACACTGGACTTATCTAGGTTAAATTAAACAAAGCTCTCTTTACGGAGATTTATAGCTTGGTTCTGATTAGTTGTTGCTGTATTACAATAAGATAATATTAAATTAGTCGATTAACGATTCGTCGAGGGTGTGAGTGATGTCAAGTATATGTTGATGTTTGCATTGAACCATCCCATTCTGTTGCAGCATATGGGCATAAGTAGTGTGATGTAAGATATAATAACAAGGTAGAAAATACTACATGTCAAGAGAGAGAATCTCCCCGACAATATCAAACCTAAGAGCTTTGACAACTATGTCAATTTGTGTCTTTATTTCATTTATAAATGAAACAATAATATGAAAAATATCAGATTTATTTTCCAATGAAAGCCTATGACACACGTTAGAAGTCATCCACTATAACTAGGTAGTATTTGTTTCCCTGATTATCGTGATATTGGTTAGGTCTCCATACGTTAAGGTGGACAAATGCAAAAAGGTTATTAGAATGAATGGCACTGGATGAAGGAAAGGAACTTCTCCCTGGTTGGTAGACCTCACACTCCTAAAGAAGAGCATCATCAGTGTGCAACCCAACTGGAAAATTTTAAAGGAGACAAACAAGTACAAAGACCGCATCTTTCACCAAAGGGATATCCATTCCTCTCATTATATAGTCTCCTTTGATAGAAGTAAGTAATAATCTTCACATCACAAAAATGTGAAAAATAGCACACCATTTGCAAAAACATCGGGTGTTCATCTTATGAACTTGCAGTTTCAGCACAACAAAAATCATGCTCTACGAAACCATTAATATAGGGAAACAATTTCCATACATGGTTTCATGAATATTAGAAAGATATTAGGACTACCTCTTGAGGTATGAGTCTCTAAAAGAAGAGACCTCCTGGATGAAGTCTGGTCTAAGAACTCTCTACTCGCAGGCATGATGATGAGTTGCATAGCTTCCCACAAATTTTGATATCTTCTTCTTGAAGTTGTCCACACAATGATGATCCCAAGATCATGATTTTGTCTCACAAAATTGAGTCTTCTTGAAGGCGGTCTTCTCTCTTGCAGGTCCACACATATGAAGAGAAGGAAGAAGCTTGATTGTGGACATGTGGGGCTGATTAAAGAGAGGGCTAGATGTGTAGCTGAGATTCCTCTACTCTCAAGTCTTATCTCATAATATTCAAGGGAACATAGGCTCTCATAATGCAAGGCACTTATGTAGAGAAAAATATAGAGCATGCCCTCTCTTTTATACGCATGGTGAACATATCCTTAGAGTCCTACTCTAAGAGGAAACATTTACCATGATGTCTCCTACATGATCAATCAAGGCTAGGATATTATCTTAGTCCTAATTTTAATTAAGAGACAAATTGCCTCTTAATTATTATCTAAAATAAATAAATAACAAACAATAAAGTAGGAGAGTTTCGATAAAATCATGACTCAAGGTGGACATCCAACCTTCTCAAGCTTGGATGTCATCTATGTCCTAATTCTTGTCCTATTTTGATTTGTTAGTTGTTGCATTACTTTCATGATTAATTTTCTCACAACAAAATGTAAATCCAATTTACATTTAATTTCCAATGTGACTCCAATTCATATTTATTCCGTGAAACAATATATAGATCATAGTCATATATTTAAATGATTATTATGAATCAACATCCATATTAATTAAATACATATGATGTAGATCGTATGCACAAAATCCTAGGTATACACACATCTATGGTAATAATTATTATCATAGTATATTGATATCATTAAGTACGAGTCCTACTCCAATAGGATTCGTGAGCAAAAATCTCAGATACTTGGAGATAATGTCGGGAAGTTCATACTATCCATGTAAAATAACTAGAAATTTGGATAATTATCCTATTTTAGAGTTTATATCACTTTAGTGAAATACAGTACACTCATATCTTTGAGTTCGAATTGAAATGATTCATACTCTATGTGAGCTCAATCAAATGCATCACACTCTATGTGAGCTACAGAATGTATCAGTGAGATGAACCCAACTTAATTGGTCATTTATAATCATAGTCCAAACAATTTGGTGTAGAATTGAGCTCAAGGAGTGTGTTCATCTCCATTACCATTTCATTTTTCAATATTTGGACATTGAAATTGGATATTGGAATCAAATGAAATGAGATATAATTCAATTTATTCTCGCATCATTAAGCAAAGAAGTGGAACCATTAATCCATTTAATTTCATCATTCTCTAGGAATGGAAGTGTCATGGTAGATGATCTATTAAGATGGATTTGAGTATTCCTATATTCCTAATACTCATTCATCCTCCATATTGGAAGACTTTGATAGATCTGAAATTCAAACCCTAGTTTTGCTATCTTCTTTGGAACATATCAATAGATTTATTATTCGATAACAAGGGGATAATAATCATTTACTTTCCAAACACATATATTAATATCTCGAATTCGTGTCTTGTTTCATAAACAAGACGACAATGCATGGAATCCTTTATGAACACAAAACAACCTAATAAGTGAGCCTTGTCTCCCGGTTCATCAAGTATGAACATGTATGATTCCTTTGAGAGATCATACTTCTCATATGTCTTCATAGGCACACCAAATATCTGGTATATGGACATTCCATAGGCCTATTGGAATGTTTAATGTGCACATTCATGCATATAAATGTATATCTATCTTTGATCAAAGGATGTGTGCCTAATAGTAAAAAATACAATCATATCTTTGTTTATCTCAATCTCATCAAGTCAGCTCTTTGACCTGACTATCTCGATGCTTTCAAATATATATTCATATGCAGAGGACATGCATTAAGAAGACAATCAGAAATCAATCCTTAGTGAAATATTGCCATCTATTTCTCATACTTGAGATCAACATTAAATATCACATGTAAAAGTTTGTTGTGTCCTCCCAACTACACGACTGGTTAGTGGATCAACAATGTTATCGGTAGAGGCAATATTGGTGATCATGATATCACCATACTTCTGGACCTCTCGGATGATGTGATATTTCCTTTCCGCGTGTTTGCTTCGTTGATAACATTGGGATGGCACCCATGTTATTGCAAAGCAATGAAATGGGACATTTTGATGAGGAAACTATGCCAAGTTGTAAAATGAACTTACGCAACCACACAACCTCTTTAGTTGCATCTGATGCAGTTATGTATACTACTTCAGTATCTTTCAGGTTGTCTTAAAAACCTAGAAGTCTTTCCAAGAGGTACTGTCGTGTCATTTTCAATTATCTCTTGATTTTTGGTGTGGGAACTTCATCAGTCTTGCTAGACTCAATTATTTCGGTAACTTCATTACTTTCTTGACTTTTAAGGACTTCATCTTCCAAACTTTTTTCATATCTAGAAATGAATATCTTTTGAGTCTCAAGATCATAAAGTTGATATCCCATACCCTTCTTTACGTATCTAATGAAGTAGCAGTCTCAACTATGAGATTCCAACTTGCTCGCATCCACATTTTTAGCATGGACCAAACAACCCCAAATCCTTAAGTGTCGTATACTTGGCTTGGTACCATATCAAAGTTCATGAGGGATTTTAGGTACATATTTAGATGGAATCTTGTTTATAATATAAATTGCAGTCTCTACTCATGTCCCCAGAAATGAAGAGGTATGATTGCTTTACTCATCATTGATCTCACCATGTCCAACACGGTTCTGTTACATCTTTCCGCAGCTCCATTGAGAAGAGGAATACCTAGAGGAGTGAGATTGAAAATAATTCCTCTCTCCATACAATATGCTTTGAATTCATCTGAGAAGTATTCGCCACCTCGGTCGGATCGAATTCATTTTATCTTTTCTCTCATTTGGTTCTCAACTAAAGACATGAAGTCTTTGAACTTTTAAAAGGTTTCATTTTTGTGATGTAACAAAAAGACAAAACCATATCATGAATGATAATAAATAAAGGTCACATAATATTTATATCCATTTCGAGTTGCAGTATGAAAGGGACTACATACATCGGTATGTATCGAGCCTAGTATACCTTCGTGTCTTTTACCTTATTAGAAAAATGACGACATAGACTTTTTCCCACTAATACAATGTTTGTAAGTTGGCAAATCACGGAATTCTAGGAAATCCAAAGGTCTGCTATTTACCAATCTAATTATCCTATCAATAGATACATGTCCATGTCTTTGATATCATATCATAGTTAATGATAAATGATCTCCATCATCTCTTGATCGTTTAGGGGTTTTATTATTAACAATTGTATTGAAATTCACGACACATTCATGCATGTATAATTCGTAGAGTCTACTTGCTGCTAGAGAACCATCCACTATAAGATTACCATAACGAGTAATAATTAGTTTATTGCAGAAAAGGAAAGTATATGCATATCTAACTAGCTTAGATATAGGTAGTAAATTCCTTCTAACATCTGATACATAGAGACGATCTCTAATATCTAGGACTCTCCCACTAGATAATTATGATCTACATGCTTCAATGGTGATAGATGCAACATTTGTAACAGAATCCATCTGGATGTATATCCCCCCTTCATCACGTTTTTCGGTGTCTTGAAACATATGCAACTGATTGCATACATCAACATAAGCACCTTAATCAACAACCCAAATTCCTTCTGGTCCTATATGTAAGTTGGTATCAATGATGAATGATGATTTCTTATTTGCCGGGGCTATACCTTTTCCTTCTCTAAGGACTTTAGGTATTCTAGATGGTTACTCTTCCAGAGTCTTAGATTACAACAATGATGGTTGGCATCCATCTACATGGATGTCAGATGTGTCGAAGAATTAGAAGATTGATCAACATTTTTACCGCTCTTTATCTCTTGGACCGGACCCTTCCGAGGTCCATTCTTCATATTGCTTACCTTTAACTTGTGCAACCATTGCACTGCTTGAGGGATATTTTTTCTTCATAATTTCCTTAGTGGACCTTAATGTAGAAAGATCCTATTCATATCTCCGTACATCTCCTTCAGATTTAGCAGGATGTCTTGAGCAGATTTGATGTCTATAAGTTGCTTTTAGAGCACATTAGACAATGATACAAGAACGTAGCAATGAGCAATCAAATGATCCTCCTCCCACTTCTTATTAAACTCACAGGCAACCTTTGTCTAAGGGTACTCATACTTCATAAACGAGAGCACATATGTTGTACACTCTGTCTCAAGTATGAGTTCAAAAGTACAGATCCAATCCAAATAACTTGGACTACTCAACTGATTGTGCTCACGCAACTTGTTAAGTGGGTTGAGAGATTTCATCTGAAATTAAAATAATATACTTTAATAAAACTTAATTAAGGAATATAAACATTTTAAATATTTTTAAATCAAGATGTTCTCATATTATTCATACTTTGAAAGTCTTTCCCTTGTAAGCTTTCAAAGCATGAGGCAGGCCAACCCACCGGCCTCACTACGAGATCTGGGTCTCCTTTCCACTTTCATTACATATCAATAATATGAGAAAACACAACTAACTCATCTACACTATATAGATCTCAGAGAGACGGGGATAAACACATGCTCAAAGTAATCAATATTGGTAGACACCTCACACAAGGACGGGTCTCTCGCGATCATCTCATGCATGCAGAAGAGTCACTGCAACAACCAAGTCTTACATGGAGTAGAGTTATTATAGAAGAAGTCCAGCATGGGGTAGAAGTCGGGGATTGACAACTGACAAAGTAGTTGATGCTCAGTGAAGGCGATTGGTAGCAATATAGTCCGAAGTGTCAGTTAGTCTTGTTGTGGATGGGCAACAGAAGTGTAAGACGATCCCAAGTAGAGAAGTCCTTGCTGATATCAGGGATATACACCCTACAATCGAGGATAGACACCCGATGCAATCATCGTACCATAGATCAATAGTTAGGAATATGAACCCAATGATCTCGGAATATATATCTAATGCAGAGATTGCTTTTGTTGAGAAGCCACAAGTATAAGATGATGGACGAGATAGAAATCTTGTATATGCATCTCAAGTTGAAGAAATATGTCCTTCTCGCACTGCCCCTTTCTCCAATACTTGATAGAATAAAGAATGTGTATAACCAAGCTGGGATAAAGAATGAATAACATGCATTATTTTATATTTTCTTTTTTTACACAAATTATCTTTTTTGTATCCATTTACTCTTTCTTTTCAGCTATTCTTTTCTTTTCACATGACTTTTTTTGTACGATTATTATTTTAAAAAAAATCCCTCATTTTTTCAACTCATAGTCCACTTGGGCACAATACGTTCGGCCCCCTTTTTTTGAATATAAAGTAACAAGCATCTCTTTTTATACTTTTAGCCCACTTGAACCCAAACTTCTCGTCTTTCCATTTTTGGGTAGTAGCCTAGTCCAAAATCCCCCTCATTTTTTGGTGTAGCCCACTTGGGCTCATCTATTTCAAAAATAAAAGAATGTGTGCGAAGGGATGGGGGCTTCTTTTCATCAAATTAAGGTTTCCTTTTGGGAAGAACCCATTTCGATGTCGTTGTTTATGGAGAAGGAGGAGGGTCTACCATTGTCTAGAGTTCGACTTGAGGGGCGTGCATGATCTTCATGATCTTGCTAGGTTAGGGAGGTTGGGAGGTGCCCGAGGTTGGGAACATACTGCATGAAGATTGGGATCAGCTATTGGAATCGGAGGATCGTGTACCTCTTCTCTTAGGGTTCTGCATTGGGAAACCTATTTCTAGAGACTTTCCTTGTTCTGGAGCCGCAGCCTGCATGGTGCGATATTGAAGGTCGAAGTCCTGAAGCTTCATCTTTGGCGTCTCTTGGGATCTAGCATAGAGGATTGTGAACTTTGATCTAGGTTCCAAGCGTCTAGTGCTTCCCTACCTTGGATTTAGGGTTTCAGTAGAAACCAAACATTGTTGATGAGACCTTTAATAACTTGAACGCGAATCATGGAAGAAGATAACACACCTAGAAGATCTTGTACAATTGTTTGGACTAGGTATTCATCAAAAACCCTAGAACTTGAACTTGAACAGATATTTGAACATGAACACAAAATCGATCTTCAAATAAAATCTAAATTGAACCACATAATGACATGATCTAATACCATGTTGAAATATATGAAATGTGAAAGCATAATCAGAACAAAGACCATAAAGAAATTATAAAAATATGAATGCTCAGATTTAACGTGGAACCCTACTCCTGAAGGAGTGGGATGAAACCATGGTATAAATCCTCAAATGGTTAGATATTATATTAGAATTTCTTAATGAGTATTGGGTATGTGGAATCCGTACATAACCTCATAGACAGATCAAGTCCCTCAAATAGTAGATGTGGGACTAAACATGAGTGGGGGTTCTTGGAGAGATCCAAATACCCATCTATTACATATTCCAACTTATAATATATATATATAAGGTCCTTCCATGCCATCTGGTAAGCTCCTGATTAGTAATCTAATGTTATTTTTCTTAGGAGCGATATGACTCTCGATGCACCTGGTTTGACGGATACTAATGTGAAATCACATGAGATAGTAAATTCTTTATTTATCTCCAAGTTTATTTTATATATGGCACACATATATTGTAGTCGCTCACTTGATTTATAATAAGGATTATAGGTGGGCTTTCATATCTTAGACATTGTTCAACCTGACTAAAGGAGTGTCGATCTCATGACAATGAACCATAAGAGAGAGGTGTCGATGACAAATGACACAAGAGAAACTTTTCAGAAAAGAGAAATTTGACGATTAGCCAAAAATATAGCTTCATCCTGAGTAATCAAGTGCATTTAAGTGTTTATAACTCATAATAAGCATTCATGCATTTGTAATATTTTACATAAATTAACATTTCATATTGCGTTCATATTCACCTAATTTCATCCATTTTAATTAATTTACACTAACTCCAAAATGACATCAAATTAGCTCCATTATACTAACCTGAATCCATGAAAAATATCAAAAACTACTAACTCATAAAAATTGCATTAAAACCCCAAACCATAACTCTAGTATCGAAAGCCGTAAATGTTGATATGTCTTACATACAACGTCTGATTTCACTATACTCACTTTTGAATTATTGTAGACTTAATTATCTACGAATCAAGACCTCAAAAGAAACAAAGTTCATTTGTGAAACTTGGGTTTCAAAACGAGTTGTATATTGTACATATAAATTGATTTTTGATTTATTATTTCATGTACAAATTTAATTCTTTTGATTTTATATCTTTTCTATTTCTTTATTTCATCTCATGTTCTAACTATTACATGAAAATAATAAAAAACAAAGAAAAAGATCAATATTGACTTAAGCACACTGACCAAATCACTTGTACTTCCTACACATCTTTTGACATTTTCTTACTCAAGAAAAAAATCCAAAAAACAATACACTTTTTATTCATTTCATTATTTTACATCATGCTTGATTTTTGCATGCATATATTCATTACAAAAGTTCAAATAAGAAATACAAAATCCAATAAATAAATATTTATATACATTACTTTGATAAAAAATGCATTTCTTTCATCATTAATTTCATTTGCATCTGGACCCTTCGTAATATTTGTAGATCTCTAAAAGATTTACATCTTTTGTTGCATGTAATTTTTCATTTGAATTCGTCTATTTTTTTTATGCATTTATCTTTGCAGTCTAGGCATGGTCAACAACCAAATGCTGCACACGTGGCATCTACTCACTGGGCGCACCCACTCAATGCATTGAGCCCCTCACACACACACTCAGCCCATCAGGCTCACCCTCCCCTTGACTGCCGGTCAATAGATCCTCTCCCATTCCCCAACTGTTTCTATCCTCTCCAATCCCCAACAACCCTGAACCCATTTATTTCTTCATCCTCCTACAACCCACGACTCTAACCTCCATCCAACTTCATTAATCCTACACAAAGAATCATGACAACCTACAACCATTACCCTACTCCCATACCCATCTCATCTATGCATCTAACTCCCGAATCCTAACATCCTAAAATCCATGAACCCATTATCCATTTATCTTCAGTTCGCATCTCCAACCTTCATCATCTCCTCATGAAACTCACAACCAACTACCAACTCCCATACGACTTGAGATCGAAACCCTCGTTAGCAAATGACATGTAGAACCCATCATCATTCTATCCTTTTTCCTCAAAATCAACAACCTAATCCTTAAACCTCAATGCCATAACCACACCCGTAGAACCCTCTGCCTCTTCTCCATATTTAAAGACCCCTCTGACAACTGTGATACTCATTCACCATCTCTCTGATGACAAGTGAGAAAAGGGAAGAGCCAAAGACTTTGGATGGCGATGGGAATCAAGTCCCTCTAGTGAAGACTCCATTAGGAGCGATCAACGATGCCCCTACCGTGTTGCGGTGCACCAATAACTGCGAAGCCCTTATGTGACCCGCCTATGGCTGAAGGTGAGCATCGGAGTTAAGTCTCCATGTGCCTCCATCACAGGTGATGTTTCCGTGTACCTTCTTATGCCTTATTTCTTCTTCTTTTTCTTCTTCTTCTTCGGTTATTCCTCACTTTCATCGATATCTCCATCATTATCTATTATCATCTCATCTTCTTTTCATCAATCAATTCGACTCACTCCTCATGCATCAACAATCAATGTCATCTTCCCCACTCCTACATGTTCACTTCTACCTCTCGTCGCCTCTCATCTGCGGTGAATTCCACCCCAGCAGAGCTTTCGTTCCTCTCCATCATCCTTAACGTAGGAGCGACCCACCCACTTTCTTTATCGTGTGCCTTGACGCCAAACCGAGCCCCCCTTTGGGCTCGAGTCTTTGATCCCCTTACATGTACCCATTCCCAAGCATTGAACCATCCTGAAACTGTCGGAGCTCTGTCGCTTCTCCCAGCCTGTAACGGAACAGATCACGTTAACCGACGGAAGCATGCAACTTAAATTCTCACGACCGAACCGTTACCGATTCATGCATGGTAATCATTGAGCATAAAAAAATAATTCTCAAAAAGATCCATAAAATCCAATTCAACCGAAAGTTCCATTATTACAACATCAATAAATGGTATACTTGTAAAAGAAACTAAATAAGTTCACAACATGGGACCATGTTCCAGTGGGCATACAAATATCCACCATAAACCATGCAATATCCATACCGCGTTGAATGTCTTGTTGGGTTTGTCGCATGAACTTGAGTGCTTGGTCAAACTTGTTCTTCACCTGAAATAAATAAAATAATTTGCATGACCCTAATGCTCAGTATATATCGTGGTCCATGCATGGTAATTCTAACGATCTTTTAATCGACTATAAAGCATGTACTTGAGTATGATTAACATAACTACATGTCTAATTATTCCCATGCATGTCTAAGTTTGATTCCTAACATGTAAGATTTGGAATCTTTCATAACCATAGATGTACATATGTAAATTGCATGAGAAACTATGACATACCATTCTTCCATTTTGTGGGACATATTTCATATTATTCAAAGCAAGAACATGTTTCTTTTATCAAGTAAATCACTTTGCATGTTGGCCCACATGACTTTGATGGTTTACTTCTCTTAAGCCATTTTTTTGTACAACATGTAATGGTTTATGCTTTATTAAATCATCTCTTTTAGAATATATAATGGTTTATTTTAATTAAATCATTTCCTTGCATACTTGTAATGATTTACCATTATAAATCATTTATTTCATAACTTGTAATTATTTACCTTTATAAATCATTTCCTTACATACTTGTAATGGTTTACCGTTACAAACCATTTATTTCATAACTTGTAATGATTTACCTTTATAAATCATTTTCTTAAATACTTGTAATGGTTTACTGTTAAAACCCATTTATTTCATAACTATGATTTACCTTTATAATTCATTTCCTTGCATACTTGTAATGGTTTACCGTTATAAACCATTTATTTCATAACTTGTAATGATTTACATTTATAAATCATTTCCTCGCATACTTGTAATGATTTAACTTTATAAATAATTTATTCATAACTTTCATGAACGTATCTTGTTATACGTTTTCAACCGCTGACACTTGCGGTCCATGACAGTGTAGCTACAACTGTAGAGGACTTAGCTTTTGCCTTTGTGGTTCGTTGCAATCATACGCCCCTTGCGGCGTTGCCCATTGCGGTATTAACATGACAGTGTAGATACAACTGTAGAGGACTTAGCTTTTGCCTCTATGGTTCCTTGCAACCATACGCCCCTTGCGGCGTTACCCCTTGGGCTAACACGACTCCTTGCAGTCATCCATGTGACTCTTTATGAGTATGTGCCTTAATCATGTTTAAGGTTATCAAATGTTCTCAGTTTATGAAGAAAAATAAATGTATTAATATATTTCATTAATGAAAAATAAAAACACAAGAAAAATAAATGTATTAATACGTTTCATTAATGAAAAATAAAAACACTCTCTAGTTGTTGTTGTTGTTAATACTGATTTCTAGAGATTAAAGTGGATGAAATCTCACATGATTTTGTAGAATTGGAGAAGCACATATGCATAATGATATTTGGTGCAAGTCAACTGAAAGTCTCCTTGATTATATTAGCCCATTTATATATAGGGGTTGATGGGGCTGCCCTCAGGGGGCAGCCAACATGGCTGCCCCGCCCCATTTTTGGGTAAAATTTTTTATTTTTTTTGAAAAATATCACCATGTATATTCATCCCTATATCCCTCCTATATGTCATTCGAATTTCGTCAAAAACAGAGACTCATACGGCCACCATCCAGACAGGATCGATTTAAAAAATCATGCGACCGTTAAAAAAATAACGTCTGGATGGAGGCCGTAGGAGTCTGTTTCTGACGAAATTCGAATGACATATAGGACAGATATAGGGATGCATATACATAGTGATATTTTTCCAAAAAAATAAAAAAATTTTGCAAAAAATTGGGTGGGTTAGCCCCATTTTTCCTATATATATGGGTTAAATGGGGCTGCCCCCTGGGGCGAGCAAACTTGGCACCCCTCGCAGCATTTTGCCTACTTTTTTTTTAATTTCTTCCGTGAATATTCATCACTATATCCCTATATTATGTCATTCAAATTTCCTGCGAAACAGAGACTCCTACGGCCTCCATCCAGACAGGCATTTTTTAAAGGTAACAGAATTGCTAAAAATGACCCTTCCGGATGGAGGTCGTAGGAGTCTCTGTTTCGCGCGAAATTTGAATGACATAATATATGTATATATTGATGAAAATCCACGGAAGAAATTTTCAAAAAAAAATTAAAAAAGCGAGCGGAATGGTGCGGGGGGAGCCAAGTTAGCTCCCCCCATAGGGGCAGCCCCATTTTACCCTATATGTATATATATATATATATATATATATATATATATATATATATATATATATGGGTAAAATGGGGCTGCCCCCTTGGAGTAGCCAACTTGGCTACTTCCACCCTTATTTTTTCTTCATTTTTTTATTTCTTTGAAAAATAAAAATCTGTATATTCATCACCATATCCCTCTAACATTCTAATAAAATTTCGTCAGAAACAGAGACTCCTAGGCCTCCCATCCAGACGTCATTTTCTTAACGGTTGTAGGATTTTTTAAATCGACCCTGTTTGGATGGAGGCCGTAGGAGTCTCTGTTTGCGACGAAATTTTAATAGAATGTTAGAGGGATATAATGATGAATTTTAAAATTATTATTTTCCAAAGAAATAAAAAAATGAGGAAAAAATAGGGGTAGGAGTAGCCAAGTTGGCTACTCCCAGTGGGCAGCCCCATTTAACCCTATGTATATATATATGTATATATATATATATGTATATGTATATATGTGTGTGTGTATATGTGTGTGTGTGTGTGTGTGTGTGTGTGTGTGTATTGGGGGCCTTTCAAATAGGATGCATCCATCCTGACTTAAGGAAGGCCACCATCTTTTTGTAGAAAACACGAGCACTTTAGCAGAATGGGTATATAGTTTGTATTATAGCTACACATTATAAATACAAAACTGCATACAAAACTGCATATTATAATACAAAGAATTAAAACTGCATATGATAATACAATATGTATACGTATTCTACTAAAGTCGTCATGTTTTCTACAAAAAAAGGCTGGCCTTCCTTAACTTTGGAAGGACCAAGTCCTATTTGAAAGAAATCCTATATATATGTGTGTATGTATATATAAGGTACAATGGGGCTACATATATGTATATATAGGGTAAAATGGGGCTGCCTCCTGGGGGGAGCTAACT
Source organism: Ottelia alismoides (assembly GCA_037367405.1). Classification (NCBI taxonomy): domain Eukaryota; kingdom Viridiplantae; phylum Streptophyta; class Magnoliopsida; order Alismatales; family Hydrocharitaceae; genus Ottelia; species Ottelia alismoides. The sequence goes on from JAZKJV010006105.1 coordinate 213,966, forward strand.
TGGCTCCCCGCGTTATTTCACCCAGTTTTTTTGTTTTTTTTTTTGAAAATTTCTTCCGTGAATATTCATCACTATATCTCTATATTATGCTATTAAAATTTTGTGCTAAATAGAGACTCGTACGGCCTCCATCCAGACAGTTATTTTTTAACGGTAACAGAATTGCTAAAAACAACCTTTCTGGATGGAGGCCGTAGGAGTCTCTGTTTCGCGTGAAATTTGAATTACATAATATAGGGATATATTGATGAAAATCCACAGAAGAAATTTCGAAAAAAAATAAAAAAGGAGGTGAAATGACGCGAGGGGGGGAGGTGAGCCAAGTTAGCTCCCCCCATGGGGGCAGCCCCATTTTACCCTATATATATAGGGTAAAATGGGGCTGCCCCCTGGGAGTAGCCAACTTGGCTACTCCCACCCCTATTTTTCCTTCATTTTTTTATTTCTTTGAAAAATAAAAATTTGTATATTCATCACTATATCCCTCTAACATTCTATTAAAATTTCGTCAGAAACAGAGACTCCTAGGCCCTCCATCCAGACGTCATTTTTTTAACGGTCGCAGGATTTTTTAAATCGATCTTGTTTGGATGGAGGCCGTAGGAGTCTCTGTTTCTAACGAAATTTTAATAGAATGTTAGAGGGATATAATGATAAATTTACAAATTTTTATTTTGCAAAGAAATAAAAAAATGAGGGAAAAATAAGGGTGGGAGTAGCCAAGTTGGCTACTCCCAGGGGACAGCCCCATTTAACCCATATATATATATATATATATATATATATATATATATATATATATATATGGGAGCTGGGAGCCTACACCCAATGGTGTATGTAACTACCTACACCCGGCCTTCTTTTTCATGATTTTTGAGTTTTTTTGAATGAAACCTTAAGGTGATTTTCTTGATATATTGATATAAATATGTGTTTCAAGTTTCATGCAAAACGAACATTCCTAACATGTTCATCTAGAAGGTGCCATTTTCAGCAATTCTGAGACCGTTAAAATTTGACGGTATTGATGAAGATGATAGGAACCTTGAATTAAGTTGAATTTTGAATGACATCATGGTGATATATAGTGATCTAATTCTCCAAAAGTTTCATTTCAAAAAAACTCAAAAATCATGAAAAAATGAGCCGGTGTAGGTAGTTACCTGCACCCATGGATGTAGGTTCCCTTTTCCCTATATATATATATATATATATATATATATATATATATATATGTATATATATGTATATATATATGGGGCTCGGGAAGCTGCACCCGGGGGTGTAGCTAACTAGTTGCACCCGTCCATTTTTTTCATTGGTTTTTTGTGGTTTTGAAATGAAACCTTGATGAATCTCCATTTCATCACCTTTATTCTATCATTTTGGCATCAAAAACCCCAGCAAATGCATGAAAATGACGTCAATTTGTACATAAAAGCATTCATTATTCATTGTATTAAATATACATTAATTAAGGTTTTTAATGCCAAAATTATAGAATAAAGAGAAGAAAAGAAAAAGGAGTAAAATATTGCAAATATTTTATGACCCTAACCCTGAGACCAAGGCCAGCTTGGAATTGGTCGACAAGGAATAAAGTAGGGGGAGATAAGGGCCCGTGTACAATAAATACCTCATTTATTTATTCATTTATTTATGCATTTTTGATACCTATTTTGCACATAATTATTCCTTCATCAAATAAAGAAACTTTGTACATGAAAGTTGTAGATAATAATGTAAATGAAAATACAAAATTAAGTTTGTGGAAAAAAAATACTCAGTGTACATTTTATACCCAGAATAAAAAGCCAAAATCTCAACTTCACATATCCATATCTTGCAAATAAAAGTCCAAATCACCCAAACTCACCTTTAATTGTATATAGCATTCCAAGAACTATTTAATAAAATCAGTTTCATAATTGTTGGAGTTCATCTGCAAAAATTAGGTTTTTGGCCCCATTGTGCAGCCTGCCTGATTAAAATATTCAATATATTCATTGTCTATTATTTTTATCAAATTATATTTTTAGAATTTTGTAAATAATGTATATAATACATGTACATATTGAAATTAGAATAAAACTAAAAAGGACTTCTAAAATAAAATAAGTAAATGCAAGATAATAGGCATAATACCTATGCGAGGCGCGTGCCAGTCACGTGCGAGGTTGGGATTTTTGCAGGCGTACCCTTGTGGGTCTAGTTATTTGTGATCGGTCTTGAAAATTGGTTTATTAGTTATAAATTTTGTGGAAAATTGCACTTTGGCCCCTGAACTTCTGGATATTTGCATTTATACCACTGTCAGCAATGTATTTTCTCTTTATCTTCCCTATTTATTGCATGCATCTATAAGATTCCAAAAATAACCAAAAAAATACCATAGGTTCCTGTTGCATTCTAGTTCCATGCCATATTTTTATTTTGCATTTTTTTTGCATTTCCATATTTATAAAAATTCAAAAATATGCATTTTTCTATTGTTTGCATTAGAAAATCAAAAAATAGTAAAACCCCTTTAAAAATCCCAAAAAAATTACCTTTGGTGTATTTCAGTGTCAAGTGGTCCATATTAGAGCGGGATGGAGTGGATCAAGGCTGTCGGATTAACAAGTCAGACGACCCAAAAGAGGGGCGGTGTCTTATGAAGGGTTGGCCACGTGGTGGCCATTGATTGATCCATGTGGCACAATCAAAATAAAGAGAAACGAGTATATCATTGCAAAATGGAAATAAAAAATCAAAAAAGTCAAATGAAAAAGTTTCCAAAATGAAAGTTGTGTTTCTTTTCAAGATCTACAACTTTCATGTAAAACTCAAAGTTAGAATACACCATATACACATACTTAATATTTTTGCATGCATTTTTAATAAATAAAAATACTTCTTTTTATTTCGTCTGTTATTTTTTGAAACATTTATATAAAGTATAATATATAATATATTATATACAATATTAGTCTAATTTTATTTGTTTTTTAATAAAGAGAAATATAAAATAAATAGAACTTTAAACACACATATTCATATTTATTTATAAACACTAATTAGTCTTATATAATTACAAGGTGTTAGATGTTATACATAAATAATTAAGGTATTTTTACCCGGCAGACCCTATAACTTCGCCAATTACCTCCACATCCTTTGAAACAACCTAATTCCCCCCTCGACCCCGTAAACTTGCCAACTCTTACCCCATGAACCCTACGGTTAATCTGTTCGGAACTCCTAGGTGTTCTTAGGGTAATTTACAGGGTTGATGGGGTAATTACATTGTGCAAAAGGTCGTAGTGGTAATTTAAAATGTTTATAGGGTCTGCTGGGAAAAAATCCCAATAATTAATTGTTAAATGAGTTAATTAATTTAAGATAGAGGGATAAAGTATAGAAATAAAGATGATGAATCTAGGATTCATCACACCCCCTATACTTAAAATTAGCCCGTCCTCGAGCAATTGAAGAATGAGTAAGTTAGTTAAATCCCTGGCTGTGCATGTGATGCACACGACTTGAAATTCAGGACACAAGTTTCTTGTCACTCTCAAACTCTATCCACAACCAAGTCTCCATCAAAAGGAACTCAAATTCCCTAATTATCAGACTCTTTGTATACATATAAATATAAGAGGTATGCCTTTTAGTGTAGATCCCATGTACAAGTATAGAGTCAAAGCTTCTCTTGAGGTATCAATATAAAAGATCTTCCTTAGAACCCAACCCTCAACACTAGGGAATAAATCAACCTTACTTCATTCCATCGTCTCTTTAGTTGCATACTTAAAAGGGTGAGATGGAATGGACAAGTATGGAGGACATAGGTTTGTGTCATTTCTTTTCTCTTTTGATAGAAACAAGGATCTCTCGAGTGCCTTATTAATACACACATGTATTGTTGGTGTTAATTAGTATAACTGCCAAGAATTTGAGACGTCTACACTTGTTTTTCTGGAATACACTAGGATGTGTCTCTTTTGAGTATCTATGATACCTTCAACACCCAGACTTGTATCTATAATGATGTAGATCCCTTTTATCATGCTATCTTGATTCATGGCCTAATTGATTTGGTCCAAGTAGATGCTTTGAAAGGGTTGGGAGTACTCGCCATTTATATAAGCTCTAGGAATTTGTCTTTGGAATGCATGAGCTTTCTTTTCAATACTTTTCTTTTCTTTCTTTTCTTGTTGGCTAGATCCGCTGCTTTTACCAAGTTCGCTCATATTGATCAACATATTATATGGTTTTACACACACCGATGTTTAGGTTTAAATCAAGATCTTGTTCTCATACTGACAAAAGTGCTGACACTCAGGTTTCATGAAGTAATCCTCAATCTTATCCCATCCTCGAGCATCATTAAATCAGGTCAAAACTGAAACCTCTCATCTTAGCTCCTCAGGTGAAACCAAGGTCATCACAAAGTCTTTGCAATCGTACAAGTGTAGTGTTGGTCATATTCTTTTGGGAATAGGGATTCTACATGCAATATATCATGTACATATTTCAAACTAGGTAGTTCAAGTATTTAAGTTCTAAAAACTCTAGGACTAAGAATGATTAATTCTAAGTTAAGTGTCACTCTAAACCAAGTATCCTGAACTACACAAGTCTTGTATAAGAGGATAAACCACTTATTAGTTAATATATGCATTAAATATTTGTGTAAGTATATACATAATATGTCAAAATAGTTCATACCCTTTTGCAAACAATATGTAAAATATTTTTACAAAACCATGTCACATATATAAAGATTTTCAAAAATGGTTTACAAATCATTTTACACAACCAGTTTCAAACCCCCATACCCATAGCCCATAATAATATATGAAAATAAGCTATGGATAAAGTATAATTAAATATATACGTACATCCCCTTTACTTAGCTTACGTTATGTCCTCATGCAACAAAATGGAATGGAGAACATAACTCATAGTGAGTATAAAGAAACAGAACAAGAATTGAAATAAGTATGACCCCCTATACTTAGGCTGCAAATAAACTAAGTGTAGGATTGATGAACAAAAGAAATCGGGAACATAGAGTGGAAGAGAGAAAAAGAATGTACAGACAGAGTCTCGACCTTCCTATAGTGAGGCTGCAAAAAGACTAAGTATGGAGTAGGATTGTAAAGAGAAGGAACCATCAGAATAAGGAATGTATAGAGCATGAGTTCAGGTTCCCCTATTTTTGCGATTTAAATAGGCTAATTATGGAGCCAGGACCTAAAGAATAAAAAACCTAAACTCACAAAAAGAACAAATCAAATAAAATGTTAAAATAGGTGTTGAAGAGGAAGATCTGCGAAGATGTTGAATCTGCTCTGAAATGAATCTTCAACTAAAGCTTCATGTAGAATGGCTTGAAATGTCACCTTGATAATTACTCTTAATGAAGTCAATCTCTTCAACTTGGACTAACTGCTCATTCGATTCTCAAGGTGCTTCAATAGTTGTCCATTCACCAAGAAGGATCATGCACTATTGGTGATAATAGATATCTCTACACTTCCATTATTGTGCACTTCCTTCACTTTGTAGGGACCCGTACATTTTTATTTTAACTTCCGATGGAAGACTTTCAACTTCGCGTTGAACAATCATAGATTTTGTCCTAGGACAAAGTTCTTGCACCTTATATTTTAATCATGCCACTTCTTAACTTTGTCCTTATAAACCACATAATTGTCATACATATTGTTTTTGATCTCAATGTGTTTGTTTGGGTTCAAGTCACGATAAAGCTTCCCTATGTGATAACTCCAATTTATCTTCTTTATTGCCCAATCATATTTGCGCACTAGTTCAGCGACCAAATGGCATGGTTTGCCATAAATCATCCTAAAAGGTGAAGTGTTGAGTGGTGTCTTGTACGTCGTCTTGTAGGCCCACTGAACTTGGTCCACAAGTTCCATGCATTATTAGAGCCTATGTTCCCTTGAATATTATGAGATAAGACTTGAGAGTAGAGGACTCTCAGCTACACATCTAACCCTCTCTTTAATCAGCCCCACATGTCCACCATCAAGCTTCTTCCTTCTCTTCATAGGTGTGGACCTACAAGAGAGAAGATCACCTTCAAGAAGACTCATTTTTGTGAAACAAAATCATGAGCTTGGGATCATCATTATGTGGACAACTTCATAAAGAAGATATCAAAATTCGTGGGAAGCTATGCAACTCATCATCATGCCAGCGAGTAGAGAGTTCTTAGATCTAACTTCATCCAGGAGATCTCTTCTTTTAGAGACTCATACCTCAAGGGGTAGTCCTAATATCTTTCTAATATTCATGAAACTATGTATGTAAATCGTTTCCCTATACTAATGGTTTCGTAGAGCATGATTTTTGTTGTGCTGAAACTGCAAGTTCATAAGATGAACACCTAATGTTTTTTGCAAATAGTGTGCTATTTTCCACATTTTCGTGATGTGAAGATTATTACTTCCTTCTATCAAAGGAGACTATATAATGAGAGGAATGGATACCTCTTTGGTGAAAGATGCGGTCTTTGTACTTGTTTGTCTCCTTTGAAAATTTTCTAGTAGGACTTCACACCAATGATGCTCTTCGTTAGGAGTGTGAGGTCTGCCAACCAGGGAGAAGTTCCTTTCCTTCATCCGGTGCCTTTCATCCTAATAACCTTTTTGCATTTGTTCACCTTGATGTATGGAGACCTAACCAATATCATGATCACTAGGGAAACAAATAGTACCTAGTTTTAGTGGTTGACTTCTAACGTGTTTCATATGCTTTCAATGAAAAATAAATCTGATATTTTTCATATTATTGTTTGATTTATAAATGAAATAAAGACACCAAAAGGCATTGTTGTCAAAGCTCTTAGGTTTGATATTGTCCGGGAGTTTCTATCTCATGACATGTAATATTTTCTACCTTGTTATTATATCTTACATCACACTACTTATGCCCATATGCTACAGGAGAATGGGATGGTTGAATGTAAACATCAACATATCCTTGACATCACTCACACCCTCGATAAATCGCTAATCGACTAATTTAATATTATCGCATTGTAATGCAACAACAACTAATCAGAACCAAGCTATAAATCTCTGTAAAGAGGGCTTAGTTTAATTTAACTCGGATAAGTCCAGTGTTGAACACAAGGACACATGTTCTTAATCTATCTAGTTAGACTCTAAATACCTAGGCTAAATGGATTCTAATGTTATCTAAGTTAAAACAGAACAAGATGAATGCATGCATTTTTATTGATTTTTATAATGCAAGTCAAAGTATAAGTAACACAATGATATGAAATGCTCAAAAAATACAACACAATACTACAAATAATGCTCATAGTTGAAACACTAGTTTAATTCAACTTAGTCCATTAGATCAATTCATCATAAAAAGAAAATGTTTAAAAGCTCATTAAATTGATGTATCAAGTTAATACTTAAACATCTATGTCCTTATATCAAGAATCTTAAACTTCCTAATTAGTCACAGTTCAACATATATTGTAGTGAATAAAGACTCACTTAGACATGAAGTATAATGACTAGAATTGATTCATCTATGATTAGCTATTTAATTTTATACTTAGCATGAATCTAATTCAAATTAATGGTCATATTAAAGAAAGGACATTGTTCTATAAATAGGTAATTTATTTTTCTTTAAATAAGATCATACATAGCATAAATAGATAGAACATAAAATTACAAATCCAACAAGACCAAAATCATTAAATTTGGAGTTCAAATGTTCAAGATATTCAACAATTATTCCAAGAGCATAAATGCAAATAAAACATGCAAAATATTTAACATCTTCACATTTAGGTCCATAAAGGATTAAAAAGCAAATATGAAAACCCGATAGGCTTGAGGTACGTTGTCGGTTTGGGCGATGTGGCTCATACTGGTGCTCCAGATCTCGACTCGGGTAAACCAAAGCTTATGTGTGATGCAGTGACATGGGGTGATCCACAACCGTAGGATCAAAACGATCCTATCGTAACTGTACATCAAAGGGATTATTCATCCTCCATAGGCGATGGAGTGGCATGGGCTTCGACGAGCTTCTAAGTCCTCCTCCTTGGATCTATACCTTTGTTGAGTGTTGAAGAAGCTCCCTCGAAGGCCCAAAAAGATGCTGCTAGGTCTGAGATGGCTTGGGAATGGATCCTTCAACAGTTCGACCAGTGCTCATCGAAAGCAGATGCTGAAAATGAAGAGAGGTTTAAACCTCTAATCATTGATGTTCTTTGACACTTGTAGGGGTCAGATTGAAAGCCAACGCAAAAGGGAACTAAGGGGATTGATATGGGGTAAAATAAAGGGATGATTGGTGAATAAGAGTGACACCCTTATTGGGTTCAACCCCTTCGTGAGGAGATGAAGGAGATCTTGATGAAGTGCACAAAGATTGGTGCGCGGAAACGAAGGTGTGTGGGTGTTCAGGTGGGTGAAATGTTTATTGGATCATGGTGAATTAAATCGAGAAATTAAAGAACAACGGAACTGAGATGTATCACTAACATGAGGAAGAAGGTCGAAGGTGGAACACTGGCCTGGGAGTAGAGATTTAAATGCTCCTAGTCATCGCTTAGCAAACCCAGCAAAGTTTTGAAGCTCGAGCAGTAGATCAAGGTGCTGTAACAAGGTTAAATTAGACTTGGATCTCATCAGAGTATACTTTCATTCTCGGCTTCTGCTCTCACCCTCTCTCTATCATTCGAAGGTAGATGATGTTCAGAAGATACTCACACAAGGGGTGGATCCTTGGAATTGAAGTTGGGATAGGCATTTTCTGTAGAGGAGAACCATTTGGAGAGGGGGCTTCAACCATTGGTATTGGGCAAACGTGAAAAAGATGATGGACATTGAGAAACCAACGGAGATGAAAGAGCTACGCGCAGGCAGCAAAATTGTGTTGTGACTACATGTTGAGTGGCCAGAGTAAATGGGAGAAAATTGGTCAGGTGAAAGGATATGTCGCTTGGGGCCAACCGCCAAAGATTGAAGACAAGCGGTGTTCATTGGATCAAGTAATCCAACGACCTTGATTTGGTCACGATGGAAGAGATTGGAGACACTTGATAAAATGTTCAAGTGGTCCAGATTAGAGTGGGATGGAGTGGATCAAGGCTGTTGGATTAACAAATCAGACGACCCAAAAGAGGGGCGGTGGCTTATGAAGGGTCGACCACATGGTGGCCATTGATTGATCCTTGTGGCCCAATCAAAATAAAAAGAAATGAAAATATCATTATAAAAGGGAAATAAAAAGCCAAAAAAGTCAAATGAAAAAGTGTCCAAAATGAAAGTTGTGTTTCTTTTCAAGATCTACAAGTTTCATGTAAAACTCAAAGTTAGAATACACCATATACACATACTTAATATTTTTGCATGTGTTTTTAATAAACAAAAATACTTCTTTTTATTTCGCTCTTTATTTTTTGAAATTGTTATATAAAGAATAATATACAATATATTATATACAATATTATTTTTATTTGATTTTTAATAAAGAGAAACATATAAAATAAATAGAACTTTAAACACATATATACATATTTATTTATATACACTAATTAGTCTTATTTAATTATAATGTGTTAGATGTTATACATAAATAATTAAGGTATTTTTAACCGGCAGACCCTATAAACTTTTTGAATTACCTCCACGACCTTTGAAACAACCTAATTCCCCCCGACCCCGTAAACTTACCAACTCTTACCCCATGAACCCTACGGTTAATCTGTTTGAAGCTCATGGGGGTTCTTTGGTTAATTTACGAGGTCGATGGGGTAATTACGTTGTGCAAAAGGTCGTAGAGGTAATTTAAAAAGTTTATAGGGTCTGCTAGGTAAAAAACCCAATAAGTACTTGTTAAATGAGTTAATTAATTTAAGATAGAGGGATAAAGAATATAAATAAAGATGATGAATCTAGAATTCATCACACCCCCTATACTTAAAATTTGCCTGTCCTAGAGCAAATAAAGAATGAGTAAGTTAGTTAAATCCCTGGTTGTTCATGTGATGCATAAGATTTGACATTCAGGACACAAGTTTCATGTGACTCTCAAACTCTATCCTCAACCAAGTCTTCATCAAAAGGAACTCAAATTCCCTCAGACTCTCTGTATACATATAAATATAAGAGGTATGACTTTTAGTGTAGATCACATGTACTAATGTAGAGTCAAAGCTTCTCCTGAGGTCTCAATCTAAAAGATCTTCCTTAGGATCTAACCCTCAACACTAGCGAATAAATCGAGGCTTACTTCATTCCATCGTCTCTTTAGTTGCAGACTTAAAAGGGTGAGATGGAATGGACAAGTATGGATGACATAGGTTTGTGTCATTTCTTTTCTCCTCTCATAGGAACACAGATCTCTCGAGTGCCTTATTAACACACACATATATTTTTGGTGTTAATTAGTATGACCCCAGCAATTTGAAACGTCTACACTTGTTTTTTTGAAATACACTAGGATGTGTCTCTTTTGAGTATCTATCATACCTTCAACACCCAAACTTGTATCTATAACGTAGAGCCCTTTTATTATTTTCACGTGACTCATGGCCAAATTGATTTGGTCCAAGTAGACGCTTCAAAAAGGTTGGGAGCGGTCACCATTTATATAAGCTCTAGGAATTTGTCTTTGAAATGTATAAGCTTTCTTTTCAATACTTTTCTTTTCTTTCGTTTCTTTTTGTCTAGATCCGTTGCTTTTACCATGTCGGCTCATATTGATCAACAATTTTTATGGTTTTACGTACACCGACATTTAGGTTTCAACCAGGATAGTATGAGAACCTTGTTCTCATACTGACAAAGGTGCTGACACTAAGGTTTCATGATGTAATACGCAATCTTATCCCATCCTCAAGCATCATTAAATCAGGTCCAAACTCAAACCTCTCATCTTAGCTCCTCATGTGAAACCACGATCATCACAAAGTTTTTGCAATCGTATAAGTGTAGTGCTGGTCATATTCATTTGGGAATAGGGATTCTACATGCATTATATAGCATGTACATATTTCAAACTAGGTAGTTCAAGTATTTAAGTTCTAAAAACTCTAGGGACTAAGAATGATTAACTCTAAGTTAAGTTTCACTCTAAACCAAGTATCATGAACTACACAAGTCTTTTATAAAAGGATAAATCACTTATTAGTTAATATATGTATTAAATAATTGTGTAAGTATATGCATAATATGTCAAAATAGTTCATACCCTTTTGCAAACAATATGTAAACTATTTTTACAAAACCATGTCATGTATATAAAGATTTTCAAAATGGCTTACAAATCATTTTTCACAACCAGTTTCAAATCCCCATACCCATAGCCAATAATAATATATGAAAATAAGCTATGGATAACGTATAATTAAATATATATATACGTACATCCCCTTTACTTTGCTTATGCTATGTCCTCATGTAACAAAATGGAATGGAGAACATACCTCGTAGTGAGTATAAAGAAACAGAACAAGGACTGAAATAAGTACAACCCCCTATACTTTGGCTGCAAATAAACTAAGTGTAGGATTTAAGTACAAAAGAAAATAGGGAACATAGAGTTGAAGAGTGAAAAAGAATGTACTGACAAAGTTCGACCTTCCTATACTCAGGCTGCAAATAGACTAAGTATGGAGTAGGATTGTAAAGAGAAGGAACCATCAGAATAAGGAATGTATAGAGCATGAGTTCAGGTTCCCCTATACTTGCGATTTAAATAGTTTAAGTATGGAGCTAGGATCTAAATAAGAAAAAAACCTAAACTCACAAAAAGAACATAATAAATCAAGTGATGAATTAGTGTTAAAATAGTTGTTGAAGAAGAAGATCTACGAAGATGTTGAATCTGCTCTGAAATGAATCTTCTACTACAGCTTCATGTAGAATGGCTTGAAATGTCACCTTGATAATTACTCTTCATGAAGTCAATCTCTTCAACTTGGACTATCTGTCCATTCGATTCTACAAAGTGCTTCAGTAGTTGTCCATTTACTAAGAAGGATCATGCACTATCGGAGAGATTAGATATCTCTACATTTCCTTTATTTTGCACTTCCTTTACTATGTAGGGACCCATCCATTTTGATTTTAACTTCCCATGGAAGACTTTCAACTTCACGTTGAAGAAGCGTACATTTTTTCCAGGACAAAGTTCTTGAACCTTATATTTTGATCATGCCACTTCTTAACTTTTTCCTTATAAACCACACAATTGTAATACACATTGTTTCTGATCTCAATGAGTTTGTTTGTGTTCAAGTCACGATAGCTTACCTATGTGATAACTCCAATTTATATTATTTATTTCTCATTCATATTTGTGCACTAGTTCTGTGAGCAAATGACATGGTTTGCTATAAATCATCCTAAAAGGTGAAGTGCTGAGAGGTGTCTTGCACGTCGTGTTGTAGGCCCACAAAACTTTGTCCAATAGTTGAGACCAATTTTTGCTATCAAGACAAAATAACTTTTAAAGAATATTCTCCACTTCTCTATTCAAAACCTCTGCCATACCATCTGATTATGGGTGGTAAGGACTAGTTACACTATGATCAAATCAATAGTCCTTAGCTAAAATTTTCACTTCTCTGTTCACAAAATGGCTACCCTCATCTGAGATAAGTACTTTGGAGATCTCAAACCTAGCAAGATCGTAGTTCTTCACAAATTTACAGACAGTCTTGTTGTTTGCAGCTCGGGTTGGGATAGTCTTCACCCACCCTGATAAATAATATACCGCTAATAAGATGTACTCATGTCAATTGTTGTTGGGAAAGGGACCCATAAAATCAATACTCCATGCATCAAAAACATCACAAAATATCACAGGTTACATGTGTATCTCGTTTCTAGATACAACTTTCCCTCACCTTCTAAGACAAATAGGCATGACGTACAAAATCAAATGCATCATGAAACAAGGTTGGGCAGTAAAATACACATTGTATCACCTTGTGTACGGTTCCTTTTCCCAAATGGTGTCCTCCTGCTTCCAAAGTATGACAATGAGTGAGGATACTCTGGTATTCCTACTGAAGAATACATCTTCTCTAGACACAATCTGGTCCTTCAAAGTCAAGGAACAGATCCTCCCAATGGTATCTCATCGAATCTGATTTCAATTGATCAATATTTCTCCTACGCCAACCTTGGAGAACTTGCTTGGAGACAAGGTAAATTACCATGTTGGCATACCAAGGGAGTGAGTCAATAATACATATTGTCTTGTCTGGGAAAGTCTCTCTAATAGGTTCAGTCTTAAGGGAATCCTTATGTTCAATTTGGGAGAGATGATCAGCCAAAACATTCTTGGCTCTCGATTTTTCCTTAATATCCAAATCAAATTCCTAGAGCAATAAAATCCACTTAACAAGACGTACCTTCACATCATTCTTTTCCATTAAGTATAGAATGGATGTATGATCAGTATAGATTGTCACCTTAGAGCCCAAAACATATGATCTTTACATCTCTAGGGTCCAAACCACAACAAGCATTTCCTTTTTAGTAACAATATAGTTTTTCTGTGCAGGATCTAAAACTTTACTCGCTTAGTGCAAATCAAACTGTAGCCATTCTCTCCTTTGTCCTAACGCATCTCCTATTGCAAAATTTGAAGTATCAGTCATGATCTCAAAGGGAAGAGATTGGTCAGGAGCTTGTAAGATAGGTGAGTCAATGATCTTTCTCTTTGAGATATCAAAGGCCTCCAGACACTCATGATCTACAATTAACATTGTGTCTTTTCCTAAGACCTCAGTCAGCGGACGAGAAATTTTTGAAAATCCTTAATGAATTTTCTATAAATTCCAACATACCCTAGAAATGATCGTACTGACTTGATGTTGGTTGGTGGATCAAGTTTCTAGATCAATTCCACCTTGATAAGGTCAATATCCATTCCATTTTGGAGATTACACGCTCGAACATGAACCCTCATGGACCATAGAATGGCTCTTCTCCAAGGAAAGCACCAGATTCATCTCCCTAAACCTTTGAAGAACTCGATTCATGAGTGTAATACATGAATCAAATGAATCAACATGAACCGAGAAATCACCCATGAAGACCTCCAGGAAATCTCCCACCATCTCGACAAATACAACAATCATGCATCAGTGTAAAGTGGCTAGGGCATTGCAGAGCCCTAATGGCATATGATTGAATGTGTGTGTGTTGAATGGACATGTGAATGTGGTCTTTTCCTAGTCCTCATGGGTGATGTCTACTTATTTATATCCCAATTATGCACCAAGAAAGTAGGAGAGCTCTTTTCCTTCTAATCTCTCCAAAATCTGATCAAGAAATGGCAAGGTAAAGTAATATTTCTTGGTCGTGTTATTCAGGCATCTATAGTCCACACAAATACACCATGATGTAGGTACCCATGTCGCGATCTCTATCCTCTCCTCATTGGTGACCATCTAGATTTCTGACTTCTTTGGGACAATATGTTGAGGCCACCCACTTGGATTCGGAGATGGGGTAAATAAATCCTGCTCAACACCACTTTTCACTTTCTTTCTTTCTTAACGACTTCCTGTAGATCAGGGTTTAATTTCTCTGAAACTCACGTGAAGGCCTGAATAGAGAGCATGGTTACTATGAGATCCAACACTGTAAAGAACTCTAGACTAAGTGTAGGAGGTAGCGGCTTCAGCTCTGGTAATGTATTATCATCAAGCAAATCAGGTTGCACCATATCTAAATATGGCTCTGTTCTGCATGAAGGTGGTTTTGTTTTTGTTGTGCTTGCGACCAACTTTACTATGTATGGAGTCAGATTGCCAAAGAACTCCAGTAATTTGACCAAAGCTGTATTCAACTCATCATTTACACAACTTGATCATTCCGAGGAAGATGGAACTGATAGATCCAAAGGGATTTCAAAGTCATCAAGGGAGTAGGGTGATGCACTACTCAAGAAGCTCAGCAACACGTGTCAAACTGCATTGTGTACACTATCCTCTCCACATGAGAGGGTCCCGCTCAGTCCTGTTGGGATCTATTTGAAGGATATGGGAAGATCCTTAAGCACATCACGAAAGTGTGAAGATCACATCTTATACGATCGGAGCAACTAGTCACACTAGCTGCTCAGTGCAACAGAATTTAAAAAAGTTAAAAAATGAAATCATATGATCCAAGAACATATCTTCAATCGTTTCATCAAACTACATACAAGAATAAGGATTATCTCTTAAAGCATTGTTGTGATCGTAGTCTCTAACTTAAGAGACCTCATGTCTGAAGTTCGGTCCGACTGGAGAGGCGCTTGCAAGCGTGGTGATGAATCGTGTGCTTCTCATAATCCAAAGCATTGATCCAAGCGGTGAATCCCCTGATCTCATCTCATGAGATCCAATGTATTCTCCACGAGCAAGGCACACCGAAGGAGACATAGAAGCACGAGTAGTCGAGGCGACACCACAACAGCGTAGTGACGAAGACGATCTCTCTAGGGTTTTTAAGTGTATGACCACTTAGAGAGAGAGGGTGTGATATGAGAGAGAGATGCTATTGGAGTGTGTATAGAAGAGCTAGGGTTGCCTCTCCTTATATAATATTTTGGGAGTCCATGGGGCCCAATCCATGGACAACACAAATCCAATGGTTCACATTGATTTGTGTTTCTTTCAATGACCAAAATGTTATTGTTAAAAACACAACAATTAATTTAATTTAATTAAATATATTGAAGAATATATATATATATATATATTAATTTAAATTAAATCAATTTACCTTGGAGAAATAGGAAGGAGGAAAGCCTCCTTCCATTGGAGGAGTGTACGGCCACCACATTCCATATAGGAATTGTGGTCATCCACCCTTCTCTTATGGAAGGTAGCTCCACCTTTCCTATTTCATGGATTCTCATATTCTATTAATATCATCAAGATTCACAACAACTTTTGTTGTAAATTATTTCACAAAAATAAATCCAATTTATTTTGTGAATATTGCAATCATGCCATTGGAAATTTGTTAATCACATTCACAACCAAAAATAAAATGTAAATTACATTTTCAATTATGGTATTTTTACCCCCACAAACCCTATAAACTTTGTAAATTACCTTCTCAACCTTTGAAATATCGATATTCCTCCTTTGACCCTGTAAACTTGCTCCGTCTTACCCCACAAACCCCACCGTTAAATTTACTTTTACTTGAGTCAATGCCTTGGGTTAATCCAACCAGGGAACATTGAATGGTGGATGTTGCAACTTCTCATCTCCTTCTTCCTCCATTATTTTTCTTATCCCTTCTCTCTTTATTTTCTCTCTCTTTACTGCATCTCCAACCCATCTTCTTTTCTAATGGTAATAATGCCTTCTACAATCATTAGTCGTCTTTTCTTCTCACTTCTCCCCATGATATTGGTTCTTTAATGGGGTTCTTGAGAAAGAGGGGACGAGAAGTAATGACCATACCCATTTTGGTTCCATCTCAGCTCGAGCAGTACCAATCATGTCCATGAATGCGTCTCTAGTTTAGGAGCAGGTACCCAACTCCATGGTGTCCATTGGACTCTGTCTCACCTCGAAGCAACACTACCAGTCCAATGCTTCCAATACCAACCTCGTCGCCGAGATCAAGCAACATATGTATGAGATCGATAGCTTCATTCACGTGCAGGTACATGATCTAGTCCATTTTCTTGGCCCTATAATTGACCGATGTTGAAAGGTATGGCCAGTCATTTCTAGCCTCGAAAATGGAGTACTCATCAAATTGGATTCTTGTTAGTTCAGTTTTTTTGCCACAAATAATTATCTGGATGATTTTGAAATGTAGGCACCCATCAAATTGTCTTCTTGTTTAAAGGGGGAGCATCTCCGACGGACCCTCTCGGACGAACGCCGGTTCCACCTCCATTCGGTTGCCACTACGGTGGCCCGATGGGTGGAGGAGGACACATAGCTGGAGCTCGCTGTGAGGCAGAGTGCGGAGCTAGAGCAATGCATCGCATGGCTTCTGAGAGAGTCGGTGGCGTGGCGGGACAAGACTAGGGTGAAGTAGATGACAACAGTGGTAGTCTAGGCCCATGATGAAACCATGTTTCATGCTTCTAATTCACTGAAATTAACCCCCTATATTAGACTAGGTGTCAATAAGAACCAGACAATTCCCTGTAAATATCAGAGTCATTGAATAAATTTAAAATACAAAAAAAAAGCAAAATAAAAAATCATGGTATTTTTAACCTTAAAAACGCTCTCAAAAATATTTTTTATCTTTGTTTGACCTCATCTACATTTTTGTCAACATGAAACTTGTAGATCTCATCGAGATCTACAACTTTAAGGTTTGAGGTTTTCCAAATTTGGTCATTTTCCCCTTCATTTCTTCAAATCTTTGTCGTAACTGATTGGGCCACGTGGTGCCTTCTGGTGGCGCCACGCAACCGCTCCACTGCGCGCCACGCGGCTTGTTTTCTCTGCCGTCCGATGCTTCTTTTTCTCTCATGATCACCACCGTCCAATCCCGTTGTGATCTCCGCCATCCGATCAAAGCACATACTCCATCACAGCCTTCCATCAGCGCCTCACCCTCTCTCTCCATGTGGCAACATCTCCACTGCAGGATCATCTCCAGACCTCTTCATCTCCACCGTGCTTTCCCACACCCAATGTCAACCCTTCGATCAAGCTAAGGATCTCATCTTGGTCGTCTGCTAGTGCCTCTACCTTAGCCCACCACGCGTCATATCCTCCTCCACCCGATCTTCTCCATCTCAACCGCTCAAACACTTCGTGCTCTCAGCCTTTCGATTGGCACCTTCCCCTCATCCAAGCCGTTGGTCCCCGCCATTCGCTCAACTCGCCACGTAGCGCTATCCTCGCCCCTGATCTCGTCTCCATCGATTCAATCCATTCTCTCGTTAGCGCCCATCCATCAGCCGTTGGATCTTGAGATCCAACGGCCAAAGCTCCGTCATCAACCTCCAGCCCTCTCTCACACCAAGGATATCCACCTCGCCAACCCGTCGCCCCCTTTCATTTTCTACCACCTTCTCAACAATCTCCACCCCTCACTAATCTCCCCACCACTTAGCCTGATCTACCCTCTTCCTCGGGGACACATACGTTTCCCACGACCCCCTCTCCTCCGATCAGCATCAACCCACGAAACCCACGACTCCATCACATGTACCTTGACCTCTCCGCCTTCAAATAACCCCCCTCCGGCCAATGTCACAGGCATCTGGCTTTACGAGGGTTCCGCCCAATATCTCTCCTCCTCCCTATGATAGAGGGAAGTTGGATTGAAGCGTCATGACGACGGTAACTTCGGTGAGACCCCTGGCCTTCACAGCCAGGATCGCGGTGGCTCAACCTCCGCCAAGCTGCTTCGAGGGGTCATCAGAGTCCAACGATGACCCGAGCTCCCCTCGGAGCTCTGCCTAGACCACCTCATTTGCCAAGCTGCTCAGGTAAGCATCTTCGATTCCCCCTTTGTATATTCTTCCTTCGCCTTCTAATTAAGTAGGCGACTTCCGACACCTTCACCGTCACCTGATCCCCCCACGAGATCCGCCCACCTTCAGACATCTTCGCCAACCCCTCCGCTCATCCTCCTCATCCATCAGAACCCTCCACTATCCCAGGCTTTTTCCTCCATCGGAGGCGGAGGAGAACCCACCAAGGGCTCCGCTTCTTCTCCGCTCAGCCCTCCGTTCACCTCAGCCCGCACGCACACACGCCTCGGCTATCATCTAACCACTCTTGCAGGTTTGAAGACTTCATTGGCCGGACCTCAAGCGGAGTCAAGTTCTAGAGCTCTGCCTCCGGTGATTACTCATCGATATCGGACACCAGGCTCTCCCGCATCTTCCCTGAGCTCTGGCCTTCATCGCCAGTCATCCAACATCCTTTCCCGATCTTCACCGAGCACGGAGAGGTATGGAGGAGCTCCAGGCCTCACGTCGGAGCTCCAATCATGCCGCCCACCTGCGAGGAAGGAGGAGGTACATGCGTCGTTCGATCTCACCCCATGGCGGAGATCCAACGGTCTACGAGCAGCTACATCATCCTTCCCCGGAGCACGGAGGCTCGGTGGGACTGAGCCTCGCCTGAAGCCTCCTCGAGCTACCATGTGGCCTGAGCCACATGCAACGACCATCCAACCCTACGCCGAGCTTCACCCCTACCCGAGCCTGGACCCATGTGCCTCAGGCACGTGGGGCTGGGTATTTGCATCGACACCCCTCGCGACTTTGTCATATTGCATCCAGGTCCTTCCAGGTGTATGCCAGGCATGTGCGCCTGGGGTATTTTGCAAACAACCCCCCGGGTTCTAATAATTACGCAAAGGCCCCCACGTGCATAAAAATTGTTTATAGGGAGGTCCCTCTGACTTTGCATAATTATAAATAGGTCCTTCCAGGGGCCTATTTGTGATCTTTTGTTTTATTTTAATTCTGTTTTCTTTGTAGTTATGCCCCTGAACTTAATGTTGAATATCTTGAGCATTTTAAATCCAAATTTGATGATTTCAGTATCATTTAATGCTCGTTTCATTATCTACATAACGGCATGCTTGATTTACTGAATTTACACTCAAATCCTCTTGATAAAATTAATTGAAGTGTCATGGACTTTATTCATATCAATGCCAATTTATGTCATATACTTTAATGCTGAGCATGTTTTGACCCTGAAATTGACTCCTTAAATTGCTCAGTGTACTCAAATGTTGTTAGGGAATATTTGTACATTTAATTGCATCTATTTGCATAGTAAAAAGAAAATAAAAAATGCATATTGTCTTGCTTGCATGCATTTCATCGACCTACGTTTATCCAACAATTAGTTAAATTGATTTAAGTCCAAATATTCATGAGAGAGGCTCGTGTCCCTGAGTTCGACCTTGGGCTTGCCCAAGTAAAATATAAATACAACCATTTAATTCTATTGACCTATCAATTAGATGGTTTTTGACGGACCAAATTTAGCCCGACTGCAATGACAATCTAAGTGTTAGTCCTACAATATTAAAGGGCTAAATATGCAGTTCCTCAAATGGCACCGTTGTCGGGGACACGACTCTTCTTTTGTCTTGTTTGGATTTTTATTTATTTTATTAAGTGTTTTATTTATGTAGGTCAATTTGTTCATTTGTCTTGCATCGTAAAAAAATTTCTTTTCGATTGATCTCTAACCTTTTCTATGTGGCAGGGCCCTTGATGCTCAAGGAGGCGAGGAGCATGTACTTCCTCACTGCAAGGAGCTACGGAGCAATTTTAGAGATGATTCGCTTGAAAAAAATTGTGTGTCTTGCATTTTTATTTCATTTCATATGCAGGTAATAATCGTCTTTACAGTGGTCTTCGATCAAAGACTCGCGCTTGTAAATGAACGAATTATATGTGGTTGTGTGGGGATCGGTCCCCACTTGAGTGTCGACCTAGGATCAGGCACGTGGCTCTTTGAGCTTCTTTCATTGTTTCATTTTTACGTGCTTGCTCATAGGTAGGACACACTTTAAACAAAGACGCACATAGCATCGCTTCACTTACCGAAATTTACAAGATGTTCTTCCCCGCTAATAGAAGCATGTTAGGTGCGGTTTTCAATCGACTTGCATACATATTATTTGGGTTTTCAAAACAGTCCAAATTTTCATGTATTTTTGATAAGGCATTGCATGTTCTTTCACTCAGCCTAGATCATGGTTTTTATCGATTACTTGGTTTTTCTCGATTTCCCCTCCTAGCTTGATCACTTAGGTTAATGGAAAATGGGAATGAGCGGTAGACGATGATTGCTTGGTTTATGTGCTCACCTTAATTCAATGATAATCTTAAGCAAAATAAATTGGGACTGTTAATTGCAAGTCAACCTAAAAATGCAGTAAAATCTTTTTTTGGGAGAGCAACACCCGTGTTTACGTAGTTGGTTCTACTTGACATTTGTTTGCGTGAAATCGAATGTTTTAATCACCAATAAAATTGACAAGATAATAAACCAACATCTGTTGGTTTCATGTGTGAGTTGGTGAAACAAGGGTTTTTGCATGCTTGTTTGAGCCTTGTTTGCTCCAACACCCTCCCCAGAGCCTTAGATACTCTATTAATCTCCTAATATTCATCTACTCATTTGTATATCCATCCGACTTCTTCGTTCGCCTTGGGTCTCTCCCAGCATCAACTCTCAATCTTTATACTTAGGCTACTCTCAGCCTAAGTATAGGGGGGCCCCGAGTCCCTGTGTTTTTTCTACTCATCTTTCCTTGCCTCAATACTTAGGTTATTTCTAACCTAAGTATAGGGGGAGCCCTCCTTAGTTCCCGTATATTTTTCTATATTTAAATGGACCTATGGACTTGTATCATCTAGTGTTATGAGGACATAGCAAAGTTTAAGTATAGGGGGTATACCGTATATGAAGTATATGTACTTTAGCTATATTCTGAAAATTTTGAAAAAATTTAAAACTTTTTGGCTAAAGTAAAATCCTTTGAACTAATTGGACAAAATTATTTTCATGGCTTTCCATATTATGTTGCAATATTTTTATAGAAAAATTTTTTTGAAAATGATTTGAAAAATGAGTTTCTCTTGTTTTGAAAAATCTTTTGAAAATGTTTTGAAAATCTTTATTTATGTGACATGGTATTGAAAATTCTTTTTGATATCAAGGAAAGTTGAGTTTAACCCGTGTTCTAACCTCTAATTAAAATTCCATAAAAATGAGAGAAATTCAAAATCCTTTAAGAGTCAATAGTGACTACTAAGCCCAAATAAGTTGTTGCGTTCGGTGAGGGTTCGCGCTTAGAAGAGTAGGTGGTTTAGAGGACATTGCGTAAGGCTCCATCCCCAAGCAACGTGCTTCGGCTTGTTATTAAACCTATACTGGCTGAATGCAGATGTATCTACTATTTGAGTTTAGACAGTCATTTTTTCTTTTAAAGTTTTCAAAAAAAGAGATAGAGAAAAAATTATTATTGAAGGAATTGGATTAATTCCCGAGCCTTTTCACACTTTCACCCAGGATCTGAAATGTTCAAGAAAACTTGGTTTATGAGGTCTTGAGATTTTAAGTTAACCAGCCTTAGTCATTAGGGTCTTTGACTTAGTTATTCACATTTCCCTAGTTTGAAAGATTTGTGTGCTTTATTGCATACTTAGTCTCTACCTTAAGAATATGATCAGCACCTCACATACACGACTGTAGTTATGATGAGATGAGTTGAAACTTCACTTGAGGAACTGGGGTGAGGGATTTGAGTTTGGACCTGATTTGATGATACTCGAGGATGGGATAAAATCTTTGAAGGCTTCATGAAACCTGAGTGTCAGCAACTTTAAACAGTATGAGAACTTGGTTCTTATACGAATCTCTTGACATTGACCTAAGTGCCAGGGTGTGAAATAAACAAAAATGTTGATCAGTGTGCACCAATTCTTGGTAAAAGCAGTGGAGCTAGCAAGAAATACTACAAAGCAATGAAATGTCAAAGAAAAGCTCTATTTCCACAAATCAAATATCAAAGAGCTTCCTGACGAATACTCATTCATTACTCTTTATTCTTTTATTTTAGCTATTTATATTTGCAAAACATCATGTAGATAGTTGTAAATACAATAAATTACCAAAAGGCATGCATTTGTTAATATTAAATAATTAGCATGTATTAGTGCAAAAATAAAAGAATAAAGAAATAAAGAAAAAGAAGGAGATATTTAGAATAAATATCGAGTGACCCGAACCCAAGGGAGGTCCAAGCATTGGCTTGACCGCCAAATAAAACAAGTAGAGAGAGATAGGGCCATTCACCTTGCACATACACCCTCCTTCATGTACATATTTTATTTTCATAAAAACAAAAATAAAAATGGGTTTTTATTAAATTTTATATATTTGTAAAAATAAAATAAAAATTAGAAAATAAAATTAAATCAAAAATAAAATCATTTCTCTCTCCTTGTACATATACCATGTATATAGGAATAATTCATCTATTTATTTCACCCTTGTAAATAATTAATAAAAACTAAATAAAATTTATTTTATACTCTAAATTTAATTATGTTGTAAATGAAAAAAATATAAAATTAAGGTATTTGTAAAAAAATAAGAAAATAAAAATAAAAGTATAAAATACATAGGTATTTTATACCTGTATATAATATAATATAATGTATATACCTTAATTTTTTTCATAAAAATAAATAAAAATCGCTAAAAATAGTTTAAAAATAAATAAACATTTTTATTTTGTGAATATTTTGATATAAAATCATTTTCTTTTTTATTTTAATTTAAAAAAAATCGATTCCCTGAATTCTGATTGGTCCACGGGAGAACGTTGACCCCCGGTCAACTGCCCCCCTAGACCACGCCTCTCGCAGACCTGGTGCCCACCCGATATTCTCCGAATTTTCCTGCATCAATCCACCCACCATTTGCATTGATCTGAGGCTATGATTATTGAGGAATGATCCAAGTCCTTCGCCCGATATCGTCCTTAGGGATCCATTCCTCGATCCGCATGCTTGAGCTCCATCTTTCTCGGACCTCATCGAGTATATAACCTTGGTGAGCCGCAATTTCTTCCCATCTTCAGCCATTGCCTTCAACCCCAGTGACCTCCATTCTTCTTCCTTGAGTGACAGAAAGAGAGAGAGAGAGTGTTGCAGCGAGGAATCGAGGCCTCTAGCCCTAGGTCCGACGAGTTTTTCACCATGCTCCGCCACCGGCGACCCCGAGCCTCTGGACGCGTCGAACCATTGAGGCGAAGACCCTAGGAGGTACCTGACCTTTAGTACAGATGCCAGCAGCCATCAGGTACCCCTAGATAGCCTCTAGTTTTCTTTAGATTCCAAGTTCTAGATTTCGACCACCTGAGCTTGATCG
Source organism: Ottelia alismoides (assembly GCA_037367405.1). Lineage (NCBI taxonomy): Eukaryota > Viridiplantae > Streptophyta > Magnoliopsida > Alismatales > Hydrocharitaceae > Ottelia > Ottelia alismoides. The sequence goes on from JAZKJV010006105.1 coordinate 237,859, forward strand.
GACCATTGTGCATGATCAGACCACCAATCTGACACACCGACCATCTCGTCATCTTCACGAGACTCCTATCCACCTTTCACGCCCCTCTGTTCCCCCTAGTTCGCCCAGGAATAGGGTTCACACTCTCCTCCGACGTCGCCTCGCCGGAGAGCCCCGCTCCACCTCACACCTTCACCCATTTCGCCCGCTAACGGGTCGAGGCACTTTGCCCTCAACCCAGCTGTTGTTTTGTGCAGGTTTGTATGAGAACGGGCCTCATCTGGAGGTCCAAACACTCGGGCACAGGACCTCCAGGTCCACCGCATCGCCGGAGCACTCCAGTCGCTCCCGGCCTTATCGGAGCCCACCATTAGCTGCGGACCGTCGTCAGCATCATTTTACCCATCTTAGCAGCTTCGAAGGACCCCCCCCCACGCATAGCGGCCGATCGAAGCTCGCTAGAGGCGAGTTCATCGGCGTTCTTCCAGGGAGCCTCCTAGCCATCAGATCGAGCCTCGTCGCTAGTTCTAATCTCAACCGTCCACCATCCGAGGATCTCGTCCGTTGGATCCATCTGAGGATCAGATCAGAGCCACTCATCATTGAAGGGGTATCGCCACTCCCAGTCGTTCGATCTCAAGTGAAGACCCCTCGACTATTGGATCTATAATAAAAGGGTAATTTACACTTAGGCCCTTCGTAATTTTATATTTCAGTGTAGTCCTGTAAATATTTTTAGAAGCTATTTTTATTTTGGACAATTTACACTTAGGACCTCATGTTTATTTTATTTGCAATTTAGTCCTTCTGTACGTGAGCATATGGTCTAGCACGTGCCTTGTGGGTTAATTGTATATTTCTTCCTGGACTTTACTATTGTTACTGTTTGAAGTTTATTAAATAAGAATGACATTTATACCCCTGCCTGTGTGACTCACGTACCGCCCTCGTGCGGATTTGGGCTTTTTGCAGTTTCAGCCTTAGATTCTTTAAACGTGTTATTATTTGGCTGATAACTTTTCAGTAATTACTTATAGATCCATGTGTATTGTAGGGTTTTGATTGGTTGAATAAAATAGCAATTTTCACCCAAATTTCACGAAATTTGGATACATGGTTCCTGCCACTATGTAAAAATTTGCGTGAATTTTTGGGCCCATTTTGTTTTTATTTTCTATTTTTAAAAAATTCAAAAACCTCTTATTTTGCTTCTGTTTGAATTGAAAATTTAACTAAAAATATTAAAAATCCTCCAAAAAATCTAAAAAAAATACTTTGTGCTTGTTTTGTTGTGTTTTTGATTCTGTCAAATTTTTTTGATTTAGATTTATAAAAACATAAAAAATCTAAAAACACTAAAAACTCATAAAAATTCTTAAAACATTTTAGAAATTCAAAAAAATGCAATTTCACTTTCTTTAGTCAGATTTTTATTTCTAATTTACAATAAAATTGTCAATAGAATTTTATAGGCTATTTAGACATTTTATATAGCCTTTAGATTCTGGCTGCACATTGATTTGCATTTTTAGCTTTGTTTCATTTTTATAAAATCAACTAAAAATCATAAAAATCTGAGAAAAATACCAAGAACACTTGAAAAATTATAAAATCCAAAAATATTTTTATTTTAATTTTCTGACTCTTTTTGTTGTGTTGAATAATTGAATTTTTGTGACTTTTTTACCTATTTTATTCATTTTCTCAATTTTAAAAATCACAAAAAAAATTTTAAAAATATAAAAATCCACCAAAAATATTTTATTTATTTTTGAGTCCCGACTACTTTGTAGGCTTTTCGCTAATCTGTGCTCCATATGTTCGACCCTGGTAGCTATACCAGGTAAAATAAAATAGCGAGATCGCTATTTGTTTTATTTGCTTTATTTTTATTTGGTGGTCTTCCCTTTTTCTTGATCGAGTGAGCTTCGCAGTTCGGGTCGCAATAACCCTGATTTATACCTTCACCCAGATCGCGAGATTTTTCACTCATCAGAATGGTGCCATTGCTATGGAGCACAACTTAATAGTCGATTTTTGTTTCGCGGCTTTTTTGCAGCTTTTCGTTTCTTTTCCATTTTTGTGGTTTTCTTTTTCCTTTATTTTTTTATTTATTTTCTTCTTATTTTTTATTTTGTTTTTATTTGTCTTTATTTCTTTTTATTTTATTTGTCTTTATTTTATTGTTGCATTTATTTTTGCATCTTATTTTACTTTGTTTAATTTTGTATTATTATAATAATTGTGGTCGGACATATCTTGTGTTTACTTTTCTTGCGAGGGCCTGAGGACCGAGGCGTCTTTCTACGGGAAGACAACGCAACCGAGGGATTCAGAGGCAGCTTCTTTTCTGTATAGAGCTATAGGAGGGAGCGAGCAAGGCGATCAGGAGAGAGTAGATTAGGTCTAGTTTAGCTTTTATTTCCAACATTATTATTGTAATAATACAGGACCAACAGGGACAGACTCAGACTTTTGTAGTGATTGATTGAGGTCTGTTTCGTCGTGCACCGGTGTGCTCGGGGGACCTCATTGCAGTTTTTCGCTTGCTTTTCGGTTTTTATCGGCTTTTTCTTTTTTATTTGTTTCTCGAGGATTGAGTCTTAGCTTAGGAATTTTTATTACCTTATGATGTAATTGATTAGGGCCCAACATTAATTATCTTACTTGTTCCTATAGACCGAATAATTGGACCTTAATTAATTCACTAATAAAAAGCTAACCTGGTCACTCGATGGGTCACGTGCCGCTAGAGGTTGTATACAGCATTGGCAGGATCCGTTGTGGTGGACACCGATCGGCATTAGAGACCGGACCCCGACCCCTTCCGTTGACTCGTTAGCTATCGTGCTTCACGTTAGAAATTCCTGTTTAAGGTCGTTTTCCTCACTGCATCATTTAGATTAGTTTAATTTATGTCTTTAAATTTATGCGCGGATCATTTTGCATGTAGACTGCTGGAGAAAGGTACGTCTTCTATCTCATGCATGCATCATTGAGTTTCATCGCGCATCGGCTTTTTCGTCTTCTCCCCCCATTTTCTAGACTTAATAATCATCAGGGGAACCGAAAAATTTGTTAGGCATTGTTTATTTTTAAAAAAATACCTAAAAAATAAAAACCATAAAATTAGGACTGTTTAAGCAAACTTGACTTAAAATTCACTTCACAAAAAAATTGTATTGGGAGAGCAATCCCCTCATTGGATGGTTTGTATGAGCGAGAGAGTGACCCGCACACTAGGTTAGAGCCACATCTCACCCTCTTTCAGAATACTGGTTTTGAGCTAGTCGTTCTCCAGTGAGGATCGCTCCGATCTCCGGTAAAGCGGGTTGCGATATCCTTAACAGAGCAAGCTGATCGGGTAGTCGGTAAATGGTTTGCGGCTTGTACTGGCTGGGAAAGATCTAGTTTGGAATCGGGACAGTCTCTTGGGGGCGTTGGATTCCCAACAGCTCGCTTAATCGCTCTGATAGATTGTATTATCACCTAAATAAAAATGACAAGATAAAAGACCGAACCTTTACGGTCATCAGCTCTGCGTGCGTTAGTGAATTGGGGGTATTGTTTGACTGATCTTGTTTGCTATTCAGATCTCATCCGCCTTACTCGCCAGATCGAGATGATGGGTCGGAGGTCCCTTAGGCAGCCTTTGGCTGCACCACTTTCGAGCACTCCAGCCCGTCATCTAGGTTGGTTCGCGAGAGCCGAGACCCGCTCTCCGAACCCGAGTTCGATTCCACCCTATTCCCCTTGACCACCCTTCTACTACCAGTCCTGAGGTGCTAGTGCCCGATCAGAGAGAGCAGCAGCCAGTTGATTTATCAGTACCTGAGTTTGGGTCTTTTGCCTTTGCAGAGACCATGGCCAGTAGCGAGGACTGCACCGATGGCTCTAGAGCAGAGCAGACATATGTACTGGACCAGGGTGTGATCAACAATACCCTGTTAGCCTCCCTTTAGATGATGTAGAGACATATTCCAAATCATGGGGCTTTCATGGTTGATATGCGCCGGGAGATGGAGCAGATGCGAGCAGATCAAGAGCAGCGCATACCTAGAAGAGACGATGGACCAGATGGTAGACAGCTGAGGAGCCCGTACAGCCAGCAGCAGCGCGCCCGATGAGAGAGTTGCACAACCCTGGTGCTACTCTGACACACATATGGATTGTTCTGCCAGGTATCGCGGGAGACGTCAAGTTCCCGCCTCAGACTATTCAACTTCTTCCTCGCTTCCACGGACTTGCCATTGAGGAGCTGTACCTTCATCTCCAGGAGTTCAAGATGATCTGTAGTACTGTCCACGATCACCAGGTGGACGAGGACACCATTCGGATGATGGTATTTCATTTCTCCCTCGTAGATAGAGCAACCAACTAGATGAAGCATCTCAGGAGATTCGTGACTACATGGGAACAACTCCAGAATGAGTATCTCAACAAGTACTATCCACTTGGCCGGACTAATGCAGCTAGGGACCTGATCAGCATCTTATCCATGCTCCCTAACGAGCAGTTTCATGAGGCATGGGATCGCTTCAGGGAGCTTACAGACTGATGCCCCCATCATGACATTTCGAAGCTGAACCTTGTTCAGAACTTTTTCTGCGGGCTTACACTAGAGCTGTAGGGGTTGGTGAATGCATCATGTGGAGGATCATATTTTTCGAAGTATGAAGACCATGTCTGGGCTATTAATGAGGAGATGGCCGAGAATTATATGGTGATGTCACAGACCTGCCTCTACACACAGGGGAAGCCCCAGCCATATGTCGTGTCCTATCAAAGAATAGCACGGATCGATGCTGGTCCCTCTACTTCTTCAGCCGCTGACATGGGTATCATCAACGAGAAGCTGGACTGAATCGAGTTGATAGAGAAGAAGCAGCGCCAGGGCATGTCACATATAGATCAGATGGCACAGACGCTGAGTGACCTAAAGACACAGATCATGTGTCTCCAGGAGGCACATACGGCTTCTCAGCCCCATCTTCGGTCACGGGCAGACCCAAGCAGAAGCAGCAACAACATGACCCAGCCCTCCGCCCAGTACCGACGGGTTCACCATGTTCAGGCGGAGCCATATCAGCAGCCGCAGCAGCAGTACGTCCAGTCGCCATCATCTCAGGACAACTAGATGGTGGTATATCAGCCGGACTAGCCCCTGGCAGTACTCCCCCCACCCACTTACAAGCAGGAGCCGTTGATGGATGTCAACGGGATATGGTATGACCGACCCTAGCCTGGGATCCGACGAGACCATTCCGGATTCCGTTGGACTACTAGAGGTACCAGTTCCCAACAACAACCTCCAGTTCAGGGTGGCCAACACGATCAGCAGCGAGAGCAAATCCAGTTCCCGTCACACCAGCAGCAGCCACAACAAAGTTACCAGCAACATGGTCCTCGTCCCTATCAGTAGGGACAGTCTTGGAGGCAGCCTCAGTAGTATCACTCGCAGCCCCTTATTTCTCTTACCAGCAGCAGCAGCCTCATTATCAGCGAGGCCACTTGTCAGGTTCTCATGGGCCCGCCTATGAGAACCCCACCTTAGACGACTTAGCCCGCCTCATCTTCAAACAGCAGGCTACTTTCCGAAGGGAGATGGATGAGTTCAGATAGGAGATGAGAGAGATTGTGAAGGGGAAGGCTGCCATTCATTCCCAGATCGAGCCCAATCCGAACAACCTCAAGAGGAAGTCTGAGCATGTAGAGTTCACAGAGATTACCACTCCTAGTGATTCCCTTGGTGATATTTCTGCATACATTTTTGATGCTGACTTTGTCACACTTAGGAGCAGTAGGATGCCAGCTGGCGGTGCCTCGTCTGAGAGACGACTCCATGCAGATGCAGGAGCGCCATACGAGGAGGAGAGTGGTGCTGATGTCACTCATGATCATGATGATGACGGTGGTGCTGACGCCACTAAGGACGTTGATCTAGCCGACGGTACTGAGGCTGTCGCTTCACCAGATGGAGGAGGTGGTACTGATGCCACCATTGCTGCTGAGCCAGAGCGCGGTACTGATGCCTCTATTCCAGACGTTATTCCATATGTCGAGGGTGGTGCTGAGGCCACCATTTCCAGTTCTTCTCCTGTTGTTTTTCCTCCAGTTGATGTATCTCAGGACACTTCTATGAATAAAGAAAGGGTTTATTATTTGCATATCCATCTGTGTTGATTGACGATTTGTGCATGGATTCTACCTTACCTGAGCAACATAGACCCGATCCTAGTCCTTCATCTGAGAAGGACCCAGCCGTCCCCTTTCCCCAAGCACTCCGCTTGGCTAAGGGGATAAAAAATAATCCAAAAAAGTCCCACCATCTAGAGTTCAACCAGCAGATGATGGATCGATTTCACATACAGCTGACTCTACAGGAGGCCTTGGAGCACATCCCTCTCTTCCAGAGATTCCTCAGAGATAGGACCACTATTCGGAGGAAGAGGAGGAACCACTAGTCAGAGATCCATGTGCTCACTCGCGCCACTTGCTTCGCCATCCAGAACCGTCTGCCAGCCAAGAGGCCAGATGCAGGATCCCCTTATGTCAGATGCCATATTCACGAGCAGAGGTTCGACTGTACTCTATTAGATAGCGGGTCTTCGATTAACCTACTTCCGACAGCCTTACTCGACCGATTCAAGTTTCGCCCTCTACGACAGAGCAGGACGGTCCTTTAGTTTGTTGATCGATCTGTCAAGAGGCAGAAGGGGTTGCTGAAGGACGTTGTCGTCACGATTCATGGCCTGAAATTCCCCGTGGACTTCGTTGTATTGGACATGGAGATCCCTGAGTCCGTGACCGATACCCCCATCATTTTAGGATGTCCGTTCTTGGCCACAGCCAAGGCAGTGTTCGATCACGATAGCGGGAAGGTGTACTTTTGCATCGAGGGCGAGAATATACAAATATAGACGATCGAGGAGACTAGAGCCATAGATTCAGCTTGCTCAGAGCCGACTTCAGATTCAGAGAAGATGACAGAGGAAGAGCGAGACATCCACCAGGACTGTGATTTGTGATTACAGATGATGAGGCCGTTTGGTCCGATCTAGTTTCACGAGCCATCCTCTCACCTTCAGATCCCGTTGATGCATAGATGCCAGTAGAGGAGAGCTTGGAGAGCACATTCCTGGTCCAGGATACATTTGAGGCAACAGAGCCGGTTCCCGATCGTGAGGCAGATTCTTCTTTTGATACTGATTCGGATCCCTCGGAATCATACATAGATTGGACAGAGTTTGATGACATGATTCCTTGTCTGATTCCCCCAGAGCCTACAACTAGGGTGGAGGCTGATTCCTTCCAGAGAAGAGACACACCGGCAGAGCAGCTTTCACCAGATTCAGATTGTCAGCGAGAGTTCTCATTCTCCATTGCAGATGGTCGCATTCACTCAGACTTTTCAGAGGCAGATCCGCCAGCACCCAGTTGCCCAGAGCTGAAGCCCTTGCCGTCATCGCTGAAGTATAGGTTCCTTGCAGGTGAGCATGAGATGCACCCAGTCATTATCTCAGCAGATTTGACTGGAGAGCAAGAATCCCGTCTGATGGGGGTTCTTGAAAAGAACTACAAGGCAATAGGATGGAGCGTAGCCGATCTCCAGGGAATAAGTCTGGCCCTGTGCTCCCACCATATCTATCTCGAAGAGGACGCAAAGTCGTCGAGTGAGTTCCAGCGGTGGCTGAACCCGAACCTTTGAGAGGTTGTCATGAAGGAGATCTCGAAATGGTGGAGCGCCGATTTTATCTACCCCATCTCCGACTCCAAATGGGTCAGTCCGTTACATGTGTGCCCAGGAAGATGGGCATCACCATAGTTGTTAGTGAGTCTGGAGAGGAGATCGCTACCCAGGTACCCACTTCTTGAAGGGTCTATGTGGACTACAGATGATTGAACCAGGCCACCAAGAAGGATCATTTCCCGCTGCCTTTTATTGATCAGATTATAGAGAGGCTAGCAGGGAAGAGTCACTACTGTTTCTTGGATGGGTACTCCGGATATAATCAGGTGGCCATTGCGCTCGAAGACCAAGACAAGACCACCTTCACATGTCCCTTTGGGACATATGCTTTCAGACGGATGCCCTTTGGTCTATGTAACACCCCGGCGACATTCCAAAGGTGCATGTTGTCCATCTTTTCGAACGTGGTGGGTGAGTATTTGGAGGTTTTCATGGATGACTTTTCGATCTACGATGATGGGTTTGATGCTTGTCTTGACTACCTAGACCGCGTCCTCCAGCGATGCATCGAGGTCCATCTGGTGCTTTCATGGGAGAAGAGTCACTTCATGGTGACTCAAGGGATGGTGCTTGGCCATATCATCTCCAACAGGGGCATGGAGGTTGATCCAGCCAAGGTGGATATTATTACGAAACTCAGTCCACCATCCAACTTGCTACAGTTACAGTCTTTTCTGGGGCACATCGGTTTCTACCGACAATTCATTCATGATTTCAGCAGGATTGCTCGGCCGTTGACTGACTTGCTGACGAAAGACACCGAGTTCATTGTGGATGATAAGTGTCTAGTGTAATTTGAGACTCTCAAGAGTCTAGTTGTGGAGGCACATGTCCTCCAGTTGCTTGATTGGTCTCTCCCATTCGAGATCATAACGGATGCCTCTGATTTTGCCGTAGGGGCCGTGCTGGGACAGGGGAGGGATGGAGTACCATTTTCCATACACTACGCTAGCTGGATTTTGGATGTCGCTCAGCGGAACTACACCGTCACTAAGAAGGAGATGCTAGCAGCAGTGTTCGCCCTAGATAAGTTCAGATCGTACATCATTGGATCTAAGGTGACCATCTTTACCGATCATACCACCATCAGGTACCTCATGGCAAAGAAGGATGCCAAAGCCAGATTGACCAGATGGATCCTTCTACTACAGAAGTTTGATATAGAGATTAAGGACAAGCCTAGAGTCAAGAATGTGGTGGCAAATCATCTCTCCCGATTAGAGCATCTTGAGGATTCTGAGCAGATTGAGCCTATTTCAGAGACCTTCCCAGATGAGGCGATCCTTGCTATTGCCTCTCTCCCATGGTACACCGATATTGTGAACTATCTTGTTGCCAAGAAAGTTCCACAAGGTTGGCCGAGGCAGCGACTTTAGACCTTCCTCGCGAAGGCCAAGTTCTACCATTAGGAGGATCCTATCTTTTATCATGAAGGAGGGGATAGCGTCTGGCGTCGGTGCATTCCTCAGGAGGAGCACCATAGCGTCCTCACATACTGTCACAAGCTTGAGGCAGGAGGACATCACTCTAGGAGGAGAACGGCACCGAAAGTGCTCCAATCCGGCCAATGGTGGCCTACTCTCTTCAAGGACTCTGATGAGTTCGTGAAGAGGTGTGCTGACTGTCAGAGGATGGGCACTTGTGTACAACGTGATATGATGCCAATGCAGCCCATTCACTTCGGTAAGGTTTTTGACGCATGGGGCATCGATTTCTTGGGTCCATTCCCTAAGAGTCAGGGATTCGAGTACATTCTGTTGGCCGTGGATTATGTGAGTCGTTGGGTTGAGACCATCCCCGCCTGAACTGCAGACGCTAGGATCATATGCAGATTTTTGAGGAAGAATATCATTTCACGGTTCGGGGTTCCTAGAGTTTTGATATTTGACAGGGGGTCTCATTTCGTCAACGACAAGGTAAAGGCCCTTGCTAGCGAGTTCAACATTGACCATCGAATAGCCACACCATACCATCCTTAGACCAATGATCTTGCTGAAGTGTCGAACAGGGAGATCAAGATTATTCTATAGAAGGTTATCTGCCCTGACCGAAAGGATTGGTCACAGCTTTTGGACTCGGTCTTGTGGGCATATCGGACGTCCTTCAAGACGCCTTTGGGTACATCTCCCTTTCACCTCGTTTATGGCAAGCCCTGCCATTTACCTGTGAGATGAGACATAGGTCACTTTGGGCAGTCACAGATATACTTCTAGATATAGTGAGTGTAGGAGATCAGAGGAGGGCAGAGTTGGCAGCCCTGGAGGAGCTTAGAGATGCAGCCTTTTCGAGCAGCCTAAAGTATAAGGAGAGAGTGAAGGAGTGACATGATTCTCATATCAGCCACAAGCAGTTTGAGCCAGGACAGAGAGTATGGTTGTTTGATGCCAGGCTTCATTAATTTCCAGGGAAGCTACTAAGCAAATGGAAGGGACCCTATCTGGTCCGAAAGGTACACGACAACGGAAGCATCGACATATCCAGGTTGTCATCTGAGGCTACCTTTTGTGTTAACGGGCAGCGGCTCAAACCATATCTAGATCATGAGCCGCTGGTCATTGACGTTGCCCCTATTCATTTTACGTGAGATGTGGTCTCTTGACTCACATCTATTGCATCTCACGCCTGATTAACATTGTCTCCCGACTTGTATAGATCCAGATGTCTATACCACACTATTCGTCAGTCCAACACCCCATTTCCATCTTTGATTATGCTATACTTAAGGTGCACTTTACCCTAAGTATAGGGGGTGTGAGACTTTTGAGTTCCTTTTGATTCTTTTCTACCTCTGTTTTGCTGCCTATACTTAGGGACATTTTACCCTAAGTATAGGGGAGGTAGACCCTGTACATTCTCTCCCTCGAATTTCCCTTTGTGTACAGCCTGCTATACTTAGGATTACTTGATCCTAAGTATAAGGGGAAACCCCGAGATTCTCTTTCATTCTTTCATTCGTCACTGTAGTATAACCATTCCTTTTCACTGCCTATACTAAGCACGAGTTATATCTTCTTCATCGCTCTTGATTCACTCTGAGGACATCGTTCGAGCTAAGTATAGGGGGGTGTCGTATATATTCCATATATACTTTGGCCATAACTCGTACTTTGTGTGAGTGTGTTAATAAATAAAATGGCTAAAATCCTTAAAAATCCATAAAAATTAAAAACTTTTCTAATACATAAAATTCTTTATTTCACATACATAGTTATTTAGAAAAAATATTTTTGTAAAAATGTTTGTAAAAATCTTTTGTGTAAATATTTTGATATCAAAATTATGTATATAGTATAAAATTTTTGTAAAATGTTTGAAAAACAAAAAGTTTGCAAAAAACCTTGTGTAAATTTGTGTAAATAGTTTGCAAAACTCTGCATTCATGCATACATCCATGTTTTCAAACATTTTTCAAAGATTTTGCACATTTTGAAAAATTTTGTAAAAATTGCATCTTTGTAAATATTTGTATAGTTTTCTTGAATCATAGTTGACATTTAAACTAGCTTGGAATTAAATTGAAAAATGGAGCTTGGTTAAGATCTTAATCCATCTAATTCTAAGAGGAACCTTATAGGGCTTAGGGTTGAGACTTTTCAGGTCCATGGTGACTTAATTCTTTGAGTCCACTAGGCTATGATCATATGTCATCTTGATGAGCCTAAGTAGAACACTTAACAACAAACACATGACTCTTATAGACAATGGCTTTACTTGGACCGGCACTTTACACCTAGCTCTCTACGGATGAGGTGGTGAGGAGGCAGTCTTCTTTGACTTGGGGTAGCATATAAGGGTAGTACTTCTAGGTGGAACCTCTCTTCTTCTTCTAGTGAAGGAAGTGCGTCTCAACTTGGTCTGGTAGCAATGAGGTCTAAAGATAGGAGTTGTGGGTTGCAATAAAGCTTCAAAAGAGGGATAGTCTACTGGCTCTAGAGGAAAAACTCCTTATATATATATGTTGCACCATGTAGATATGTTGTACATATGCACATCAAAAAAATGTGTGCAAAAAGAAAAAGAATAACTCCAAAAAAATGGTCGGTCTGAGAGAAAATGATATTCCCACCGGAGGTAATAGTCAAATAAAGAAAAGCTTATGTTATCCATGTTCCATCTCATGAAGCTTGCAGCAGGGAGACTTAGCTACACTGGTTGGGCTCCCTAGGATACATGGCTACACTGGCCATGGTCCATTCTCTTCTTCCTCCTCTTCCTTAGCCGGTTGAACTTGAACTTAGAAGGGAATACCCCGCTCCTTGAGGAAAGAGTTGCCAGACTAGGGCATTAGAGTTACCTTGTCGAGGGGGTTGTTACTTTACTATTTCTAAGGTGGAGAGCTATACATCACTTACACCGTACAAGAAAAGACTCATGGTCATCAGAGTTTGTGTATCTAGACTTGTTCTGATGTGGATTGTTGAGGAGTCTTGACCATAGATTAAGTGGAACTTAGAGGCTGTTAAGTTTTAAACCTAAGTCCAAATAAGGTTCCAACAAATTAATAATCCAAAGATATGATTGAGCTCCATACTTCAATTAAATGTACACAAGTTTAATAATCATCAATGATTCATCTTCCTTCCCTTCTTTTTCTTTTTCTTTTTCATTTCACTTCTTTTTCAAATAAGTGTTTGCGAAGGGACTAGCAAAAGTAAAGTATAGGGGGTGATGAATACTAATTCATCACTCTTTATTCTTTTATTTTAGCTATTTATCTTTGCAAAACACCATGTAGATAGATGTAAATACAATAAATTACCAAAAGGCATGCATTTGTTAATATTCAATAATTAGCATGTATTTGTGTAAAAATAAAAGAATAAATAAATAAAGAAAAAGAAGGAGATATTTAGAATAAATATCGAGTGACCCGAACCCAAGGGAGGGCTAAGCATTGGCCTGACCGCCAAATAAAACAAATAGAGAGAGATAGGGCCATTCACCTTGCACATACACCCTCCTTCATGTACATATTTTATTTTCATAAAAACAAAATAATAAAAATGGGTTTTTATTAATTTGTATATATTTCTAAAATAAAATAAAAATTATAAAAATAAAATTAAATCAAAAATAAAATCATTTCTCTCTCTTCTTGTACATATACCATGTATATAGGAATAATTCATATATTTATTTCACCCTTGTAAATAATTAACGAAAATAAAATAAAAATTATTTTATACTCGAAATTTAATTATGTTGTAAATAAATAAAATATAAAATTAGGGTATTTATACAAAAATAAGAAAATAAAAATAAAAGTATAAAATACATAGGTATTTTATACCTATATATAATATATTATAATGTATATACCTTAATTTATTTTTCATAAAAATAAATAAAAATCACTAAAAATAGATCGAAAATAAATAAACATTTCATTTTGTAAATATTTTGAAATAAAATCATTTTCTATTTTTACTTTAATTTATAAATAATTTCGATTCCCTGAATTCTGATTGGTCCACGGCAGAACGTTGAACCCCGGTCAACTGCCCCCCTGGACCACGCCTCTCGCGGATCTAGTGTCGTCCCGATATTCTCCAAATTTTCATGCATCGATCCACCCACCATTTGCATTGATCCGAGGCTCTGATTGTTGAGGAATGATCCAAGTCCTTCGCCCAATATCATCCTTAGGGATCCATTCCTCGATCCACGCACTCGAGTTCCATCTTTCTCGTACCTCATCGAGTATATAACCTTGGCGAGCCGTAATTTCTTCCCATCTTCGGCCATTTCCTTCGACCCTAGTGACCTCCATTCTTCTTCCTTGAGTGACAGCAAGAGAGGGAGAGTGTTGCAGTGAGGAATCGAGGCCTCTAGCCCTAGGTCCGGCGAGTTTTTCGTCGTGCTCCGCTATCGACGAGCCCGAGCCTCTAGATGCGTCGAACCATTAAGGCGAAGACCCTAGGAGGTAGCTGACCTCCAGCACAGACGCCAGTAGCCATCAGGTACCCTCGATAGCCTCTAGTTTTCTTTAGATTCTAAGTTCTAGATTCCAACCACCTGAGCTTAATTGGACCATTGTGCGTGATCGGACCACCAATCTGACACACCGACCATCTCATCATCTTCGTGAGACTCCTATCCACCTTCTATGACCCTCTGTTCCCCCTAATTCGCCCAGGAATAGGGTTCACGCTCTCCTCCATTGTGGCCTCGCCGGAGAGCACCGCTCCGCCTCACACCTTCACCCATTTCGCCCGTAACGGGTCAAGGCACTTTGCCCTCGATCCAGCTGTTGTTCTATGCAGGTTTGAATGAGAATGTACCTCATCTGGAGGTCCAAACACTCAGGTACAGGAGCTTCAGGTCCACCGCGTCGCCGGAGCACTCCAGTCACTCCCGACCTTATCGGAGCCCACCATTAGCTGCGGACCGCCATCAACATCATTTCACCATCTTAGCAGCCTCAGAGGACCCCCCAGTCACGCGTAGAGGCCGATCAAAGCTTGCCGGAGGTGAGTTTATCGGCGTTTTTCCAGGGAGCCTCCCAGCTGTCGGATCGAGCCTCGTCGCCAGTTCTAATCTCAGTCGTCAACCATCCGAGGATCTCGTCTGTTGGATCCATTTGAGGATCAGATTAGAGCCACTCATCGTAGAAGGGGTATCGCCCGCTCTCAGCCGTTCGATCTCAAGTGAAGACACTCGACCGTTGGATCTATGATAAAAGGGTAATTTACACTTAGGCCCTTCGCACTTTTTATATTTCAGTGTAGTCCTGTAAATATTTTTAGAAGTTATTTTTATTTTGGACAATTTGCACGTAGGACTTCATATTTATTTTATTTCCAATTTAGTCCTTCTGTACATGGAGCACGTGGTCTAGCACGTGCCTTGTGGGTTAATTGCATATTTCTTCCCAGACTTTACTGTTGTTATTGTTTGAAGTTTTATAAATAAAAATGACATTTATACCCCTGCCTGTGTGACTCATGTGCTGCCCTCGTGCAGATTTGGGCTTTTTAAATTTTCAGCCCTAGATTGTTTACACGTGTTATTATTTGCCTGATAACTTTTCAGTAATTACATATAGGTCCCTACGTGCTCTAGGGTTTTCATTGGTTGAATAAAATAGCAAATTTCACCCAAATTTCATGAAATTTGGACACGTGGCTCATGCCACTGTGTAAAAATTTGCATGAATTTTTGGGCCTGTTTTGTTTTCATTTTTTATTTTAAAAAATTCAAAAACCTCAGATTTTGCTTCTATTTGAATTGAAAAATGAACTAAAAATATTAAAAACCCTCCAAAAAATACTTTGTGCTTGTTTTGTTGATTCTGTCAAATTTTTGTTTGATTTGGATTTATAAAAACCTTAAAAATCTAAAAACATTAAAAAACTCATAAAAATCATTAAAATTTTCTAAGAATTCAAACAATGGAATTTCACTTTCTTTAGTTAGGTTTTTATTTCTAGTTTACAATAAAATTGTCTCTAGAATTTTATAGGCTATTTAGACATTTTTAAATAACCTTTAGATTTTTGCTGCACATTAATTTGCATTTTTGGCTTTGTTTCATTTTTATAAAATCAATCAGAAATCATAAAAATATGAGAAAAATATCAAAAACACTTGAAAAATTATAAAATCCAAAAATATTTTTATTTTAATTTTCTGACTCTTTTTGTTGTGTTGAATTATTGATTGTTTGTGACCTTTTGACTTGTTTTATTCATTTTCTCAATTTTAAAAATCACAAAAAATTTTAAATATATAAAAATCCACCAAAAAATATTTTATTTATTTTTGAGTCTCGACTACTTCGTAGGCTTTTCGCCCATCCGTGCTCCTTGTGTTCGACCCTGGTAGCTATACCAGGTAAAATAAAATAGTGAGACCGCTATTTGTCTTATTTGCTTTATTTTTATTTGGTGGTCTTTCCTTTTTCTTGATTGAGCAAGCTTCACTGTTCAGGTCGCAATGACCCTAATTTATACCTTCAGCCGGATCGCGGGATTTTTCCGCTCATCACTTCCACCAAAGGCGAGCGCTCCCAACCATTTTCAAAGTATCCACATGGACCACCGCTACTAGGACCAGGAGTCGGGCTTGTACCAAAAAAGGACTCTGCATCGTAAATGCTACAAGTCTGGGTGTAGAAGGTACGATAGGTACTCAAAAGACACACCCCGTTGTATTCCCAGGAAAACAAGTGCAGACGGCTCCAACTTCTCTTAACGGACGCACTAATCAACACCAAAAAATGTGTTGCATAATAAGGCACTAGAGAGAATCCTTGTTCCAATGATAGGGAGAGAAGAAATGACATAATCTATACCCTCCATCACTGGCCTTGCATCTACACTTTCAAGTCTGACAACTAAAGCGATGGTGGACTGGGCGCAAGATTTGAATTATTCCCTAGTGTTGAGGATTAGGTCCTTAGGAGAATTTCTTGGAGCAAGACCTTGGGTGACGTTTTGACTCTACTCTCGTGAACGCAATCAACACGAAAATCATACCCTTAGTTTATATTTATATCAGAGAGAGTCTGGAAAAAATAGAGGAATTGGATGCCTCTTGATAAAGGATGGGTTGAGCTCTAAGATTTTGGATCTCTAAAGTTGAGTGGACTTGAACAGATCATATCCTGTATGCACATGCACAGGGGGGTTAATCTAGCTCATTCATTTTTTTGATGCTCGGGGACGAGCATAGTTTAAGTATAGGTGGTTGATGAAACCATGTTTCATGCTTCTAATTCACTGAAATTAACCACCTATCTTAGACTAGGTGTCAATAAGAACCAGACGATTCCCTGTAAATATCAGAGTCATTGAATAAATTGAAAACACAAAAAAATAGCAAAATTAAAGATCAAGGTGTTTTAACCTTAAAAATGCTCTCAAAAATATTTTTTATCTTTGTATGACCTCGTCTCCATTTTTGTTCAACATGAAACTTGTAGATCTCATCGAGATCTACAACTTTCATGTTTTGAGTTTTTCCAAATTCAGTCATTTTCACATTCATTTCTTCAAATCTTTGTCGTAATAAACTGATTGGGCCACGTGGCGCCTTCTAGTGGCGCCACGCGGCCCGATCCACTGCGCGCCACGGGGCCTGTTTTCTTTGTCGTCCGATGCTTCTTTTTCTCTCACGATCACCACCGTCCAATCTCGTTGTGATCTCTGCCATCTGATCAAAGCACGTACTCCATCACAGCCTTCCATCAGCGCCTCACCCTCTCTCTCCACATGGCAACATCTCCACCGCAGGATCATCTCCATACCTCTTCATCTCCACCGTGCTTTCCCACAACCAATGTCAACCCTTCGATCAAGCTAAGGATCTCATCCTGGCCGTCTGCTAGCGCCTCTACCTTAACCCACCACGCATCATATCCTCCACCCGATCTTCTCCATCTCAACCGCTCAAACACTTTATGCTCTCAGCCTTTCGATTGGCACCTTCCTCTCATCCAAGCCGTTGGTCCCCACCATTCGCTCAGCTCACCACGTGGCGCTATCCTCGCCCCTGATCTCGTCTCCATCGATTCAATCCAGCCGCTCGTTAGCGCCCATCCTTCAGTCGTTGGATCTCAAGACCCAACGGCCTAAGCTCCGTCATCAACCTCCAGCCCTCTCTCACACCCATGATCTCCACCTCACCAACCCGTCGCCCCCTTTCATTTTCTACCACCTTCTTAACCATCTCCACCCCTCGCTAATCTCCCCACAACTTAGCTTGATCTACCCTCTTCCTTGCAGACACACACGCTTCCCACGACCCCCTCTCCTCCGATCAGCATCAACCCACGAAACCCACAAGTCCATCACCTGTACCCCGACCTCTCAACCTTCAAATAACCCCCCCTTCGGTCACTATCACAGGCGTCCGCCTTTACGAGGGTTCCGCCCAACATCTCTCCTCCTCCCTACGACAGAGGGAGGTTGGATTGAAGCGTCATGACGACGTTAACTCCGGTTAGACCCCTGGCCTTCACAGCCAGGATCGCAGTGGCTCAACCACCGCCAAGCTGCTCCGAGGGGTCGTCGGAGTCCAGCGATGACCCGAGCTCCAGGCCTCATGCCGAAGCTCCAACCATGCCGCCCACCTGCGAGGAAAGAGGAGGTACATGCGCTGTTCGATCTCTCCCCACGACGGAGATCCAATGGTCCAGGAGTAGCCACGTCATCCTTCCCCAGAGCACTGAGGCTCGGTGGGATCAAGCCTCGCCCGAAACCTCCTCGAGCTACCACGTGGCCCGAGCCACCTGCAACGACCATCCAACCCTACGTCGAGCCTCGCCCCTACCCGAGCATGGACCAACATGCCTCAGGCACGTGGGGCTGGGTATTTGACTGGCACCCCTCACAACTTTGTCATATTGCATCCAGGTCCTTCTTGGTGCGTGTCAGGCATGCGTGCCTGGGGTATTTTGCAACCAACCCCTCGGGTTCTAATAATTGCACAAAGGCCCCCGCGTATATAAAAATTATTTACAGAGAGGTCCCTCCGACTTTGTATAATTACAAATAGGTCCTTCCAGTGGCCTATTTGTGATCTTTTGTTTTATTTTAATTCTGTTTTCTTTGCAGTTATGCCCCTGAATTAATGTTGAATATCTTGAGCATTTTAAATCCAAATTTGATGATTTCAGTCTCATTTTAATGATCTTTTCATTATCTACATAATGTCATGCTTGATTTACTAAATTTACACTCAATTCCTCTTGATAAAATTAATTGAAGTGTCATGGACTTTGTTCATATCAATGCCAATTTATGTCCTATACTTTAATGCAGAGCATGTTTTGACCCTGAAATTGACTCCTTAAATTGCTCAGTGTACTCAAACGTTGTTAAGGAATATTTATACATTTAATTGCATCTATTTGCATGGTAAAAAGAAAGTAAAAAATGCATATTGTCTTGCTTGCATGCATTTCATCGACCTACGATTATTAATTTTACACTTAGTTAAATTAATTTAAGTCCAAATATCATAAAAGAGGCTCGTGTCCCTGAGTTCAACCTTGGGCTTGCCCAAGTAAAATATAAATACAACCATTTGATCTATTGACCTATCAATTAGATGGTTTTTGACGGACCAAATTTAGCCTGACTGTAATGACAATCTAGGTGTTAATCCTACACTATTAAAGGGCTAAATTTGTGGCTCGTCAGCCCACTCTAGCAGATGGCTATGACGGACGGCCCCGCAAGACCTAGAGACAAAGAGTCTCGTTGCATCAGCCCTGCAGTCCTCTCCTATGTCATCTTCGGGATCTCTACCATGCCATTTATCCCCCGCTACACGGAGTAGGTCTGAAGATTCCAATAGCAGGTGAAATATCCACTCCCAGATCAACACTATCCATCGGTTTGAGCAAGGGGAGGAGAGGAGGAGGTAGAGGGAGCAGGGGTAGAGGAGGAAGGGGAGGGGGATGCAGCGACTCGGGGCAGAGCAATGTAATGGGAGGAGGTAGAGGTGTGGAGGAAAAGGGTATAGAGGTGGGGAGCAAGAGGGGGTGGATGATGTCATTTTATAAATTTATCAAACAAAGAGGTCAATCGTACTTTTTTTCAATGGAATCCAGCTAAAATTAATGGGTGAATTGATGGGGGTTAACTGTAGGGTTCGTTGGGTAAGAGTTAGCAAGTTTATGGGGTCTAGGGAAGAATATCAATGTTTCAAAGTTCAAGAAGGTAATTTCCAAAGTTTATAGGTTCCTGGAATAAAAATACCTTCAATTATTTGTCCAATATGAATCACATTCACATCAACATTATAATATATATATATGAATAATATGGATAGTGCTATCCATACCATTCTTATCTTCAATAATTAAATCACATTTAATTATATTGGATCATCATTTTCATGCATGTAAATAATACGAATCAGATTCACATTATTCATGATAATTAAATCACTTTTAATTATCAATTTCATAAAGCCAGGATATAAATTAACAATGGAATTATTCTTGAATTCTTTCAAGAATAATGCGCTTTCTCTATGAATATTTGGAGATAAGGAGAGGGCGATTGTACGTTCCACATATAGTGACTTGGATATTGAGATCACATCTCAAATCCAGATCTTGGGGACCTCATATATATGCTTGGTTAAATCAACTCTGTAGATCTGATCTTCTCATTGCATCGGAATCACATTCTGATCAATGTCCAACATTTGGACTAAGATCAAATCACTTCTCTAATAAGAGGAGTCATAAAAATCCAGACATGTTTGATCACTCCCTCAGAATGGAAGCGTCAAGGATATGCAATCGTTTATGATCATATTCTAAATACATGTAAATCCTCCATACTGGAAGACCTATAATAAACCTGAAGATGTAGATAGATTTATATTGTCATCTTCAGGGTTTTATCATTAAGTTTCTCATTCGAACATTGAGAGTTGGTATCGATCATATGCTTTCCAAAAGCATATATCATACCTACAAATTCTTATCATGCTTCCAAAAGAAGATGACCATGTATGGAATTTGATCGGTCCCAATACCTAATGAGTGAGCTAATGTCTTCTGATTCATAAGTGAATTTGTATGATCCCTTTGAGAGATCATATAACTCATATGTACTTATATGCACACCAGCTCGTCGGTGTATAGACCTTGATTAGGACATCGACCTATCGGTCTGCCAAATGTACATACTTAGACATATAACAATACATATATCTCTGATCAGAGGATGCTTGCCTATATCATAACAGTGTTCGACATAGGACTTGGTTATCTCGATCTCGTTAAGTCAATTTTTTGATCTAACTAATCTGACACCTCCGAATCTCTATTCCTATGTAAAGGACTTGCATCAAGAGGTCAATCAGATATCGGCCAAAGAGAAAGGATTTCCATCTCCTACTTAGGCCGGAGATCATCTCTTAACAATCTTTGACGATACTTTATGAGTCCTTATTCTAACTCTTTAGATATTCATCCAACCACCGACCTCTATGAATTAACACTTGAATCAACAACTCTACGATCATTAAGATGGCCATGGTACATAACCCTAATTACACTAAAGGACCTTATAGTGCATTCTTTCATTTAATCTCAGACATGAAGTGAAATAAACCAATAACTTTTATTGATAAATCAAACATTACAATAACATTTATTGTCGAAATGGTTCGCCTCAAGCTCAAATGGCTAGCAATTTCTCACTAGCCTTTAGAGCCATTCAAGTACAATCCTTAAACCCATGCTCATTACATGTTGGTCGAAAACCTTTTCTACTAAAGGTTTAGTAAGCAGATCATCAATGTTGTCGGCAGAGGACGCCTTGATGATGACGATGTCACCACGCTTTTGTATCTCCCGTATGATGTGGTATTTCCTTTCCACATGCTTGATCTTTTGATGACATCTAGGTTCCTTCGCATGAGCTATGGCTTCTGTGTTATTGCAGAGTATCAGGATGGGAGTATCAGAGGAAACTATGCCAATCTTTAGGATGAACTTACGCACCGCCTCCTTTGCAGCATCCGATGTGGCAATGTATTCGGCTTCTGTTGTTGAATCAAGCATAATGTCATTCTTCTTGCTTCTCCAGCTCACAACACCACCGTTCAACAGGAACACAAACCCTGATGTCGACTTTCGATCATCAATATTCGACTGGAAGTCTGAATCTGTGTGTCCTAAGACTTGGAGATCACTATCGCCATAAACTAAGATGTGATCTTGTGTCCGTCTTAGATACTTGAAGATGTTCTTCACTGCATTCCAGTGTTGCTCTCCATAGCAGGATTGGTAACGACTTACCACTCCCACTGCATGGCAAATATCTGGCCTTGTGCAAATCATGGCATACATTAAGCTTTCCTACAACTGGATGCTTAGGGGCATCCAGCCATGGCTTTCTTTTCCTCAACATTTTGAGGAGCCATCCTTTTAGATAGGTGGATACCATGTCCTAAAGTAAGGAAGACTTTCTTAGAGTTCTCCATGTGGAAATTCTCTAAGATCTTCTCAACGTACCCATGTTGTGACAATCCCAAGATTCTCTTTTCTCGATTTCTGAACAGCTTCATACCCAAGATATAAGAGGCTTCTCCAAGATCTTTCATCTCGAAAGTATGGGATATCCAAATCTTAACACTGGTCATCATCTCTGTATCATTCCAAATGATAAGGATGTCATCTAAGTAAAGCACGATGAATGGTTTCGTCAGATATGATGTTCAAGTTACGAGAAGCTTGTTTAAGCCCACATATGGATTTCTTTAGCTTGCATACTTTGCCTTCCTCAGTTATGAAGCCCTGGGCTGCTCCATATAGATATCCTCTTTGAGTTATCCATTAAGGAAAGCCATCTTGATGTCCATCCACTAGATGTCGCCGTCAAGATATGCAGCTATAGCTAGTAGTGCCCTGATGGACTTAAGCATAGCCACAGGAGAGAATGTCTCATCATAGTCAATGCCATCTCTCTATGTGTATCCCTTGAATACGAGCCATGCTTTGAAGGTTTCTACCTTTCCATTAGTTCCACTCTTTCTCTTGAGGATCCATTTACACCTAATAGGTTTTACCCCTTTAGGTGGATCCTATAGGGTCCATACACCATTTTTATGCATGGAGTCAATTTCTGACTTCATTGTCAGCATCCATCTATCCATGTCATGATTCGCGAGTGATTCATCAAATGAAGATGGATCACTATCAGTTTCACCTGACACATGGAATCCGTACCTTTCAGGTGGTGCAACCAGTCTTGAATTCCTTCAAAGAGGTACGAGTGTTTCATCTTCATTATGTCTTTAGTTTTTGGTCTAGGAAGCTCAGAATCCTCAGAGGATTCAATGAGTTCCTTTACTTCACTTATGCCTTGACTCTTAAGGAAATCATCCTCCAGAAATTTTACATCTCTAGAGATGAAGACCTTCTGAGTCTCAGGGTCATAAAACTGGTATCCAATACCATCCTTAACATACCCAATGAAGTAGCACTCATGAGTGCGAGATTCTTGCTTACTTGCATCAATGTTCTTCACATGGACCATGAAACCCTAAATATTTAAGTCATTAATACTAGGTTTGGTTCCATACCAAATCTCATGAGGATTTTTAGGTATAGACTTGCTAGGAATCTTATTCAAGATATATGTTGCTGTCTTTACTGCACATACCTAGAAACTAAGTGGTAAATGTGCTTTACTCATCATTGAACGGACCACATCCATGATGGTCATGTTGCGTGTTTCAGCAACACCATTAAGTTGGGGAGTTCCAGGAGTGAGAATGGAGACAATTCCTTTCTCTTTAAGATATTCCTTGAATTCATCTGAGAGGTACTCGCCACCTTGGTCAGATCGAATTCGTTTAATCTTCTTATCGGTTTGTTTCTCTTTGAACTTTTCAAAGGTTTCGGATTTATGATGTAATGAGAAGATAAACTCGTATCATGAATGGTCATCAATAAACGTCAAATAGTATCTATATGCATTTTGGGTCACGGAATTGAAGGGACCACATACATCAGTATGTATCAGGTCAAGAATACCTTCAAATCTTGTAACCTTGTTATGGAAAGGCACCCTAGTCATTTTACCTCGAATAAAATGTTTGTAGATAGGTAAAGATTGGACCTGTAGAAAATCTACGGATCCATACTTTATCAATCTATTGATCTTATCAACAGATAGATGACCAAGCCTTTGATGCCAACTCACATTCAAATGATTTCCATTCTCCTTGGTTCTTTAGCATTTTTATTATTAGTGGCAGTAACATTCACGACATTTTCATCAATGCACAATTGATAGAGTCCACTTGAAGTAAGAACACCATCCGCGGTATGTTTATCATAACCATTTATGACAAGTTTACTACAGAATAGAAAAAATATCCATTTCTAACTAATTTAGATACATATATAAGGTTCCTTCTAACATCTGGAACATAAAAACATTCTTTAAGCATAATGACTCTTCCACTAGATAATGATAGTTTTCAGGTTTCGACAACGACTGCTGCAATAGTTGCATCAGATCCCATCTGGATGACTATCTCTCCTTCATCAAGACTCTTAGTTTCCTGAAATAAATGCAACAAATTGCATACATGAACAGAAGCAATAGAATCTATGACCCAACTACCTTCTCATCCTATGAGAAAATTGGTTTCAATGATGAAAGTAGAATTCATACCTACTGGGGCTTTACCTTTATCAACAGACTTCAGGTAATCTGGGCGGTTATGCTTCCAGTGCCCCGCCTTCTTGCATTCATGACACACATCGGTCTTCTTTGATGTCACCAGTGCGGAAGAAGTAGAAGATGAGCCAATACTTTGACCCTTCTTCTTTCTTTTCTAGGATGGGCCCTTCTGAGATCCTTGCTTCCGTCTGCGCTTCCCTTTGACCTGTGCAACCATTGCACTGCTAGTGGGATTATCTTTCTTCATTATGTCTTCTACAGACTTTAATGAAGACAAGAGTTCAGCATTAGTTAATTCCAGTTTATTCACGCGGTATGTTACCACAAAGTTATTGAAGACTTGGGCAGTGACAACAGAATGAAGTTCGACTACATATTTGCATCCGTCTCCACCCCGAGAGTTTCCAGATCAGACAAGTACCCCAAACATTTTGAGTACATGCTCATGAATTGAAGTTCATTTTTGCATCTTGCAGCGAATAAGCTCTTTGATAACATTGTAACACTGTATGCAGTTGACATCACCAAACATCTCCTTAAGATTCAACATTATATCCTGGCAGGTCTCCATCTCCACATGTTGCTTCTGAAGCACATTGGAGAGAGATCCCAGAATATAGCACCGAGCCAATGTATAATCTTCATCATATTTTTCCTTGAACTTTAATTCTTTCAGTATTTTAGGGTTTGTGTACTTGTCTTGGACAACACATAGGAGATGTGATCCGTAGAGAGAATACGATCCGAATTACAAATCCAATCCAAGTAATTTGGTCCGGTCAACTAATTGACCTCCATGAGCCTATTGAGTGGGTTCATGGACTTCATTGTCTGAAATTATAAATACACTATACTAGAACATATAAATAATTATATATATATATATATATATATATTCAATATTAGATTCTTTGATTAAGGAATTTTTAATCAAATTAGTATTGCATTTTCAACTCTGAAAGTTCATTCCCTTAATCACTTTCGAATCAAGAGATATGCTTACCTCTTTATCTCTAGCAAGAACTTGGTCTTCTTTTCTATCTTAGTTACATCCCAATAATATGAGAAACTGTAACTCGGGTAAAAAGAAGCAGGAACACATTCTGCCTTGCAAGTCCAACTTGCATTTCCCAATTCAATATTTAACACCCAGGCCCACCACCCCTAAAGTGATGTTGAGCCATTGTTAGTTAAACAAACTGCCAACAGGAATAGCACTCGTTATGCGTAATCCAATATCACCCCAACAATAAGAGGAACTGAACTGGGGTCACTATGCATACGACCTTCCTCATTAGAGAAGCAAAGAACTCGATCCATATACGCTTGTATGTAGGAGCTGTCACTTTGGACATGCATCTCCTACATACAATCCCTGGCGACTGAACCCTTCGCCTTGACGGGAGACTATGGATGTCACTTATGTGATCCTCCATATCATATTCAAATTCTAATTAATTATTATGAATCATATTCACATAATTAACTCTTCTAAGGGAAATATAACTGCATTCATAATAGAGTTTTTATAATTGGATATAATTAATTTAATTATATCAAATCAATTATCAAGTCTAATTTAATCAACCATCAAACAATTTTGATTCTTACGTGAAAGCATGGTATAATCTCAAATTTGCGTATTATTCAAATTTTAATAATTATAAAAATACATCATGATCTCTTCAAACATTATCCTTTCCTAATCCACTATCATGGTCAGTATGCACAGGATGTGGGAAAGACCGCTCACAGAGCAACCTGCTACCCCATCGATCCCCAACTAGACATCATATCTGCCCCAGGTCAGTATTAATGCGATTTTATCATTTTATACTTGAGATTATAATCGGTCTTCTAACCAAAGATATACCATATAATATTTATCAAAACTATTTTGATTAATATTATAATGAAATTTGCTAAACAAATTCCCAATCCTATTCAAGTAACAATGTTTTTGCATACCGAGATTGTCCTACAACTATTGTAGAATAAACTAGGATTTTCATGAAATGTTCATTTGCTAGCCTATGATGGTTAATCAATTATTTTCATAATTATTTGGAATAATATCTAATCAAGTAAAATTCATAATTTCCATTATTTCCATTGATAAACACATTAAGTAAAGAGGTTTGATGTTCTAATCATCTTCTGACCCATCTCCACTAAATATGGAATATCTAGAGCAAACGGAGTCGGAATTGCACAAAATAAATTCAAATAGTTTGGGTTTGATTCTTTACTTAATCCCAAGTGTTTATTTCACATTTCATGACGGGAAAATAGTAAGAAAAATTAATTTACTTGCAGATCTGTGAATACATACAAAACAATTTTGTATGGTGGAAACTATTCAAAACAATTTCATGCACTTTTGGTACCAATTAAAGGTTATTATTTTGGGAATTAGAAATTCTAAATACATTTTATTAACTAAAAAATATGTCCAAACAGTGCACCAGCAGTGGGTTTTCAATTAAGCGAAAAACGATTCGAATCTTATATTCAATGCAAAAACAATGTTTCTGCGCATCCAAAACATGAACCATGATCACCTAGGGTTTTGGATCATATCCAAGACATTGACCAAAGATATGATACTGCTTGAAGGATATGGGAATATTCTTAAGTGCATCTGGAAGCGTGAAGATCACATCATATACGATCGGAGCGACTAATTGCACTAGTTGCTTGGTGCAGCAGAATTTAAAAAAATTTAAGTGATGAACCACATGATCCAAGAACATTTCTTGAATAATTTCATCAAATCAAATACAAGAATAATGATTACCTCTTGAAGCATGTTTGTAATCGTAGTCTCTAATGTAAGAGACCTTCTGTCTCAAGACCGATCTGACTAGAGAGGCGCTTGCGAGCGTGATGATGAACCACGTGCTTCTCGCAATCCAAAGTATTGATCCAAGAGGTGAATCTCCTGATCTCGTCTCATGAGATCCAACATCTTCTCCATGAGGGAGGCCCACCAAAGGGGATGGAGATGTGCGGGGAGTCGAGACGGCACAATGGTGTAGCGAAGACGACGATCTCTCTAGGGTTTCTAAGTGGACAACCACTTAGAGAGCGAGAGATGGTGTAAGATGAGAGAGAGATGTTATTGGAGTGTGTAAAGAAGAGCCAAGGTTGCCTCTTCTTCTATAATATTTTTGGAGTCCATGGATCCCAATCCATGGACAACACAAATCCAATGGTTCACATTGATTTGTGTTTCTTTCAATGACCATAATTTATTGTAAAAAAATACAACAATAATTAATTTAATTAAATTACATATATTGAATAATAATCAATATATATATATTAATTGAAATTAAATCAATTTACCTTAGAGAAAATAGGAAGCAGACAAGCCTCCTTCCATAGGAGGGGTAGACGACCACCACATTCCATATATGATTTGTGGTCATCCACCATTCTCTTATGGAAGGTTTCTCCACCTTTCCTATTTCATGGATTTTCATATTACATGGATATCTCCAAGATTTACAACAACTTCTGCTGTAAATTATTTCACAAAAATAAATCCAGTTTGTTTTATGAATAATACAATCATGCCATTTGAAATTTGTGAATCACATTCACAAACCAAAATAAAATGTAAATTACATTTTCAATTATTTGTCCAATGTAAATCAAATTCACATCAATATTTAAATTGTAAATGTTATTTGCAAATAGCTCTCTCTTATATATTATAAAAAACATTTATAGTATATATATATATATATGAATAATCTGGATATTGTTATCCATACCATTCTTATCTTCAATAATCATATCACATTTAATTATATTGGATCATCATTCTTATGCATGTAAATAATATTCATCAAATTCACATTATTCATGATAATTAAATCAATTTTAGTTATCTATTTCTTAAAGCATGGATATAAATTAACAATGGAATTATTCTTGAACTCTTTCAAGAATAATGCACTTTTTCCGCAAATACTTGGAGATAAGGACATGACGATTTTACGTTCCATGCATAGTGACTTGGATATTGAGATCACGTCTCAAATCCAGATCTTGGGGACCTCTTATAGATGCTTGATTAAATAAAGGATGTAGATCTAATCTTCTCATTGCATCTGAATCATATTTAGATCAATGTCCAACATTTGGACTAAGATCGAACCACTTCTCTAATAAGAGGAGTCACTAAAATCTAGACATGTTTCATCACTCCATTGGAATGGAAGCGTCATGGTTAAAAAATCATTTATGATCACATCACGGTGAGGTATTCCTAATACCTATACATCCTGCATACTGGAAGACCTATAATAAACCTGAAGATATAGATTAATTTATATTGTCATCTTCAGAGTTTTATCATTAATTTTCTCATTCGGACATTGAGAGTTGGTATCGATCATATGCTTTCCAAAAGAATATATCATACCTACAAATTCGTGTCATGCTTCCAAAGTAAGATGATCGTGCGTCGAATGTGATCGATCCCAATACCTCATGAGTGAGCTCATGTCTTCTTATTCATAAGTGAATATGTAAGATCCCTTTGAGAGATCGTATTACTCATATGCCCTCGTATGCATACTAGCTCGCCGGTTTATAGACCTTGATTAGGTCATCATCCTATTGGTCTGCCAAATGTACATACTTAGACATATAGCAATACATCTATCTTCGGTCAGAGGATGCTTGCCTATTTCGTGACAGCATTTGACATAGGATTTTGTTATCTCGATCTCGTTAAGTCAACTCTTTGACCTAACTAATCTGACACCTCCGAATCTCTATTTCTATGCAGAAGACCTGCATCAAGAGGTCTGTCAGATATCAACCAAAAGAGAAAGGATTGCCATCTCCTACTCAAGCTGGAGATCATCTCTTAACAAACATTTGACAGTACTTGATGAGTCCTCAATCTAACACTATAGATATTCATCCAAGCACTAACCTCTGTGATCTAACACTTGAATCAACAGTTGTATGTTCATTAAGATGGCCATGGTACATAACCCTAATTGTACTAAGGGACCTTATAGTGCATTCATTCATTTAATCTCAGACATGGAGTGAAATAAATCAATAAGTTTTATTGATAAATCAAACATTACAATAACATTTATTGTTGGAATGGTTCGCCTCGGGCTCACATGGTCAACACTATTTCCATATCCCAATTATACTAATTACTCTGCAATCTGCCTCTAAAGAAGAGTAGTTTGTGCTAGACTCAGAGTTTGGTCGTTGCCATTTTGTTTGCTTCATCTCAAGTTCCACTTCCCTGCCTGGAGAATGGAACTTCATCATTCTTGTCTGATAATAAAATGAAGCCTGGGTGGTCTTAAGGAATGGCTGCTATAGAATGATCTGAGAGTCTCTCCAATGATTGGGGATTTCCAGTCAATGACAGTAAAGTCCACCTTGTATTCTTATCCATTAATCAAAATAACAATGTTCTTCACATCACCCTTAGCCCTCTTTGTAGACTTGTCTGTGAATTAGAGTAATGCTCGTGATCTGCATAGTGGCCCCAACTCCAATTTCTCGCATAAGGCTAAGGGTAATAGGTTGATTGAAAAACCGTTATGAAGGAGAGTACGTGTAAATGCAATGTCATCTATATGACTCGCCAAATAATGTGCACCCATATCTCTCATCTTCCCAAGAAGCAGCTGATTCTTGAGGCAACAAGTTGTGGCTACTAATAAGACATGTGTCTTCAAATAGATGTCTGGTTTCCTCCGGCTAACCCTAGTAGGTGTGCATATCACCATAAGGTACTAATGAATACCATTCATGCACCTTTATTTTGTCTTTAAGTGCCTAGATGAATACATGTAAGTAGATCTAACTTGTACAAATTAAACACTGACTGTCATCTGTAAAAAGTACATAAAATACTTATATTTAAATCCAAAGGAAAATAATAAAGAAAATAAAATAAAAATAAATGAAGTATCAACGATACTGAATGACCCTAAAACCTGAGACCAGGTCAATAATTGACATGGTCGATAAGGAATAAAGTAGGGGGAGATAAGGGCCAATAATTGTATATAAAACCTAGCGTTCATTCTTCACTTAAGCTAATTTTCTCTATTTTATTATTCATTATACACACCTCAAATAAATAGATGATCAACATGAACTTGTATAGAAAAATACATAAAAAATATAAAAATAATTGCACACAAAAATAATGCACATTGCACTTAGGATACATAGATGAAAAAACCATAAACCAAACTTCAATGACCTATATCTCCTCCAACTGAACTCAAAATTGACCAAACTCACCTTTATTGTTCTTAAAATTAAATTATCTATTCAATGAAGTAGTTTTATGGAAAATGGAATTAATATACACAAGCCAACTTTTTGGGGTTCCATTGTACTATATACATGTATATTTTATTAATTTAATTTATTCATTATATTTTCACTTTTCTTATATTTTTAAGGACTTGTAAATATTAGTTGAAACATATTAAGAGTATAAACATCAAATAAAACCATTAAAATGCATTAAAATAAATAATAGAATAATATATATAGGTATATTATAACTATAATATAGATACCCTGTTTATATATATATATATATGTAAATAAAGTCAACATATACAATAAAGATATGTAAATATTATTTAAATATATTATAAATGTATAAAATATTTACATATGATAATAAAATTAAATTACAAAATAAAAATAAAATAATCAAAACATAAGTAAATATACCTATAAGGATACTTGTAGAAATTAACACCTAATAAATAAGGTTGTAAAAATAAATAAACATCATTTAAAATAGTACATAAAATAAATAATCATTTCTTACATTTTTAGTTTTTTAAAAAAATAAAATCATTTATT
Organism: Ottelia alismoides; assembly: GCA_037367405.1. Lineage (NCBI taxonomy): Eukaryota > Viridiplantae > Streptophyta > Magnoliopsida > Alismatales > Hydrocharitaceae > Ottelia > Ottelia alismoides. Next base: position 268,624 of record JAZKJV010006105.1, read on the forward strand.
ATTTTATTTTTTATTTATTTGATTTTTGATTTTTTATTTGTCCTGTAGTGGTCCTACATGGTCGACTCACATGTCAGAGATTGTTGACCTGGGGTCAACATCCCCTCTCTTCTCCCTAAGCCCCCAGGCACTTCTGAGTTGTGTCAGACCACTAGCTTTCGCCATTTTTTCTACTTAATCCACTAATCATCTGGCTTGGTGTTCTGAACAACTGTAGTTTATTTTATATCCCTAATGCTTGCCCATGTTTTTGATCTGACCAATCCTCATCGAGCCTTGCGAGATTCCATTTGCAAACTGACCCTTCACCTCCGTTATAAAATATCTTCTCTGAGATTCATTTGATGTTTAATACATCTTCTATATATCGTAACCCCTTGCAATCAGTCCCTAGTGCATGCTCTTCGTGTCAAGAAGAGTTCCCATCGATTCAAGGTGAGGATAAGATTCTTCTGTGGTGATTCACACCATCTCCAAAGACACTCCACCATGAGGTCCTACCCCCTGCTTCTTGTCCAAGTGAGGCTTGTTCCTTAGCTATTTATCTTCCATTTCAATTCTTAGCATAGTCGTGTCTTCAATTTCCTTTAATTTTTGTCAAAAAAATCCCTAAAATTTTGCATAGCATGGAGATCATGATCTCCATGCCTTTGTTATCAATTAAACACCAGTATCTCGCTCCATTAACCACCCCATTTTACATCCCTTCATGTTCTCCATTATTTGTGTCCGCCAGATCCTCTCATTCTTGCTCAGAATGAGCCCTCGAGTTTCCTCTTTCACCATCGCTAGAAGCTAATCATCTCCCCCTCATTTTTGCTTTATTTTGCCATATTCCGACACCCTAGAGCCGCCTTGCTTCCTGTGTAGATAGACGTCTCAATGAACCTCATCTAGGGATCAATTTATACCAAGAGCTACCTCTAGGTACCCCAGTTCGCCAAAGCCTTCCAGGACCCCTTCACCAGGTTCTGGACCTTCTTGAGCACACGAGGAGCTGCGGAATCCAAGTAGGAAACCATCAAGCATTTCAAAAGCTTGGGAGGACATTTGAGTAGCGAAATAGGCCTGATCTAAGAATCTCCAAGTCATGTGCTTTATCAGTTCTTCAAGGTGCTTCGCCAACCATTGAATGAAGAACAACCTCCAGGTTAATCTGAACCTTTGGAACGGGGTGAATAGTTGTGCACCCTCAACCATGGATGAGATTAAGTGAACGAAAATTGGTCGTCCACTCATGTTCTAAAGGGGTATTTTGCACCTTAAGACCCCTGCTTTTGTAATTTTCTTTTAGTCTTGAAACTTTTACTTACAATGTAATACTAATTGTAATATTTGCATTTAGGACCTTAGACTTCTGGTTTTTTGTACTTTGGTCCAATTACAGGTCACCTCATGTGCCGATACATGTGAGGCTCCTAGGTATTTTGCAAGGAGACCCTCTCAAGTCTGCTTATTTCTTTTTGGTACCCAAACTTGCGAATTAAGTGTAATACTTTTGTGAAATTTGAATATTTATTCCTGAAAGTTAGTTTAGTTTTAAAAATACCCTTACTAGTGCCTATTTAATGTAATATATTTGGTTATTTGCATATTTTGTCTTAAGCTTTGCTACATTGTTACAAAATGAAATTAAACTTCCTAGAAATGTTTTAAATTGTAGGAAAATATCTTAATTACTTAAAACACTATTTTATCACATATGTTTTTCTTGAAGCAATTAAAGTTATTTTCCTATTTTCGAAAATCGAAAAACATTGCATATTTCCCTTTCTTAGCTTAGAAAAATTATAAAAAATTAAAACATCTCCAAAAATTCCAAAAATGTATTAGTTACATTTTGCTATATTCAATAACATATCCAAAAATCATAAAAATATGAAACCAAAACCTTAAAATTGAACAACTCGGAAAATCTTATAAAAATCATAAAAAATGCTCCCAAAATTATGTTTGAAGTTCCTGAATTTTCTTTATTGCTTTTATTTTCTAGGAAAATTGATCTTGGGCCCTATCTGATTTTTTAGATATTTAGGCCCATTTCAATTCCTTGATTTTCTGTTGCATTTTTATGTTTTTCTATAAATAAAATCCATAAAAAATCATAAATAATTCCTAACAAATAATAAAAAATACAGCAAAATCTAAAAAAGCACAAAAATATTTTATTATGAAAATATGACTTTATTTGATATTTTAAACTTTCGAAAGAGGTCAAATTTCCTTTATTTTCCATATATCCTTATATATATCCCTATTCATATCTATATTCTTTATCTATATACATGTATTATTAGATTTATATTATTAAAATTAAAAATCAATTAAAAACATTGGTAAAAATAAAAATAAAAAATTATATAATTAAAACCCCACAAAAACATTGAAAAAATAAAAATACAAAAAATTCCTTGGTAGATTACTCCCTTTTTCCCTATTCTCCTCCGCTCTATGTGGTACTATATTATACATACTTGCGCACTATACACATATTTTGTAGAGTTAAAATAAAAATAAATTTTGACTTACACATTTGCATTGATTTATATACATTATGGATTGATTGTTGTTGACATCACTCTGGTCTGGTACCGAGTGTTGTGAGAGTGGTCGACACTCCAATTGTCGGATCTGACTTGTCGGACATTGCATGCCCTCCACGACTTAACGTTAGGTGCCTTGATCTTCGTGGCTCAACAAATAGTGTCATTATCAGGGAGCAACGGTTGAGTAGAGTAGCATAGTCTTATTTGCTACATTGTCACCTCTTTTCTCTTTACTCTATTTTCTCTATAATCTGCTCTAACTACATTTCTTATTTGAATTTATTGCGAGGTCTCTCTTATCAAGGGAGAGCTTCTTTGGAGGCTCATGACACCCGAGAGATGTGAAGGTTGGTGATTCTACACTCACCAACATGAGAGAGCAGTAAAAGACGGCAAGAAATTAATTGGAGTAGATTAGTCTAGAATTAGTGTAATTTTGGTGAGAGAGTGATTTACATAATTTGTAATAATAGAGGTCAAGGAAACTCAGAGACTTTTCGAGCCTTTTTACCAAGTGTTTGTTCAGTTGGGGGTCCGCGCGGATTTATCGGTTTCTTCACCTTCTACACTTATTTCTCCCTATTTTCCCTCTTATTTTCATTTGTTTCCCTTGATTTGTGATTTTCACCTTATTTTCATTTCATGTCTTCGTTGACTGGGCCCATGGATTATAGGACTGTATGGTCTGTTAACTAGGTCCAAACCCCTAATATCATTCATGTGCTTATAGGTTCAAGTTTGGTCTTAGTCAAATTGAACATGTTCTTCGTGATAATAGAAGCTCATGTCTTAGGGTAATTTCTTCGTTGCACTCATTTCATGCAAATTTCAATTCTGTTGTGCATCCAGTATGGAGAGAGGTGGGAAGCAAGGTGAGCATTCCGACTGAGCATAACATCATTTTTTCACCTTGCATTATTTTTTCATCCTCTTCCATTGATTTTTCGCACATATGCCAAATAAAGAATTGATAAAACTGATAGACCTTTAGAAAATATATCCAAAAAAGTGATAATTGTAAAAACTAAAAAGGGCCTGTTAAAGAAAACTTGAACAAAATAAAACCAATTAATCAAGCATTCATTGTATGGGTGAGTGATACCCTCATTACTTTTAGGTACTCTCTAGACCAAGTGAGGCACATCCCTTAGGGAATAGAGCCCAAATTCCAGCATGGGTACTGCCTTGTTATTGACAGGATTCACGAAGTAATGGCACTTCTATTGTAAGTGGGTTAGTAGGGCTTTGTCTGCTTGCAGACTTAGTCTGAAGTATTGAGCATAGGCCATCCCCTCATGGGAGTGTTTGTTTCGTCGTTTTGTGTCCGAGTAAGACCTTTTTTGCTTACAAACTCAGTTTTGAAGTAGCGGTTTCGCCTATCATCTTCCTCCTCTATTCTTTGGCTAGTAATGGATTCAGACCCAAGAACAATTACCTTTAAAAAGTACATGCTACTGGTTGCAAAGGAAGTGGGAAGTACAATATGATTGTTTGTTAGTACTCACTCACCTCTAGGGATAGCTACTAACAACTAAATTTGAAAAGATTGCTTGAAAACCAATAAAATTGACAAGTTAATTGTTGAATCGTCATGGCTCATTGTGTTGAGTAGTTAAACTCTCCCTTGTATTGTGGTTTTACTTATCAGTTACATTTTTGGTCAAGATAAAAAATGTGACACACTTGTGCCTTTTATTCACACATCTTTTACAGTTCTCTTTCCTTTGCTCAGTCTGAGCCGTTCTTCCATTTTTTAGTTCCCTTCTTCTTCATCATGTGCTCCAATTTGATATCACTTCAATCCTTTTTGCTTATCTGATGTCGCATTTGAGATGGCTTTGTTCATACTCCGTGAATACCCACACCAAGCCTCCAATGTCAACATTTCAAATAATTCGTGGTGATTCCCGAGAGTCGGTTCGGATTTTGTGAACCACTCTTAGGACTCCCTGCATCCTTCTCATCTCTTTTGTCCCAAATTCGCTCCTTTTTAGATGGAGATCGAATTTAATCTGTACACATATCCAACATTAATAAATTTCATAGTCGATTATGATTCTGAACTCTTTTTCACATTTGGTGCTTACTTCAAGACTATTCAAGGTAGTTTTCCAACTGCAAACATTGACCCCAATCTGGAGATCGGTTTGTCAGACTCTCAACCTAGGATGGCACCCAGGGCAAGGGTCAGTATGTAGATCAACAACCAACTGATCTCTTCCATTCAGGAAATCCAACAGCATTTGACGGATCAGGCTCTCACCCAGGTCGCTTTTCAAGATATGATGAATGACATGCGGAGAGACTGAGGAAAATGAGGATTAGGAGAAGAACAACATGGAGGAGAAGATAGGAAAGCATGTGGAAACCTGGAGGAGATGATGATGTGAGAGAGAAACCAAAGCTGACTATTAAGGAGACAGAATCCAGGGGTCGGACAGATCACTGAGTGGATTCAAATTCTTCAAATCCATGGTCATTTTTAATTGAAGTTGTGGCTGATCTCACTACTTCACACATTCCATGGGAATACAAATGAAGAACCCAACATCCACCTTCAACAATTCAACCGCATCTACGATGCCATGCACTACCCCAACATTCCATTCGAGGTAGTCAATATGACTGCTTTCCCGTTCAGTCTACGAGACAAGGCACTCTACTAGATAAACTATCTTGGGAAAGTACTGACGACCTGGGAGGCCCTCAAGTCTACCTTCCTACACAAGTACTATCCTTTAGGTCGTCTAAATCAGATGCATGCACTTATCCCCAATTTCTCACAATTATCCCATGCGCCCATCCATGAGGCATGGGAATGGTTCAAGGACCTACAGGAGAAGTTCCCCCACCATGAAATTCCAAAGAATGGGTTGGGACAAAACTTTTCGATGGGTTAAACCAAGAATGTCAGAAGCAGGTGGATGCATCCTGTGGACGATCTCACTTCACTCCATATGAAGATGTGGTATGGAAAATCTTTGAGGAAATGACCAAGGAATCGATTGCCCTATCTCCATCCCATGCTTTCCACAATAACCCTCAGATTCCTCCCAAGCCAATGCATATGGAAACATCTTATGAGGGAGAGAGAGATGAGAGTTCCAATCTTAGCATCATCGGGAACCATCTCTTAAAGGTCAATATCATTGAGAAGCGGTCATAGGATCTTGAAAAATTGAATGTGATCAAGCAAAGGACCAAGCAGTTGGATAAGCTAGGCCATATCTCGAAGCAACTAGAGCTTCTGATGAGCACCATTAATGCTTACAACTCTGTTGAAACACATGGCGAGACTCCTGCTAAGCCTAAGGAACCAACAGTGCAGCAATCAATGCAGCTAAGTCAAGGGCTACCCCACTCTACTCAACATGTATACTACGTGCGGGGTGGTTGTGTATCAGCATGAGGACATGACTTTTATCGAACCCTTATATCCGCCTCCACCGCAAATCCAAGAGGTGAATGTCGCATGGGCCAACGATCAAAATCTGACCCATCCTGGTGGACACAATTAGGGTCAGAACTTGGCGATTTAGCCATTCCACCCACAGTCGGCAAGAAGGAGCTTCCAGTAAAATCTGAACCATCAGTCTCTACAGCAAGCACAACCTTGGGATAAAATTACCAAAATCAGCATCCAGCATACTGGCAGCAATACCATCTGCACCCGAATGCTTATCATCAGAACTAGTATCAATCCCCTCCTTAGTATAACTATCAGTCATTTCCCCTCATTCCTATCAGAACCACCAGTCACCACCTCCATAGCGCTATCCGAGTCAGTGAGCACATCCCATTAAGAAGAATGAGGTAGCTCCCATGAATCTCGCACTTGACTACCTGGTACAGTTGATGAAGAACTTGGGAGAAATGAGACAGATGATGGATGAACTTACTAATGCAAAGACCATCATCTCGACCCTGGTTTAAGCCAACCCAAACAATTTCCAAAGCAAGGAGCAAGTAGTTTGCATGGTCCAACCCATGATTGAGTCAGGTATGAATGATTTGATTATGTTATATAACTCTTTGACTCTTAGAAGCAGTAGGAAATTGCAACTGTCTGCAAGTACGAAGGGAAAGAATAAAGCTTCACAAGGTGAATCTTCATCAGATGTGCCTACATCAAGTTTTGGAGGAGGAGTAGAGAAGGAAGATCATGCATTACCAGATGTAGAAAAAAAACAAAAAGTAAAGAAAAATAAATCCAAACTTCAGCAATAAAAGGCAATATTGAGCCAATGCATCCAAGGAGACACCAGCATCAACAGCAGATCCTATGCAAGCTGATGAAGCTGATTGTTCCTTTTGTTAGCTTTTCCACTGGGGCAAATGATTATATCCCTTCTGATCATTTGCATGTAAAAGCAGATTTACAAAACATTTTTTTCAATGATAATGTACATGTTCCATTTTCGGATGCAATGAAAAACATTTAAAAAATAGAAAAGTCAAAACTGCTTTGTTTGATCTAGGTGTGATGGAAATATTGAGAATTTTTGTCCTGAAACTGCCACTTATGAAAGTCGTGGAGTACATGCCAACTTAAAAGAAAGGTCTGGAAGAGGCATGTACTTCGAAGCATCAACCCCAAAAAAATAGATGCAATCGTGCTGGAAAACATATTCTTACCATGGCTACTATGAGCGCCATAAGCAACCACCTTTCCAAGAAAAAGGACAAGGGAGCGCCTCTTGTTAGATGCACGATTTTCAACCAAGAGTTCAAATGAACACTTTTTGATAGTAGGTTGTCTATCAATCTAATGCTTACTTCTCTACTCAAGGAATTTGGATTAGGACTGTTGAAGCCCACTAGAATGATTTTGCAATTTGCAGATACTTTAGTTAAGCGATGAAGATGTATTCTAGAGGATGTCATTGTAACAATCCAAGGGATGTAGTTCCCTGTGGAATTCATTTTCCTAGATATGGACACCTCTATACCCTTGCTCCAAACTCTGGTCATATTGGAACATATGTTCCTTCAAACTGATGAAGCGGTAGTGGACTATGGCACTAGAAAGATTACCTTTGCTCCAATAGAGACAAGGTCTAGATCGAGACGATCCAAGTACCAAAGCTTGCAGAATCTACATCAGATGAGACCAAGCCGAAAAGAATGGAGAAAGAAGACTGCGATTTCTTAGTAGAGACCAGAGATACATCATTGCTCTTGGATGATTTAGAAACCTAGGAATTCCTCTCCAAGGGGGAGCACCTGGAAAGCACAGTCGAATTCCCTTTGATCCTTGAAGATAAGTTGTCTGCTAATGTGCTAACTGAGATAGTTGAAACACATTCATTCTTGTCAGATTAAGAGGAATTCATTGCAGATCTTCATGACACATTGAACTTAGAGCCGAATGTAACCATTGTGGATAGTGTCTTGTTGACTGATCCGACACCTACCACTATTGCAATGGTCGCGATTGAGTTGATTTAGACCACTCCATAGCTAAAGCAATTATCATCAACGTTGAAGTATGCCTTCATGTAGGTAAGCCAAACATGTTCTCGGTCATCATCAATGCACAACGACCACGAAATAAGAATCTCATCTACTCGAGCTTCTAAAAAGAAACTACAAGGTGATAGGATGAAAATATCGAATCTCCATGGTATTAACCCTTCATTGTGCTCACACTACATCTACTTGGAAGAATACATCATGTTGTTCCATGAGTTGCAGCGTTGTCTGAACCCTAACCTCCAGGAGGTTGTGATGAAATAAATTACGAAATTGTACGATGCAGGCTTCATATATCCCATCTCACATTGTAAATGGGTAAGTTTGTTACATGTAGTTTCTAGGAAATCATGAATTACAATTGTAACAAACAAAAAAAGGAGAGGAGATTCTATATAGAATACCTACATCGTGGTGCATCTGTGTGGACAACAGACATCTGAATCTAGCCACCAAGAAGGATCATTTTCCACTTCCTTTCATTGACCATATAGTCGAATGGATGGCAGCAAAGGAATACTTTTGTTTCTTGGATGGCTACTCGAGGTATAATCAAGTTGTTATTGCTCCTCAGGACCAAGAAGGCTACTTTCACATGTCCATTTGGGACTTATTCATTTTTATGGATGTTGTTTGGGCTATGTAACACCCTCGCTGCATTTCAAAGATGTATGTTAGATGTATTTGCAGACATGGTGAGTAGTTTTCTCGAGGTCTTCATGGATGACTTCAAATCTTCGGAGATGATTTTGATCAATGCCTGACTTATATTGACCGAGTTCTTCAACATTGTTGTGAAGTCAATTTGATGCTCTCATGGGAGAAAAGTCACTTCATGGTGATCGATGGAATTGTGCTTGACCACGTCATCTCCAAGAAAGGCATGGAGGTCGACCCGACCAAGGTGGAAGTCATCTCCAAGTTTGAGACACCTACATCACTGAAGCAAGTCAGGTCATTTCTAGAACATGTGGGTTTTGCATATGATTCATCAAAGACCAGCAAAATTGCTCGACCTTTGATAGAGATTCTAGGCAAGGCCACTGATTTTACTATAGATAATAGAGTACTCCAAGCCTTTAACCAGTTGAAAGAAATCATTAACCAAGCTCATGTCTTACAGCCATCGGATTGGTCTCTACCGTTCGAGATCATGACTGATGCTTCTGATTATGTCATTGGGGATGTGCTGGGACAATGGCATGATGGATTGCCATTTGTGATTTATTATGCTAGAAGAACATTGTATGAAGCACAACAAAATTACACAGTCACAAAGAAAGAGCTGTTAGCAGTAGTGTTTGCGCCAGAAAAGTTTAGGTCACATTTGCTTGGGTCGAAAGTTATTGTACACTGACCACTCTACCATACGGTACCTGCAAAGTAAGAAGGATGGTAATTCATGTCTACTTTGTAGGATCCTTCCACTTTAGGAGTTTGATTTGGAAAATCAAGATAAACTTATGGTGAAAATTGTTGTGGTAGATCACCATTCCAGTATCATAGAGATAGAGACTCCTAAGTAGGACAGCATTCCAATTACTGAAACCTTCCTAGATGAGGTGATATTATCAGTCACTTCACTCCCATGATTCTAAGGAAGTTCCACAAGATTGGCTAAAGCTGAAAGTGGACAATTTCATGTCTGAAATACATTTCTACCAATGGGAGGATCCATACTTGTTTCGTGAGGGTGCAGATTTTATCAGGAGAAGGTGCATCCATGAGGAGGAGGAGGAGACCATAAGTGTCCTAGAGCATTACCACAAGTTGGAGTTTGGTGGACACCATTCTGGGAAGCGCATAACAGTAAAAGTTTTTCAATGTGACTTCTGGCGGATAACACTTTTTAAAGATGATATTGAATATGTGAAAGGTTGTACTGACTGCTAGAAGATGGGTGGTACCATTAGTTCTAGATATATCATGCCTCTGAAGTACATTCAGATGTCAGATGTCTTTGTTGCATGGGGTATCGACTTCATGATCTCGTTTCTGAATAGCTAGGGTTTTGAGTACATCTTACTTGCCATCGATTATGTCAGTCGATAGGTGGAGGCTATCCCCACTCAAGTTGCCGACATTCTTAATATATGTCGTTTCCTTAAATATAACATCATTTCACGATTCAGAATTTCGAAGATTCTCATATCCGACGAGGGTAGACATTTATCAACAAAGAAATTAAAAAGTTCATGAAGGAGTAAGTCATCGAACATTGGGTCGCATCTCCATACCACCCGCAGACTAATGGCTTGGCAGAATGTTCAAACATGGAAATCAAAACGATCCTACAGTTACTTGTACATCATGATAGGAAGAACTGGTCACAACTACTCGACTCAATTCTATGAGCTTATCATACGATGCACAAGTCCCCTTTAGGCATGTCTCCCTACCGCATGGTGTATGGATAGCCATGCCATTTGCCTTGCAGCTCATTCACAAATCATTATGAGCAGTAAGTGTATGCAACTTGGACAAAAAGAAGGGCGGCAAGAATTGAAAGTTAGACCTGAAGCAATTGTTGGAATTTTATGAGTCTGCATAAGATAATAGCCTTATGTATAAAGAAAAAGTCAAAAGATGGCATAATAAGCATATCAGACAAAAGACTTTTGAGCTGAATCAAAAGGTTTGGTTGTTCGATGCAAAGTTGAAGTTGTTTCCAGGCAAGCTGAAAAGAAAAAGGTCAGGAACCTTTATTGTCAAAAATGTGTGTGATAATGGAAACATTGCCATATCCGGATTGTCAACTGATGCATAACCATTCCAAGTAAATAGATAGTTGCTGAAGTCATATATCGAACACGATACATTCCTGTCCGTGGTGGATTCTATACATGTGGCATTTCAAGATGAGCTTCCAGAGGAAGAAGGATCAGACATATGAGCTCCAAAAGCATCTTTTATTTTCTTCTTCTTGTCTTCTTCTTCTTATCATTTATTTTTCATTTCTTTCATTCTTTCGTTATCTCATTCATCACATTCATCTGTGTTATACTTAGGATATACTTCATCCTAAGTATGGGGGGATGAGTGTATTCGGGTTATTCTTTAGTTTACTCTCTCGCTTGTCTCTCAACTTGTTGATATTTCTTATCTATGCTTAGGGATATCTCACCCTAAGTATAGGGGGACAGTCGAGTCATTGATTCTTTCATACACTCTCATCCTCGATCATGCCCACTTGGTGTACAGTCTGCTATACTTAGGATTAGTTAATCCTAAGTATAGGGGGGATGGTCGACTTCACATTCTTTGCATGTTTGTAGTATAGACTTTTCTATACTCAACACGAGTTATGTCTTTCTTTATTTCTCTTCAATCGTTATGAGGACAAAGTTCTTGCTAAGTATAGGGGGTTGTATATACGCTATATTAGTCATAATTTGTACTTTAGTATTTTCAATAATATGTCTATTATACTATACTGGGTAAGGGTATACAATAAATCAACCATAAAAATACACTATAAATATGTATAAAATTTTTCAAAATTCTTTGTAAATATGTGTAATAAATTGGTTTAAAAATACTTTGCAAATGATTTGAAAAATGTTTGTAATTATCCAACTAAAACCCTTTGGATTGCCTTGTGATCCACACAAGGTGGGACCACTGAGTCGCTGTGATGACAACCCAAGAAACCCGTGCAATTAAGCAACAATTAACCCATACAATATAATAAAGCAAGGAAAAATAAGGTGTGAATTAAAATTTAGTATACCCTACGATGAATATGTATATCATACAAGCAGGTAGGGGTCGAACTTAGGGAACACATGTGTAGCACAAGTATTTTATTTACAAATAAATAAAATAAATATGTGTGTATATTTGTATGCACACTATTCACTTAGGTTTTGGTGGGTTTTTTATTTTTAATTATTTTTAAATTTTAAATTTTTTATATACCTCTTTTTATTTTAAAATAATTATAAATTATGTACAATAATAAAAAAATATTATAACTTATATATTACTATTTATAGATATATAATACACTATAGGGTAATATACTTATAAATATATGTAAGAATAGTAAAAAATTAATGAATAAAATGGTTTTTGTATTTTTTTAAATATTTTTCTACTATTTTTATTATTTTTAGAGAATTTTTACAAACTTTTGTGGATTTTTAAAGTAGGAAAATCAAAAATAGTGAATAATTAAATAAGCTGAATTGATTTCGGGTTTAAAAATAGAAAAAAAGCCTCATAATTTTTCCAAATCAATTTTAATATATACTAAAATATATAAATCAAAATACATAATCGAAAGAAATATTTTTAGGGTTTTTTTGGAAGATTTTTTATATTTTTTATAGGATTTTGGAGGATTTTAATTTTTTTCTCATTTTCTTTTTCTATTTTTAGCGATTTTTGTCTGAGGGTACTAGATTTATATAATAAACACTACTATTTTGTGGAATTTTAAAACATGATTTTATAAATTTTTTTTGGATTTTGAAAGCAAACAAGAAATATCCGTGCACTATTTGATGTTTAATAAATAGGAAATATGCGTGAAATGCAAAATAAAAATTATGGCGTGAAAGAACACTACATCAAGCACATTATCCTATTTTTTATAATTTCTAGAGCACGGATGATATTTATAAAAACTAGAGAAACATGCGTAAAAATTTGAATTAGTAGGGGTATATTTGCAATAAAAAATAATTATTAAGACTATAGTGCAAAATACCCAAAACTTTATAACTAATATTCAAACTATTTATATTAAAACTTAATTACAAAAGGCATAGGGGTATACATGCAATTTCCTACATAGGTGGGCTGCCACGTGATATGACGTGGGTTGACTTAGTTACAACATAAAGATAGGTCAAGGGCTCACATGCAAATTATCCAATAATTTTTATCTACATAGAATATTTACATGACTATTTAGCTATTATAAAAAGGCAGAGGGTGACTAAAAAATTTACCCAATTAAGTGATCTTCATCGGGTCGTCCTCGCGCTGCCACATGGCTAATCGTGCGGCTGGGGGCGCACACCGTTTTGCCTTGAACCAAAGGTTACGATTAGATCTGGAGACATGCCTCAATGGGACGAAAACTGGGCATCCTCCAAGAATAGGAGGAACACCTAAGATGGTGAAGTTCGATCACCGAATCCGGCTACGTCCGGGCCCGAATCCTCACGCCGATGGGCTCTTCTTCTTCCTAGAAGTCCTCTGCATGTGTTGGTCCCCTCCAAATGATATGGGGAGGTATCGGCGATGAACTAGGGCTCCTCCTTCCTTCTTAGGTCCTAGATATACTCCAGGTCTTTGTACATGCACCGTAGGGGTTCCCAAGCTATGAGACCTGCACCAAAATGTTCTACGTCCTAAGGCGATTCTTCTCGCACAACAAATGAAGCTATTGCGCAAGTTGGGTGATGAAATGGTGAAGCTTTGGTGAGAGGAAGAGATTGAGCTTCGATGTCTCCATTCTGTTCAGGAATCAAGGGGATAAGTTGGGCGTTTCGTGGAGAAATGGAAGGAGATGGAGATGGGTGAAAGATGGGTCGATTACTGACAGGATCACGGTGAAATAGGCATGGATCTTGAGCTCCAAGAATTTGGGGGATTTGCAAATTAAGAGTAAATGCTTAACAAAACCTAAAATTAACTATTCCAAATGAAATCTATGTTACAGGATTACCTAAGAACAATAAGGAAAGGGGTCCTTGATTGAGCTGGAAGCTCATGAAGCGGGACCTCGATGACGATGACAGGAGGTGGTTGGATGCACCCAATCCCAGCTCCTCCTCGCCGTGAATTCCTTCCAGATGATGTTGTCACCTTCACCAAGAAGTTTAGGTGGACTTGAGGGGCTAAGAACCGAGAGAGAGAGAGAGAGAGAGAGAGAGACCAACAATCAAAAGGGTGATGGGGTCATATTTATATATGAAGTTTTTGGTGATTTTCGAGGAGGACTTGCGTGATCGGAGGCGGTGGTTGGTGAGGATGGAGAGTTCGGCGTGGAAGTAGGTCGTGCAAGTATCAGAGAGGGTGGAGCTCAAGGATGATGGCAAGCGTGGATGAGGCATGAAATGAAGAGAAAATGGGTCGACACGTGACTATAACACAAGTCAGAGAGGTTGGGGTACAATTTATCTAGGGTCAACGAATGGGAGTCCCTGATTGGTCCACGTGGACCAATCAAGAAAAAAAGAATGGAAAAAGTTTTGTAAAATAGAAAATAATTAATAAATGAATTAATTAAATTTTTGTTATGAAATAAAATGTTTATTGTTTTATGTATAATTTTAATCCGATGTTTATTTATTTTTTGGATTAATTTATTATGAGTGATTTTTTACAAGTATAAGTATAGGTATATTTAGCAATAATTTATATGTTTTATTTTATTTTTTTATTTTATACGCATATTTTATATATTTAAAACATATTTAAATATACATAAATATAGTTTTCTTTTATTTTTTAGATATAATATATACACTTAAGTAAATTTGCATGCTCATTATATAGGTATGAGTATAGTATATCCATCTATGTATTTATATAGGCTATATTATTTCTGTGTTTTCTTTATGGTTTTATTGTATTCTAAATATATACATACACTATAACGAAAATTTACAGCATTATAAAATTATAAAATAATGAAAAATATAAAGAATGAATAAAATGAATATTTTATTCATGTATTGTACAATAGGGGTCAAAACCCTAACTTTTGCATCCTAACTCTAAATTGAATGATCATTAAATAGATAATAAAAACTTATATACAATTAAAGTGATTTTGTTAAATTTTGAGTTTGTATGGAGGAGGTACAGGTCTGGGAAGTTTGGATTTTGGATTTTTATTATGGGTCTAAAATGTACATTGTACATTATTTTACCGTTAAATAAATTTTGTATTTTTCTATGTATTTTTATCTATAACTTTCGTGTACAAAGTATTTTGATTTGATGTGTAATTAATAAATAATAAAATAAGTCTCAAAAGGTAATTATTGGCATATATTTGTATAGTTTTCAGACTGTTTTTTGTACAATTCGCAGCCCTATCTCCCCCTACTTTTTTTCCTTGTCGACCAAGTCATCATGATGACCGAGTCTCGGAGGCTAGGCTCACTCAACGCCTATTGTGTTTCATTTCTTTTTTTCTTTTCTTTTCTTTTTTCTTTTATTTTTTCAATACATGTTGTATTTAAATAATATTTTCTACAGTATTTTGTACAAATTATAGAGTATTTATTTTGACAAATTAATGATATATTCATGCATTTATTTAAGTTTTGAAGGCTAAACTTAAAGAATAAAGGTAATGAAATGGAGATTCATCACCCCCTATACTTGCCTTTGCTAGTCCTTAGCAAACACTTATGCCTATAAGTGCAGAAAAGAGAAATAAAGGAAAGAAAAAGAAATAACTTGGAATAATTTTTGACTTTTAAACTTGTCTTAATAAAGTCAAAGTTTGGAGCTCAGAGAAGGCCTTTGGATTAATGGTGTGTTCAAAACCACATGGAAGTCAGGAAGTGGGACATAACAACCCTTAGGTTTCATAATCATATTATCCGGTCCAATTCACAGCCAGATCAAAGCCATCCTCTCCGTCGCATACTCTTGTTACCTTGAAATGATAGAACCATATGTGTGAAATTGTTCAACTCTCGCCATACAAAACCATTGAAATATCAAGGCATCTGCTTTTCTGGTAACTTATCCTCGTGGAGATATATATTCCCTTCTAAGGTCAGATGCTCTTGGTCTTTACAACTGAATGGGGGAAGAATTTAGAAGAATGGTAAGAGAAGTGGGAATGGACTAGTGTAGTCTTCATTCCTTGTGAAGTATGTCAGTGTAACCGATTCTTCACCAAGAAGCAGGATTTTCTGAAGCTCAAATTTTTGTGAAATTTTTGAGTGTAGGCTTCTTTGGATATTTTCTGACTTCTGCATTCTTGCTTGTGCCCTGGTGGATATAGCATCTTTTGTTCAACCCATTTGGGGTCTTAGAGAAAGTTATGCTGGTAGACCATTCTCATACGAACCATTGTCTCAATCCATCTATAAGTTTTTAGATATCATTGTTACTAAATGAAGTGAGTTAGAGTGCTGGTTTTGGAAATCCCTAATAATGGTTCTTGAGCCACCCTTGACGAAGCAACCTTACATCATCCCGACTTAGACTCCAAGATTTTTCAATAATCCATTGAAGTTGAGCTAAGTGTTCGGTGTGAGGTTTCCAGTCAAGTCACTGACTCAAGAGTCTTACGGATGATATGAATGGTTCTATTTAGGCACATTGAGATGACTCATGAACATAGTATTGTGGAACCTAAAGAATTAAGTCAAGGTGACCTGAAATATCTCCACTTCCAGTCCTCAATGGGTTCCTCTGAAATTAAATGTATTAAGGTCTATTCCAAGCTCCAATCTTCAGACTTTATTTGGACTTCAATAGTTTATGTTATTCTGAAAAATGCAAATGATATGCACAATGCAAGAAAAATATTTTATTTCTGAAGCAATTTTCTGATTTTGAACTTTTTTATGGATTTTTGAAAAAGTTTGGCATTTTTTAGGGATTTTTCAAAACAATTTTTTTGGGAAAAGAAATAGGTACAGATATTTACACGAGAGCACATCTTAATAATTTACAAGATTTAGGATTTAGGAATTTACAGGTATTTAATTATTATTTAGAGGTTAATGTGTTAGGTTTGTAAAAGATTTTTATTTGCTTAGACTGTATACATAGTTCTCAAAATAATTTGAAAAGAGTTTGTAAACATTTTGAAAATTTTATTTTGCAAACTTTTTTGACAAATAATTTTTGTAAACATTTTACAAAATTTGAAAATCATTTTGCAAATCTTTTCAAATAGTATATATAGATTTTTCAAGATACCACAGATAGAAATATATCATGTTAAAGATAAGGATTAAGTAACTGTCTGTTGATCACAAATGGTTGTGCGTCAGCTGGCAAACCTGATATAACAATTCTTCCATTGTCACACACATGCTTCACTATAAAAGGCTCGATCCATTTGCTCTTCAACTTCCCAAAGAATACTTTGAGCTTTGCATCGAACAACCAAACCTTTTGACATGGTTCGGAAGTCTTGTGGCAGATGTTCTTGTCGTGTCACCTCTTGACCTTCTCCTTGTACATCAAGCTATTGTTGTATGCATACTCATGAAATTCGAGGAGTTGATTCAGATCCAACTTTCAGTTCTTTCCGGCCCTTCTTGGGATCCAAATCATATACATCACCTACCAACAAAGATTTATGAATGTGTTCTACGGACATATTGCATGGCTTGCCATACACCAGGCGATAAGGACACATTCCTAATGGTGATTTGTACGCAGTCGGATAGGCCCAAACTACTGAATAAAGCCAATGTGACAAATTATTCCTATTGGTGCGCACAAGTTTCTGCAGAATTATCTTATCTCTCTTTTTGAATATTTGACCAGGCCATTGGATTAAGGGTGGTATGTAGAAGCGACACGATGTTCAATGTAGAATTCTTGAGTCAGCTCCTTCACCTCTTTATTGGTGAAATGGCTAACCCCGTATGATATAAGAATTTTGGGGATCCAGAACCTTACAATGATGTTTTCCCTCAGGAACCGGCAGAAGGTGTGACTGTCTGCCGCTCGGGTTGGGATATCCTCCCCCCAACGGTTCACATAATCGACAGCAAGCAGAATATAATCAAAACCCCGACTATTGGGAAACATGCCCATGAAGTCAACGCCCCACCAGTCAAACACATCTGAAATCTGAATGTACTTGAGAGGCATTGTGTCTCTCATTCCGATAGTGCCGCCCAGTCTCTGACAACAGTGCAATGCTTAATAAAATCTTCTGTCTTTGAATAGAGTCGGTCACCAAAGGTCGCATTGTAGAACTTGTGTTGCCGTTATTCCAGAGTGGTGTCCTCCTTATTCTTTGATATGGCATTGGTCGAGGACACTTTGTACTTACTCCCAAGGAATGCACCTTCTCCAGATACAACTTACCCCTTCATAAAAGAGATAATGATCCTCCTACTGATAGAAATGAATATCTGACAGAAATTCGTCGACCTTCAGCTTTGACCAATCTTGTGGAGTTCTCTTGGAGATAAGATAGTTCACAATATCGGCGAACTACGGGAGAGAGGTAACTGACAGAATGGCTTCTTCTGGGAAAGTTTTTGTAATCAGCATTAAGCTCTACTCATGAGTATCCGGCTCTGGTAGTCTTGACAAGTTATCTTCCACCACATTTTTAACTCTAGGTTTATCACAGATTTCTAGATCAAACTCTTGAAGCAAAAGGATCCATATGATAAGTCTGGGTTTGGCATCCTTCTTGGCATGCAAGTACTTGATGACGGAGTGGTCTGTATACACTATCACTTTGGATCCAAGCAACTAGGATATGAATTTCTCCAGGACGAAGACAACCGCTAGCAGCTCTTTTCCAATAAAACGTAATTTTTCTTAGCTTCATCTAGAATTATTCTAGTACAGTGAATTGCAAGATTCTTTCATCGCTGCCCTAGAATTGCACCAATGGTTTAATTTGATGCATCTGTCATGATCACAAATGCGAGAGATCAATCTGGTGGTTGAAGGACAGAGGCTTGGGTGATCAAATCTTTAAGCTGATTGAATGCTTGGAGGACTCTGTCATCAACGATAAAACCTGCCTCATTGCCCAAAAGCTCAATCAAAGGTCGGGCAATTTTACTGGAATCTTTGATGAATCGTCGGTAGAAGCTGATGTACCCTAGAAATGATCAGACTTGCTTCAGATTTGTAGGTGGCTCGAGTTTTGAAATGACATCCACCTTCGTAGGGTCTACCTCCATGCAACATTTTGATATGACATGGCCTAGCACAATACCCTTTGTCACCATAAAATGGCTCTTTTCCCACGAGAGCACAAGATTCACTTTACAACATCTCTTCAAGACAGTCTAAATAAGATAGGCACTGGACAAAGCTGTCTCTGTAGACCGAGAAGTCATCCATGAAACCTCAAGAAAAATTCCAACCATATCTGCGAATACGACCAACATGCATCGCTGAAATGTTGTTGGAGTGTTTCATAACCCAAACAACATTATGTGGAAGGTGTAAGTCCCAAATGGACAGGTGAAGGTTGTTTTCTCTTGATCCTCAGGAGCTATAGCAACTTGGTTGTAACCAGAGTATCCATCCAAGAAACAGAAATATTCCTTCGCGGCCAATCGCTCAATGATCTGGTCGATGAAGGGGAGTGGGAAATGGTCCTTCTTGGTCGCTAGATTCAGGCATCTGTAGTCCACACAGAAAAGCCAAGATGTTGGAACTCTGGTTGTGATCTCCTCTCCTTTGTCATTCTTGATCATGGTGATCACTGACTTCTTTGGCACAACATGCAAGGGGCTCACCCATTTCGAGTTAGAGATGGGATATATAAATCCTGCATCACACCATTTTGTGATTTTCTTCATCATAACTAAATGGAGATTTGGATTTAATCTTTGCTGGTACTCTTGGGATGGCTTGTTGTTTTCCTCAAGGTATATGTGATGTGAGCATAGTGAGGGGATGATCCCATGGAGATCTGGAATTTTTCTAGCCTATGGCCTTGCGATTTCTTTCTAGAACCTCAAGTAGATGATATTCTTATTCCTCGGTCAGTTGTGAATTGATAATCATGGGGAACATGTTCTGAACACCCATAAGGAAGGCATACTTAATGTTTGCTAGAAGTGTCTTGAGCTCAGATGGGGTCTGATTTAGCTCGACGGTGACTTCATCTACTGTGCAGGGCGATAGTGTCCGATCTTTAAACTGTATTGTGTCCACCATTGGCACTATGGGCTCTACATTCAATGCTGCACATAATTCTTCTATCACAGAATCTTATTCACCAAAGTCTTCAATAGTTGCCTCTTTCTCTACCAAGAATAGGTGGCCATAGACGTGTTCATCAGGCAACTCAATGAAAATCTCATCATAGAGGATATCTAGGAACTCGAATGTGCTATCCACTAGTTCTTCTATGGAGAGAAACTCGCGGGTTTAAATATCTCCATAAACAGATTTGTATCTTGGATTTCTGCTATGTCGGCTCACTCTCGTCTGATGCAGGCTCTTATATTTTCTACACTTAGATCATCTCAATTGGTACCTTATCGTTGTTCGAGCAATAGGTGATCTACTCGGTGCCATAGTTCACCACTGCCTCGACTGTTCGAAGGAATGACCATCCAAGGATTATCGAGGTATGTAGAAGAGGAGCTGAAGTGTCCATGTCTAGAATGACTAAGTCCGCAAGAAACTGCATTCCCTGAATAGTGGCAATGACATCCACCAAAATTCCTCGATGCCGCTTGATGGATGCGTCTGCAAACTACATAATCATTCCAGTAGACTAAGCAGTCCCATCCCAAATTCTTTGAGTATTGAAGTGGGCATCAGATTGATTGAGTATCCACTATAGAGAAGAGTTTGGTCGAACTCCTGATCGAACATCCAGCATTTGATTATAGGAGCTCATGTATCCTTCTCTTTGATCGGGAGATTGCTGATTGCATTTATTGTAGGCATGGTCAGAATATGCTTCACATTTATTTATCTGGCTCGGCATGGATGTCTCTTTGAAGTACATGCTTCTTTCAGACCTTTCTTGATGTTAGGCATGTACTTGATCTCTTTGAGAAAGGGCATTTCAAGCACAAGATTCTGAATAATCTCAACAACATCGAGATCGGACAAGGTTGATTTCAAATTTTATTTTTTTTGGATTTTCTTAATGCATCTGGAAAGGAATATTTACAGAATCAAAAGCAACAATAGAAATAGTATTCTTATTTACATCAAAATCTGTACCCATATCAGGCTATACAAATGTATGACTAAAACAGGCAGGGTCATCCAGGATAGGAGAGCATCCAAACTCTTCAGGTTGGGCTCCATCGATTAGCATTGGGTCAACTGTAGGTGTCGTCTCCTCCAAGGCTGGCTGGTTGGTGCTCCGGCTATTGTTGTTGGTGCTATCTTTGTGTAATTTTCAATTTTGCTTATTTTTTTGTGTTTTCTTTATGGTGCTTTTCCTGTGTCTTCTTCTTCCTCACGTGACCTGGATGCTAGATCGACTGATGTAGAAGATGATGATTCCCTAGCGAAGCTTTATTCTTCCCCTTCATGGTGGTGGTCGGTTGTAGGGTCCTATCACTCCTGAGAGTGACAACACGAGATAAAAACAATTCTTTCATATCTGACATTGTTAGACTGGAGAGAACATCATAGACTCCATGCTCTTTCTTACGAAAAATGTTGGGTTTAGCCTCCACCTATGCTAGAATGGAGGTCTTTACGGTGGTAAGGTCATTGAGTTTCTGTCTCATCTCTGCTAGGCTTTTCACAAGCTGAGCCAAGTAATCCATGGCAGGGTTCACGGGAGCAGCCTCGGATGGTTCAACGCGCTGGCCATGCTGAGACTGGGAATGGTGTGGAGGTTGGTGATAGGAATGCTGAGGATGGTTAAGAGAAGAGTGATGGTATTGTTGTTGGTGTTGAGGAGGTTGGTTCTTATAAGGTACAACCGATTACTGTTGGTTCTACTAGTATGAACAGTACTGCAGTTGTTGGTACTGATTCTGTCTCCAACTACCATAGTTATATGGAAATTGCTGGTGGTACTAAGGTTGATTCTTGATAAACCTCCCTTCTTGATGCTGAGGGAATTGATGATTGCCTGACTGGTGGCCCTGCTGGAGTCCGCCTGGACAGGCCGGCTGCGCATCGTTGACCCATACACCATTCACCTCTTGCATGAGAGGTGGAGGAGGGAAACATGGATCATGCATGGGATGGGGTTCATGCTCGTAGACTACCAGTTACTTCTGTGGATGTTGTGGAGATGTCGGATCGGGGGCATGTATGTAATATACGTGCTGGATCACTGGCTGAGGGGCACTCTGCTGATGAGGATGTGGCAGTGCTGGCTCTTTTGACTTAGTAGGAGTGGTGGCACGATGCAAACACAGAATTACAAGCATTGATCGTACTAACCAGCAGCTCCAGCTGCTTCGTAATCTGGTCCAACTTGTCTAGATGTTGTGTCCTATGTTCGATCATAGTGAGTTTCTCGAGGTCCTGTGATCGTTTCTCGATAATATCCACCTTGGACAGGTGGCTCCCTATGATGCTCAAGTTGGAGCTCCCGTCCCTTTCCGTATCATGAGAAGATGCCATAAGAACTGGCTTCTGGAGACTGTGGGGTTGGTGCTGATATGCTTTCGATGAAGATAAGGTGGCCTCTCCATCGGGCATTTCCTCAAAGATCTGCCAGACAACATCTTCATCCTTGTTGAAATGTGAGCCACCATATGCAGCACCCACAAGCTTCTGACTTTCAATTGTCAGCCCCCAAAGAATTGTTGAACCATGCTGGTCTTGGGAATGTCACTGTAAAGCCTTAACTTTGTTCGTCTCTTGGATCCTTTATCATAAGATCCGGCTCGTCAAGAGGAAACCGGCGGAATTTGTCTCGTGTGAATCGGACTTTATTTCGATTTGTTATGATTTTCGGAAGAAAAAAAGGTAAGGAGGATTAAGACGTCACTAACTCTTAACGACCATCATTAAGACTAATTGAGCATGATTAAAGAAATTAATGATGGATTAAGGATTGTTAATGAACATTAGTGAACACTAATCAATAGTTAGCAAAAGTTAAGCCGCGAAGGTTAAATCACGATTAGTAAAAGTTAATCACGATTAGCACTAATTAAGCGTCATTAGCGAATCTAGAGTCTTCTGGATAGTTCTAACTTAAGCCCTAAGTTTCGGATAAGTTTTGGCCAAAACCATGGGCCGCTAACCACGGTTAAGGTCTAAACCATAGTTTTCTAACCATGGTTAGCGGTTTTCTAGAGCCTATAAATAGCCCCCCCCCCCTACCCATTCATTTCTCTACGATTTCCACTACCACCACCACCCCAAGGGCTAGGATCGAGAGGTCAGGAGGAGGATTGGAAGGCGACGAAGAAGCGCTAGCGAAGCGCTGCTGGGAGAACGAGGAAGAGGAAGGTACGATCCTCTCTTAGTTTGCTTCGTGAGATAGGTTTTCGATTCATGTTTAGTTTCCTTATTGTTTTTCTTTTAGTGATTTTATTAGGGGAAACTTTGTCGAAATTTTATAGAAATATGTCCCATTACAAGGGAAACTCTATCGAAATTTTCCTAGAAATATCACCTCGTATAAGGGGAAGCTTTGCTGAAATTTCAAGAGATAATATGTTCTTCATGTTCTTTGTGTTCTTTGTGTGTTCTTCGCATTCTTCGTGTTCTTCGTTCGTTCTTCATGTTCTTAGCACGTTCTTAGCATTTTTTATACAAAAATGAAATTCGATCATTTCAGGAGCCATAAATCATCCTTTTGAAAAAGAATCACGATAAAGCACTACATACGAGAGAGAGAGAGAGAGAGCTCGATTAGATAACAAAATCCTTCCTTTTGTTGTTGGGTTTTCATATGAGATCGTTGAGGTATTTGTATTTATGCTCCTTGCTATGAAGAACCCTATTTTGGTTATTTTCAAGAAAGTATGAAAGGTTATTTTGTGATTTCAACTAAAATATGGTCTAAGCATCGAATGGATGCAGTGGTTTGGAAAGTTAGGGTTTGGAAGTTCAAATAAGTATAAATATGAGTATATAAATATATGAATATATAAATATATATGTGAGCCTAGACTCAATGTTTATGTTTATGCAAATCTAAGGTTTAATGGAGGAATTACATCATGGGAATTGATGTGTTTTGAGTTGGCTCCTAAAAAGGAGTGTGTCTTACGTTAAGAATGACTAGGAGTAGAAATACAGGTTGGGCATGCAACCGGTGAGTTTATCAGAAGGAATCCGTATTGGTGTTGCCCTACCTAGGTGGTACACGGTTGCCCTGTTATGATAAGTGCGCACGAAATGAATGAATTGCAACGCGTGGTACTGGGAGTCAATATATTCGGGTTGAACGACGGAAGATGTGGTTGTTCCATGTGGAGGCAGGGGTGGTTCAATAGCGGCTGGGTCACGATAACATGCTTTTTTTAAAAAAGCCGCTAGGTTATGTGATTAAAGGTTAGCCTGAGGTTTTAAGCAGCCAGATTCTCGAGGACAGTGTGCTCCTTTGTTTATCAGGCTATGGGTTTGAGACCCTGATTAATAAAAGAAAAGGAAATTGTCAGGGTAGTATTAGAGGATTGGTTGAGGCGATGTGCGGCAGCATAAGCTTACTAGATCAACGCAATCTCCAATCCCGAAGTGACCACAACTAAGGAGTCCATATAGTGGTGAGGTAATTCCCTCGACTAATCCTTGATGTGGAATAGAAAAGAATATGACTTAAATTAATGAGAAGGAATGAAACTTTTTGTGATAACAAGTTTTGAAAAATTACGCCATTTTTTTCTTTTCTCTTCTTCGTTACTTAGCATTCGCTAATTGTTATCCTATGATTTATGGAAAACCCAACAGGTCTCAATGAGCCATCGCAAGGAATTTAGTATTTCAGCCAGCTAACTTAGTAGCCATCCTGCCAGCCGTAGTAGCTTTACTCTATAAGGTAGTTGGTAATCTTTTTGTGCATTTCCTTTCGAGGTGATGTACATGTAAATGGTTATAGTGGGACAATGTAACATGTGAACTTTATATTGTGAATAGAAAAGTGTTGAAATACTTCCTTCTGAGTATTTTTAATTACAGTATGTTTCTGAATGTTAGTTGTGATTACTGAATAAATTATTGCTGAGTAACCAGATCCGGATATGGGAAGATCTGACGGCCCGGAATTGGGGTCGTTACAGATTGGTATCAGAGCTCGGTTACTCCAATAATTTACTCAGTAATTGATAACTATGAGCGGTATTCAGAAACTAAGGTTGTCTTAAGATAAATAAATGGCTACAACACCATTCATAAGTCATTGCCCCTTATGTACATCATGTGAAAATGTATAGGACCTAACCTTTGGCCTTGACTGATCCCAATGGCAGACCAAGATTTGTCTAGGTAATTAGTGTTTATGATGGTGATTCCCGACGAGATGGGGTAAAGGTAGCATGCATTAGAGCAGAGACTCAATGCCACAATGAGAGATCAAAGTCATCTAGACCCGTGGATGATAGTGTTGAGGATTCTATTCACCCTCATAAGAAATAGTCTATATACCATCAGTCCATAGAATTTGGTGCCCCTACTCCATTTGAAGGAGCAGTAGAGGAGGAGCTTCGTAGGCATAAAATAGAAAAGAAGAAGAATATTTTATTCCTATTGTAAGGATAAGATTCTAATAAAAGCACAAAACCATCATCTAAGTAAGGAACCAGGAGGTCAATTATAATTCAAGAAGATCTTAGACGACTGTGTGAGACAGATTTCAGGACATCAGTCACCTACTTATCTGCTACTTATCGAAATGAATTATTTTGATCTCATCCTGAGGATGGACTTGCTAGAAAGTCATCATGCATGCCTTGACTATTTTCAGAAGACAGTAACTTTTCACCTTCCTAACTCAATAGAGTTCCAGTTCATTGGAAAGGCATCCAATGATAATATTGAATATATCTCTACTTTGAAGGCACAACAGTCGTTAGAGCAAGGGTGCCAAGGCTATTTAGCTTATGTAACCACTACATCATGGTTAGATAGAATGATAGAAGATGTAACTATAGTGTGTGAGTTTCCTGATGTATTTCTAGAGGAACTGCTTGGATTACCACCTGAGCGAGAGATTGAATTTAAAATCTCTCTCACACCATATACTCAGCCTATCTCTATCCCTCCATATAGGATGGCACCAACTAAGTTGTGAGAGTTAAAAGTACAATTACAAGAACTGTTAGATAAAGGATTCATTCATCCTAGTACTTCACCATGGGGTGCACCTATCTTGTTCGTGAGGAAAAAGGATGGGTCAATGCAGTTGTGCATTGACTATAGACAGTTAAACAAGAAGACACTAAAGAACAAGTATCCTCTGCTAAGAATAGATGATCTCTTTGACTAGTTGCAAGGTTCAGCTATGTATTTCAAGATTGACTAAAGATCTGGATACCATCAGTTGAAGATTAAAGACGTGGATATCCTCAAGACAGTCTTTCGAACTAGATATGGACATTATAAATTCTTAGTTATGCCTTTTGGACTGACAAAAGCCCCAGCAGCCTTCATGGATCTCATGAATAGAGTATTTAGAGAGTTCCTAGATCACTTTGTAGTAGCCTTTATTGATGATGTACTTATTTACTCTGAGGATAAATACCATCATGAACACCATCTCTAGCATGCACTTGAAAGACTAAGGAAAAACAAACTATATGCTAAATATAGAAAATGTGACTTCTGGCTAGTTGAAGTATCTATCTTAGGCCATGTTATTTCTGGGGAAGGTATATCAGTTGATCCTATAAAGGCTAGTGCGGTGATGAGTTGGGAATGCCCGAAGACTGTCACAGAAATACGATCTTTTCAAGGTTTAGTTGGATATCATAGAAGATTTGTGAAGAACTTTTCACGAATAGCATTGCTAATGACTAGACTGGCTCAAAAGAAAGTTCCATTCATATGGTTCGATGCATACGAAGCTAGTTTTCAGATACTGAAAGAATGTCTAACAACTGCACCTATCCTTACTCTGCCCTCTGGGAGTGAAGGGTTTACGGTATATACTGACGCAACTAAAAAAGGACTTGGGCAGTTCTTATGCAATATGGTAAGGTAGTTGCCTATGCATCGCAACAGCTCCGGACACATGAAAAGAACTTTCCGACACATGACCTTGAATTAGTTGTCGTAGTTTTCACTTTAAAGATATGGAGACACTACCTCTATGGTATTACTTTTGAAATCTCCACTGATCATAAAAGCTTGAAATATCTATTTGATCAGAAGGAGCTCAATATGAGACATAGATGGTGGCTAGAGCTGTTGAAGGACTATGAGTGCACCATCTCCTACCACCCCGGTAAGGAGAACGTCATAGCAGATGCCCTTAGCTGAAGAACTTACTCACTTGGATTGGTGAGTGCTATCCACTTTTGGGGTGTACATGTTAAGTGAATGGAAACCATTTGATAGTAGTGCCGATACTATAACTATTCCTGACCAATACAAAGAAGAGATCAGGGATAGAATAAACAAAGGACAAGAGGATGATCCAATCCTTAACAGCTTGATATAACAACTTGAGAAGAATGAGATAGAGGGATTCCATATACAAGACATGTTACTATATAACCATCACAGAGTTTATGTACCGAACACACCTGAACTGAGGAAAGACATCTTACGTGAAGCGCAGTACTCTAGATTATCTATTCATCAAAGAATTACAAAGATGTATAAGGATCTTCATTCATACTTTTGGTGGCCGAGAATAAAGAAAGATGTTGCTGAGTTTGTGAATTCATGTTGCACTTACCAACAGGTAAAAGCTTCATACCAAAAGCCACTAGGATTGTTACAACCCCTCTCTATACCTGAATGGAAATGGAAAAGCATTTCCATGGGCTTCGTTACTGGCTTACCTCAGACGACTGGTGGTAAAGATAGTATACGGGTTATAATAGATCGCTTGACCAAGGTAGCACACTTAATTCCAATAAGTTTATCTTCCACTCCATATCAGCTTGCTGAGTTATATATTACACATGTGATTCGTCTCCATGGTATCCCAAAGGAGGTAGTTTCAGATCGAGATTCACGATTCACCTCACACTATTGGGAGAACTTCATGAAAGACTTAGGTACACAGTTATGCTTGAGCACAACATATCATCCACAAACAGATGGTCAATCAGAACGTACGATTCAGATTCTAAAGGATATGCTACGAGCATGTTCCTTAGAATGGAAAGGGCCATGGGTGAAACATTTGCCTCTTAAAGAATTAACCTACAACAATAGTTACCATACAAATATTAGCATGGCACCATTTGAAGCACTATAAGACGTAGGTGTACTTCTCCTTTGTGTTGGCAAGAGGTCGGGATAAAGAACCTTTACAATTCAGATAGAGTCCAAGAGAAATGGGAAGTTGTAGAGCTTGCTCGAAAAAACTAATAACTGTCTAGAGTCGCCAAAAAGCTATAGTGATACCAAGCGAAGACACCTTGAGTTTGAGGTAGGTGACTTTGTATTCCTAAAAGTATCGCCTATGAAGGGAGTTTAGAGGTTTGGATTGCATGGAAAGTTGGCACTTAGGTTCGTAGGTCCCTTTGAAATTATTTTAACGGATTGGGAAAGTCGCATGTAGACTCACATTTCCTCCACATCTTTCGGCAATGCATGATGTTTTTCATGTATCAAATCTAAGAAAGCATATTAAGGATCCTAAGCATAAGATAATCTATGATGATATGCATGTTGATCCAGACTTGACATACCTAAAAATACATGTGCAAATACTGGACAGGGATATCAA
Source organism: Ottelia alismoides (assembly GCA_037367405.1). Classification (NCBI taxonomy): domain Eukaryota; kingdom Viridiplantae; phylum Streptophyta; class Magnoliopsida; order Alismatales; family Hydrocharitaceae; genus Ottelia; species Ottelia alismoides. The sequence goes on from JAZKJV010006105.1 coordinate 297,118, forward strand.
GAAGTTGAGGAATAAAGAGGTATCTCTAGTTAAAGTGTTGTGGCGTAACCAAAAGTATGAAGAAGTCACATGGGAATCTGAGGTAGAAATTAGATAAACATACCCCTACTTGTTTGAATGATAGCACTATGTACTGTGTATATCTTTGTTATAAATGAAATGATGCTCATTCTCTTTGAGGTTGTTATGGTTTCAATCCTCTTTAAGGTTGTTATGCTTGCATTTCTAGTCTCGAGGACGAGACTTCCTTTAAGGTTGTTATAATTGTAAAGCCTTAAATTTGGTCGTCTCTCGGATCCTTTATCATAAGATCCGGCTCGTCAAGAGGAAACCGACAGAATTTGTTTAATGTGAATCGGACTTCGTTTCGATTTGTTATGATTTTCGGAAGAAAGAGAAGTAAGGAGGTTTAAGAAGTCATCAACTCTTAATGACCTTCATTAAGACTAATTAATCATGATTAAAGAAATTAATGATGGGTTGAGGATCGTTAATGACCATTAGCGAACACTAATCAATGGTTAGCAAAAGTTAAGTGTAAGTCATGAAGATTAAATCACGATTAGTAAAAGTTAATCATGATTAGCACTAATTAAGCATCATTAGCAAATCTAGAGTCTTCTGGATAGCTTTAACTTAATTCCTAAGTTTCGGATAAGTTTTGACCAAAACCATGGGCCGCTAACTACGGTTAAGGTATAAACCATGGTTAGCGGTTTTCTGGAGCCTATAAATAGCCCCCCTATCCATTCATTCTCTACGATTTCCACTAGCACCACAACTCCAAGGGCTAGGGTTGAGAGGTCGGGAGGAGGAGTGGGAGGCGAGGAAGGAGCGCTAGCGAAGCGCTGTTGGGAGAATGAGGAGGAGGAAGGTACGATCCTCTCTTAGTTTGCTTTGTGAGCCTGGTTTTCGATTCATGTTCAATTTCCTTGTTGTTTTTCTTTTGGTGATTTCTGTCAAATATGTCCCAATATAAGGGGAAACTCTACCGAATTTTTCCTAGAAATATCACCCCATATAAGGGGAAGCTCTACTGAAATTTTAAGAGAAAATATGTTCTTCGCATTCTTCATGTTCTTCGTGTATGCTTCGCGTTCTTCGTATTCTTCATTCATTATTCACGTTCTTGGCACATTCTTAGCATTTTTGATACGAAAATGAAATTCGATCGTTTCAAGAGCCATAAATCATCCTTTTGAAAAAGAATCATGATAAAGAATTGCATACGAGAGAGAGAGCTCGATTAGGTAACAAAATCCTTCCATTTGCTGTTAGATTTTTATATGAGATCATTGAGGTTTCTGTATTTATTCTCCTTGCTATGAAAAATCTTAATTTGGTTATTCTTGAGAAAGTATGAAAGGTTGTTTTGTGATTTCAACTAAAATAAGGTCTAAGCATCGAATGGATGCAGTGGTTTGGAAAGTTAGGGTTTGAAAGTTAAAATAAGCGTAAATATGAGTATATATATTAGTCTATACTCAATGTTTATGTTTATGCAAATCATAGGATTAACGGAGGAATTACATCATGGGAACTGATGTGTTTTGAGTTGGATCCTGAAAAGGATTGTGTCTTACGTTAAGAATGACTGGGAGTAGAACTACAGGTTGGGCATGCAACCTGTAGGTTTGTCAGAAGGAACTCGTATTGGCGTTGCCCTACCTAGGTGGTACACGGTTGCCCTGTTATGATAAGTGTGCATGAAATGAATGAATTGCAATGCATGGTACCGGGAGCCAATATATTTGTGTTGAACGACGGAAGATGTGGTTGTGCCATGTGGAGGCACAGGTGGTTCAATAACAGCTAGGTCAGGATAACATGTTTTTTTAAAAAAGCCGCTAGGCTATGTGATTAAAGGTTAGCCTGAGGTTTTAAGCAACCGGATCCTCAAGGATGATGTGCTCCTTTGTTTATCGGGCTAAGGGTTGGAGACCATGATTAATAAAAGAAAAGGAAATTGTTAGGGTAGTATTGGAGGATTGGTTGAGGCGACGTGCGGCGGCATAAGCTTACTAGATCAACGCAATCTCCAATCCCAAAGTGTCCACAGGTTCGGAGTCCATATAGTGGTGAGTTAATTCTCTGGACTAATCCCTGATGTGGAATAGAAAGGAATAGGACTTAAATTAACGAGAAGGAATGAAACTTTTTGTGATAACAAGTTTTGAAAAATTACGCCATTTGTTTTCTTTTCTCTTTTTTGTTACTTAGCATTCACTAATTGTTATCCTATAATTTATGGAAAACCCAACAAGTGTCTGTGAGCCATCGAAAGGACTTTAGTAATCCAGCCAGCTAACTTAGTAACCATCCAGCCAGCCATAGTAGCTTTACTCTATAAGGTAGTTGGTAATCTTTTTGTGTATTTCCTTTAGAGATGATGTACATGAAAATGGTTATAGTGGGACAATGTATCGTGTGAACTTTGTATTGTGAATGGAAAAGTGTTAAAATACTTCCTTCTGATTATTTTTAATTGCAGTCTATTTCTGAATGTTAGTTGTGATTGCTGAATAAATTGTTGCTGAGTAACCAAGTCCAGATATGGGAGGATTCGATGGCACGGAATTGGGGTCGTGACAGTCACGATGTGGGAAATTTTTCTTGCAACTCAGTAAACCTCTCCCAAGCCTCATGGATGGATTGGTGGACTGCTTGGGAGAATCTAGCAATGCGGGCACGCATCTGGTTGAGTCACCCTAGAGGATAGAAATTGTGTAGAAAGACAGACTTCAATTCTTCCCATGTAGTGACGACCTTTCCCAAGTGGTTAATCCAATGAAGTGCTTTATCCTGAAGACATAACGGGAATGCCATCATCTTTATTACTCCTAACAAGATGTTAGGATAGTGTGTTGTCCCATAGATATGACCAAATTGCTGGAGGTGGATATAGGGTTCCTCATTTTCTTACCATGGAAGCTAGGGAGTAGCACCAAGAGTTGAGGCTTCAACTCAAAATGTGTGTGGATCGCTGGGATCTAGATTCACTCAGTGACTTGTCCTGCTCCATGGTTGTAGGTCTCTTTGAGAGTCGGCTTGGGAGTCTCTCCTCTAGGCTCGTCTGTTGGGCCTCCACCGGCTCCACCTCCTCTATTTTCCTCTTCGAAACCTCCTCCATTGTTGTCTCTCCCTCTCCTTAGAACATTAAGAATGTCTTGAAAAGTGACATGGGTCAATGCCTGGTTGGTGAGTTGCTGCTATATTACCTGGATGGAGGCGAGAAGTTGGGCATTCACGGCATTCTGGTCTGGTTGGCCCAGCTCTAACTGAGGATGCTGTGGTCCTTTACCTTTTCCTTCAGGAGCCATCTCTATATCTGTTTCGAACTCCAAATCTGAGAGAATCTCTAGCTCCAGATTGGGTTCTTGGCCTGCACAAGGAAGAATGCCAAGATCAGTCTGAATTGTTGCACCAGTTGTAGTGAACTGTTCTATGTTAAGGTCAACACAGAACTTCATTAAGGATTGCGATGTATAAGGAGTGAAATCAATTGCTGTACAAAATGGGCAGTGTTCGGGAAAAGAGTGATCTCGGATTTATGAAGAAGGCTGGGAGTCTGTACATCGGTTCGGGAGTCCGAATCGGGTTTTCAAGAATCACCCCGAATTATTGGAGTGGACGAGCGCATGGAGTCGATGTGGGCATCGACGAAGTCACGACTAAGCCATCCATGTGTCACCATCTCTAAGGTCAAGAGGATATTGAGAATGGAATAATGATATGGAGGTCAAACAAGGGATAAAAAGAGTGCAAAACAGTAGAAGGCTCAATGTGGGCGGGGGTCAAATGAGGAGTAAAATAGATGAAAATGGAGAAGGAAAAAAATGTACACGACTGATATTTGGTCCTTAATATAATTAAAACAAACACAATACAAGGATGGATTAACCCACTCAACACATGTGAATCCGTATGAGTTCGACTATTTTTGTCTTTTCAATTTTATTGTAATAAGTCCTTAAGTACGCTAACCCTATATGAGAGAGAGTACTGCTACAAAAGTATATTGTACTTATACTCCTCCTTTGTAACATGTAGTCTGTTGAGGTCATTGTAACCCTTCCTCGATTCGAACTCATCCAAAGAACAAGAGAGGAAGCCAATAGGCGAAACCAATACTTCGGACCTCACTCACAACGAAATCACCCGTGAGATTGCAAGGACCTACTCAGACGTAAACCGATGAGATAGACACACCCATGAGGGCATGTCCTATGCCCAGTACTTCTGATTAAGTTGATGTTCCACACAAGGCGAGAACACCATCGATGACAATGCCCTACTCGGTCACGTACGATAGAAGTGCCAATGCTTCGATAATCTAGGCGATACACAAGGCAGTTACAGACTGGATTTTTAGCTCTAATCCTTAGCGGGTCACACCTCACTGTCTGGAATGTACCTGAAAATAATGCGGGCTTTATTAACCCCAAACAATTAATGACTCATTATGAATTTTATTTAAGATCAAGTTTATTTTGGAAGTCCCTTTTTTATTTTTTGGTTTTTAATTTTTTAGTTTTTTTCAGAGCAAATTGCATGATGATTTTTTTATATTTTTTTGTCCTAAATGTGATATAAATACAGGGGGAAAGCGGAAAAGCCGTGCAAGTCGTCACTAAGATGGAAATCTTGCCTTAGTGACTAATGATGCATGCAAAGTTAGAATTACTTATAGTGCTTCCCAGCTCTCTCCATGCGGGATGCAAATCAGAATAGAAATATTCACACTATATGCAAAAGGAAGAAAATATCCTAAATAGTAGTTGTTATTATCGAGAAGAACCAAATGCCAACTACTTAAAAATGGATCCTAAATGTCCTGTCTTAGAGACCTCTTGGTACCGGTCACAACTGGTCCTGCAAGGGCTGTATGAGGTCTCTCATAGCTTGTGGTTCCAAATTCGAGTAATTTGCAATTCATCATTTGACTAAGTCCAAGCATGTATTACTATAGGTGCATGCAATATAATTAGAGCTTCGGGCCTAGTTACCGAGTCAAGAAACCTAATGTCTAAGGGCACACTCACATAAAACAAATAGAAACAAAGGCAGAAAGCTCAAATCACAAGAAACAAAGAAAAAGAAAGGCGAAGAAAACACGAAAAACAGTGAAGAGGCCCCAGGTGAACAGATATCCTGGCACTTGACCTAGCTAAGTGTGGAGTAGTGTCCAAATTAATTACAGTTATTTATGCAAAAATTAAATCTCTCTCACACAAAATAGGAATAAAGACTAAGGTAAGGCCGCTCTTTTCCTTTTTCCTTGCTCCTCTCTCCTGCCCTCTCCTGGTTAGCTAGCAAATAGAAAGCCAACCGCCACTCGCTTCGGATGCGCCCACCTCCTAAGAGATAACCGTCTCCAAGCGGTCCCTTACAAGATAGATCAACAAGAAATATGGATTAGAATAGTCAAAATAATTATCAAAATAAAGTAAACAGTAATAAAGGAAAAATAATGTGCAACTATATACAAAATGTGTTACAATCCATTATTCCCTAGCAACGACGCCAATTGATTATCCACCTAAAACCCTTTGGACTGCTTTGTGGTCCACACAAGGTGGGACCACTGAGATGCTGTGATGACAACCCAAGAAACCCAGGCGATTAATTAAGAATTAACCCACACAATATAATAAAGCAAGGAAACTGAGTGAATCAAAAATTATTATACCCTACGATGAATGTGTATAGTGGACAAGCATGTAGGGGTCAAACTCAGGGAACACACGTGTAGCATAGGTATTTTATTTATAAATAAATGAAATAAATAGGGATTTTATCACTTGTGCCCCTCCGAGATATCGCAATATCAGTTATGCCCCTATCTTTTTTGTAATATCAGTTGTACCCCTCAATTCTTGCAAATCTATCACTTGTACCCCTCGGGTTAGTTTCCGTCCATCCTAAAAGCAAACGGACGTTAACTTTAGGGACACATCAGGAATTAAATAAAAACAAAGGAATTAAAAAGTCCAACCACTACTGTTCATCTTCCTCCTCCCCCTCATCTTCATCTTCCTCATCCCCTGCCCACGTCTCCTCCCCCGCCCCTGCTACACCCGCAAGCCCTCGCAACCCCGCGCCTCCCCCCTTGCCCCGCCAACTCGCCCCGGCGCCGCCGCCCCGGATCTCCCCTCTGCCCCCCGCACCCCTCCCCCGGTCTCCTCCGCCCCCCGCAGCCCCTGCCCCCCTCCGCCCACCCTCCGCCCCCTGCCCCTCACAGCCCCTCCCCCCTCCGCCCCCGCACCCCCTTCCCCCGTCCCCCTTGCCCCCGCAGCCGACAGTGACTGCCATCATAGACGGTACGGGATCCGTAAGCGCTGCAATCGGTCCGCTTCTCACCGGATACATCTCGGCGAATAGCTGGAACGATGTGTTCACCATGCTGATGGTGGTCGCGCTCATCGCGGGGCTGCTACTGACCAAGCTTGTCATGGCCGAGGTGGCCGCTAAGATTAGATTGTCGAGATTAAGGATCAACGCCTCATTGACGGGCCCTCATCCGGTGGCCTCGGAGGTATGAACTGCGGACTACACAGGTGGGAGATCGTCGTCGGTCGGTCTCCGCCGCGGATTGGCAGCGGGTTCCTCCGTTTTTTTGATCTGAGGAGGGGCCTTTTCGGTGCTCCCCGACTACCATGATGTTCGAATTGGGGTATTGCAAAGCGCGAGAACATCTGTAGAGATTGTTGCTTCTGTTGTCGTGTGGTTCATAAGAGTTACATGTACATTTGCTTTGTGGTGTGTATTATATGTGGAGTTGGCGTAATCTTTCGGATATGATTGCCGATTGCTGCCCATTTTGTTTAAAAATCGCGAAGATGAGGAGCAGGTGGCAGTAGGAGGAAGGATTGGACGGTGATGAAGGAGATGGGGGATTTTTTTTCCGAATTTGCCCCTCTTAACTATATGACGGTTTGGTTAAATCACGGTTAAGTTTAACTTATTGACGGTTAAAGTAACGGAGGGGTACAATTGATAAAACGGCAAGAAGTTGAGGGTACAACTGATATTACAAAAAAGATAGGGGCATAACTGATATTGCGATATCTCGGAGGGGCACAAGTGATAAAATCCCAAATAAATATGTATGTATATTTGTATACACATTATTCACTTGAGTTTTTTATGGGGTTTTATTTTTTTAATTATTTTTTTAATTTTAAATTTTTATATACCTTTTTTAATTTTAAAATAACTATAAAATATGTATAATAATAAATACTATTAAAACTTATATATTACTATTTATAGACATATATTACACTATAGGTAATATATTCATAAATATAGGTAATAATAGTCAAAATTGCAGCATAAAATATTTTTGTATTTTATATATTTGTCTATTATTTCGTGATTTTTGGGGATTTTTTGCTAATTTTTATGGATTTTTAAAGTAGGGAAAATTCAAAAACAAAGAATAATTAAATATGTTGAATTGATTTGGGGTTTAAAAACAATAAAAAGCCTCAAAATTTTTCCAAATCAATTTTAATTAATACTAATAAAGAAAAATACATAACAAAAAGAAATAATTTTAAGATATTTGAAAATTTTAATATATTTTATAGTATTTTGGATCTTTTAAATTTTTTTCTCAATTTTTTTCTATTGTTAAGGATTTGTGGTCTGAGCGTACTAGATCTTATAATAAACAACATTAACTGTTTGGAATTTTAGAACACAACTTTATATTTTTTTGGATTTTTGAAAGCAAGTAGGGAATATCTATGCACTATTTGATTTTTAATAAAGAGGAAATATGCACGAAATGCAAAATAATAATTTTGGCATGAAAGAACACTACATCAGACACATTATCCTATTTTTTACAATTTTTGGAGCATGGATGAATTTTATAAAAAATAGATAAATGCAAAAATATTTGAACTAGTAAGGGTATATTTGTAATTAAAAATAACTCCGAGGAATATAGTGTAAATACCCAAAACTTTACAACAAATATTCACACTTTTTATATTAAAACTTAATTACAAAAGGTATAGGGGGTATACATGGAAATTTCCCACGCATGTGGGTCGCCACGTGATATGACGTGGCGATGGACTTAGTTGCAATATAAAGACAGATCACGGTCTCACATGCAAATTATCCAAAAAAATTCAACTATATAGAATATTTACATGACTATTTAGCTATTACAAAAAAGGTAGAGGGTGCTTAAGAAATTTACCCACTTATGTGATCTTCATCGAGCCGTCCTCACGTTGCCACATGGTTGATCGTGTGGCTGGGGGCGCGCACCGTTTCGCCTTGAATCGATGGCTACGATTAGATCTGGAGACAAGCCATATTGGACGGCAACTGGGCCTCCTCCAAGAACAAGAACACCAAAGATGGTGAAATTCGATCGATGAATCCAGCTACATCCGAGCACGAATCCTCACGTCAATGGGCTCTTCTTCTTCCTGGAAGTCCTCCTTGTGCGTTGGTCCCCTCCAAATGGTCCACGGATGTATTGACGATGAACTGGGGATCGTCCCTCCTTCCTGGTCTTGTATACTCCAAGTCTTCATACATGCACTAGAGGGGTTCCTACGCTATAAGATCTGCACCAAAAATGTTTTATGGCCCGGGGCGATGCTTCTCAACCCAAAGATGAAGCTATTGTGCAAGTTGGGTGATGAAATGGTGAAGCTCCCATGAGCAGAAGAGGTTGAGATTTGATGACTTGATTTTCGTTCAGAAATCAAGGGGATAAGTTGGGTGTTTCAAGAAGAAATAGAAAGAGGAGATGTGGGCCAAAGATGGGTCGATTACTGTCAAGATCACGGTGAAACAAGCATGGAGCTTGAACTCCAGGAATTTTGGGGGATTTGCAAATCAAGACTTAACACTTAACGAAACCTAAAATTATCTATGCCAAATAAAATCTACGCTATAGGATTACCTAATGACAATAGGGAAAGGGGGACTCGACTGAGCTATAAGCTCAGGAAGCAGGACCTCGACGGCGGTGACTGGATGTGGTTGGATGCACCCTATCTCGACTCCTCCCTATTGTAAATTCCTTTCGGATGCTGTTGTCACCTTAGCTAAGAAGTTTAGGAGGGCTCGAGGGGCTAAGGATAGAGTGGGAGAGAGTGAGAGAGAGAGAGAGAGTGATCAAATGGTCAAAAGGGATGATGGGGGTCATATTTATTGATGAAGTTTTTGGTGATTTTCGAGGAGGGCTTGCGTGATTGGAGGCAGTGGTTGGTGAGAATGGAGAGGTCGGCCGTGGAAGTAGGTCGTGCGAGTATCAGAGAGGGTGGAGCTCGATGGTGATGGCAAGTGTGGATGAGGCGTGAAAATGAAGAGAAAATGGGTCGACATATGAGTCTAACATATGTCAGAGAGGTTGGGGTACAGTTGACCTAGGGTCAACGAATGGGATTCCTTGATTGGTCCACATGGACCAATCAAGAAAAAGAGAATTGAATAAAGTTGTCAAATCGAAAATAATTAATAAACAAATTAACTAATTTTGGTTATAAAAGAAAAAATGTTTATTATTTTTATATAGAATGTTAATCCTATTTTTATTTATTTTTTGGATTAATTTATTATGAGTGACTTTTTACGAGTGTAAGTATAAGTATAATTACATATAATTTGTAATTTTATTTTGTATTTTATATTTTATTATTTTATACACACATTTATATATTTATAAATTATTTAAATATACATAAATATACTTTCTTTTATTTTTCTGAAATTATATATACACTTAAATAAATATGCATGCTTATTATATAGGTTTGAGTATAGTATATTCATTTATGTATTTATATATACTATCTTACTTTTGCGTTTTCTTTATGGTTTTATTTGTATTATAAATATATACATACACTATAATGAATATTTATGACATTATAAAAATATAAAATAATGAAAATATAAAGAATGAATAAAACGAATATTTTATTCAGGTATATTGTACAATAGGATCCAAACCTAACTTTTGCATCCTAACTCCAAATTGAATGAAACCACTGTAACTAAATATCTAATAAGAAGTAAATATACAATTAAAGATGATTTTGTACATTATGAGTTCATATGGAGGAGATACATGTCTGGGGAAGTTTGAATTTTGGATTTTAATTCTGAGTGTAAAATGTATATTGTACATTATTTTACTATGAAATAATTTTTGTATTTTTCTACGTATTTTTATTAACAAATTTCTTGTCCAAAGTTTATTGATTTAATTGTAATTAATAAAGAATAAAATCGGTCCCAAAAGGTAATTATTGCCAATATTTGTAAGGTTTCAGACTATGTTTTATGTGCAGTTCACCGCCCTATCTCCCCTTACTTTTTTTCTTATTGACTAAGTCATCATCATGATTGAGTCTCGAAGGCTAGGGTCACTCAACACCTATGGTGTCTCATTTATTTATTTTTTCTTTTATTTTGGCAATAAAATGTAGTATTTAAACAGTATTTTCTACAATATTTTGTACAAATTATAGAGTATTTATTTTGGAAAATTAATCTATATTCATGCAGTTATCTAGGGTTTGAAGGCCAAAATTAAAGAATAAAGATGATGAAATGGAGATTCATCAGTTTGTCAAATGTCTTGAAAAATCTTTTGAAGCCGTTTGGATTATTTTGTCAAATATTTTTAAACCTTTATAGAAATCTTTATAAATGTTTGTAAATTGTTTGTAAAAAAATTTTGAAAAATAAAGTTTTCAAAATATGTGTAAAAATGTTTTCAAAATTATTTAAAGTACCTTGTATATATTATTGCGATAAATAATAGCTCTAAGAAAATTATATATATATATATATATGTAACTCTTATAAAACACTCGTGGAATAACAAATAACTTAACTTCTTCACAAATTCCCGTGTAAAATCTGCATCCAATTTTTGTAAATATACATTCACTCCCGTGTAAAATAGTTGTACATACATCTTTCACTAATCTTTATAAAAGAAACCCCTGAAAATTTAAAAATTTTCAAAACCAATAAAAATTTGCACAATGTTTTCAAAAATTCCATAAAAAAATTACAAAACATTTTGAAAAACCCCATTAAAGTTCAAAATCAGAAAATAGTTTCACAAAAATATTTTCTTGCATTACATATGTATTTTTCGGAATGATGTTGACAATTAAACAATTCCTAATAAAGTCTGAATATTGGAGTTTTAGTCTCAACCTTAATCCACTTAATTTTTAGAGGAACCTA